>OZ018332.1:112748539-113062049 GCA_963969495.1 Ceratothoa steindachneri
GAAAAACACTTTTACCTTTTTCCTGCGGGACGTTGCATATATATATATATATATATATATATATATATATATATATATATATATATATATATATATATGCGGGGAAGATAATGGCATAATTAGACAACTGCTCTGCTTCAGGTCCAGCAGGTGATCCTATGCTCTTTGAACTGGAAGACAACACTTAGAGATGGCCCATTCATCAGCCCCGTAAAAGCTTATTTCAAAGACACCCCTTTATGTCCTCTTGCTTACCGTCAGAGAAAACTGTTATTATTAATATATTAACAGCGTTGACTAGCCAAAGCACTCGAAAGATGGAAAAATATCCAAGACAAATTTGTGCGGTAAAGATAATGGCATAATTAGACAACTGCTCTGCTTCAGGTCCAGCAGGTGATCCTATCCTCCTTGAAGTGGTTGGTTTCAGCACCTGATGCTGATGCTGTTTTTGTTTTATCTTATTCGGCAAGAGTTCTCTGCAGCCATTCGTCTATTAGATAGAAATCCCATTTCTTAAAACCACGTAAATTCAAAAGTAATTTATAGCCCTATTTACTTATAAAAATAATATTCAACTTTAACAAAATGAATTGAGATCGTGAATGATTAGTGATCTCTATCAACGCACGAGTTAATAATTCTGACTATGTACCTACCGAGAAATGCTTAATAAGGTGAATGAGTGGACTTATTCCTTGGCAAATAGAGTTAACAGTGATTTTGGGGGGTCGCCAATAACAAGGAGAGGAGAGAGCGCAGATCAAAACCGTAAGTATCGGGGTATCTACCTATCCAGCGCCGAATACTTGCTAAGGTGGACTAAATGGACATAGGTGAGCTTAAATCTTTCTTCGTTATATGGAGCGTATGTGAACGCGAAAGGGAAGAAGTAGTTTCCTCTCGGATTTTATATAATGTATGGGTTTCGAGAAGAGAGAGATTGTGTATTTATGAGCGGGTAAAATGGGCACAGACTGTGTATTCGCCATTGAGTGGAGTCTGTGCAATCTCTTATGTGAGTGTGTTTGTGAGAGAATAAGAGAACGAGATACAGAGAAAGACTAACACAAAGAACGATAGATAGCGAATAATAGAGAGATAGAGAAGGAAAGAGAGGAGAGTTTGTGTGTCTGTATGGTCGAGAGAGACATTGAAAGGATGAGAGAGTGAAAGAGAGAATAAGATAGAGAAAAGAAATGAGAGAATGGGCACTTGTGTAAAATAAACATTAACAAGAGTACCTAATAGAGGAGACTATTTGGTGCTCTAAGTACATGAATGGCGTGGACCTCTCCTGAACCTGCTTTCATTTCACAGCACTTCCTTGATGACCTCAATGATTGTTTGTCCCTTTGTGTTATTTCATACGCCCTGGCGGGGGAACTGAAGCTCCCTTTACACCTTAGGAACACTTTTTTCCCGTTGTTATCCACTTCATTTACTACATCTCTCCCTCCAAATGAGGTGCCCCATGTAGATTTTATAACTGGTGGCTATGGCACGCCTTCGAGACCCCATTTCTCTCGGCGGTCTCGAACTAGATTGAGATTACCTGGGATTTATTCATTCTAGATATTTCCATTTTACCACTTTCTTCTCGCCTATTTTCCTGGACAACGGTTAGTTTGGCAGGCTAGTCGCTGATCAGCTTTTATTCATCCCTTCCTTGTCGGTGCCAGTAGGAGGGGTAGGGTTTACTCCCTCCCTATTGGCTCCGTCTTGGGTAGTGTTTTTAACATACCTACATTATTCCTACCCTTTTAATTTTCTGGTGTAGCAAGGGTAACCTTTCTACGGCTGAGAGCTAGAGGATTTCGTGCCCATCCGGCCCCAATGCCTTGAGGGGGATCAGCGAGTGTATCGCTTTCACACTTTCTTTATCATCACCACTTTCCTTACAGATCTCTCCTTACAAACATACTGCAAAAGATGCCCTCGTTGGCACGTCGCTTTAAATTCGAGTACAACAAATCCAGCGGATAAAAATTCTTCTTCAAACAATGGTATCTCCTCGCTTCCATGACATCTCATTTGATTCACATTTTTCCTCTCCTTTTGAACCTATTTTACTCTCCATTCGGCAGCCTGATAAGGAGACAATGAGAACGAAAGGATCCAACGGCAAGCGCCCCATGTGTCCAGGCTAAATCCCAAATCCTGCCCAGTCATCGTGAACTAACATCAGTGAGTGGTGAAAAGAATTCACTCGTTGAAACGGCAATGGTGAGAATGTATTGCTTAAACGGGACATGAAAGCGAAAATAAAATTACAAGGCGCCACCAGCGTACCGAGAGAGATTTGACTTCCCAGTGTGAGAAGGTTTAAAACCTGTTCGTAATCAGTTGGGTTGTAAAACTTTTTTTTTCATCTAAGAGAGTCAATTAAGGAAGAATTGCAGGAGTTCAACTTCTGGATTAATATTGGATTACTGGAATTTATTGCTTCCATAAACAAGTTAAAATATTGCTTCCTTTTTTTAAACAAGGTCTGCTGAACAAAAAGTCGTGTGCTCTCACTTATTCTGATTTATGACCTTATAACCTTTAAAACTGTCAATAATTCTGGACTAACCTTGGGAGGGCCTTAGTAATTCTATCATTCGAAAGAAAATGGAAAACAACATAAGGGTTTCAAATTTCGTTAGAATCGGCCGAAAAGTTATGATGTTATTGCCAAAACAAAATAATTCATGGTCTAATCTTGGGGGGACTTTGGGTATTATATCATTCGAAAGAAAATGTAAAACTACATAAGGGTTTTAAATTTCGTTAGAATCAGCTGATTAGTTATGATGTTATCTATGAACTAAATCCACTTAATTACATGCCTAACAAGGAATATAAATGCAACCACTATTTTAGTGACAACTACAACTAGAACCTTGCAAGATTTCCCGCCTGATCTACGAATCTTGGATCTAAGGGAGCATGACTGTTGCAACCTTTCCAATCCCTGTTTCGTATTTTCATGGTTATTTTTTCCAGAATATGAGTACAATAAAATTAAGTATTTACTGACTATAGTTCGGTTTAACCAGCAATATGACTTGAAAACAATTATCCGCTCACGAGTATGCTCGTATTTAAGTGTTTTTCGACAGTGTAAGTCATAGAGGACGAAACAACTAAACTATGGTGTTAGAGAACTAACAAACACTTAAGAACAGCGTAACAAATAAATGCAGTGGATGCTTGTTGAAAACTAAAACAGGACAGATCTTGGAAAACAACATAAGGGTTTTAAATTTCGTTAGATTCGGCCGAATAGTTACAATGTTATTACAAAAACAAAAAAAAAGGCAAAACGGGGACCGACCAACCGACATAGTGAGATGTAGAGTTGCCCGCGACTAGACTCGCACGAGACTAAAAACGTCAATTCTATCGAAGAAATATACCCTCCAGGCCTATATTGGAGAAGATGCAAGGCACTCTTCGAGGAGATCGATGAGAAAACCATGATGGGAATGGCCCTACGCTTCCTGGAGGCAGAATTACGAGGGTTGTTGGCCGTACAAGGCGCTGAAAATGTTGTCGTCATCGAGGCTTATTGGGTGATAGTCCCGTGTCTCCAACTCACTCACTCAAACCTTGGGTGAGAGCATGGAAGCCGAAGCTCACTTGATGTTGTCCTACTTTCGGGGGAAAGCTTTAAGAGTCCCCGAAGACGGTCTCACGACCACCCTCGGAGAGTTTTCCGCATGGAGTCCATCGAATCTGGTTTTAGAAGTAGTGGGGTGTGAGCCCTTTTAGCCGCCAACTCCCCCAGGGGAGCGCGCTAGAAAGTAGAACCTACATAAGGATGCCGACCGTGCTTGTAGGCCTGAGTGGGCAAGGAGAAGAGGGAGCCTGATTAAGTTTTGAAGCATATAACGTTCCAGTTCTCACAGAGAATGACAGGAACAAGTTCTTAGAGTTACATAAAGAAAGTCGGTCTACATTCTGCACGGCTAGGATCTCCTTCTACAGGAGATACGCACCACATTGCTTCGAGGAAGCAGGATAAGGATCGCCGCAATTTAGACACTTGGTCATAAACGACAAGGACTCATTGTCTATGATCTCGGAACAATTTACACAAACTTCAGGTAAACTCGACTTTGCACGTTTACACGAGCGATTTGTATGACCAAATTTGTCGCAGTAGTAGCCTCTCCGCTGCAATGGCACGAATACCTGGACGCGGAAGCGATACCAATCGGCAAGCACCTACTCAGGGAGCCTATCACGATTGAACGTGAGGGAGACAGTAGGGGTGGTCTCGAGCACCTCATCTCCTCTGTTTTCAAATTATAAGTTCGACCATGCCTGATTTTTGTTCGGGTAAACTTCGATTATGTCTTACAAGGAGTAGTCCAAGAGTTTCCTCGCGAACCATTGAGTGTCAGAAGAGAAATAATATTGACCACCTATGTAGGGTCCGGGGCATTCGCCAGAAGGACTTTGTTCTAGAAATGGGTGGCCTTATGCTCTATATCAGTCACCCTAGCTAATGCTATCCACTGATGAAACATTTAATCTTTGGGCAACATGGTGGAACGAATACCTAAAAAGCGTTTGTAGCCAGTGGGCTCAAAAAGTCAAGTAGACTCTTAATAATGGGCCCCAACGTCAGATTCTCTGATGATCAGACTAGCAACGTTAGTCTTCTTTATTTTATTCTAGATGTCCCGACACCAGGGCGTCTCGAGGCCGAACGTACTGGTCTTGGCCTGAGCGCTTTCTAAAACGGCCACGAAACCATCTGTCTTTGGAATCCCCGCAGCAGGAGAGGAACCCCTAGTCCGGTTTGTTTCTTAGTGCTCTTCCTTTTCTTATTAGGAGAGAAACGAGAGGAGTGAGTCAGCTTCTTTCCACTCACGGAGGGAGCAAGGAGCGACCGGATCAACCTCAGCAATATCCTTCGCCGAGGCGAAGGTTATGGACGATAAGGGCCCAACAGAATGGGCAAGACGTTCCTTCTCTCCTTTTGAGTCATCAGTAGCTCGTATCCCCTCATAAGGACCTTGCACAGGAGAAAGACCGAACCCAAGTTCTTTCTTAAGTAAGACTCAAATATTTGATGAGGTGGTACCTCATTTATTATCTTCACCTTAGCAGGTGTCAAGAAGTGACCCCCTTTAGGTGTCTGGTATACCGACTAAGGATTCATAGGGCCTATGAGCCATCACAAAATTCAGTGGGGATAGTATGCCGACCGCCATAGGGAAAATGGGGAAGCCGGCATGCTGGCCCATTGAAATGGATTGTGCTGCTTCACCTGCCCCTACTGGTAGGGGAGGGAACCGAGGCGATGCTTCCTCTGTCTTGCCTTGTTCTTGTCGGTCCCCTGAGAAAGCAAAAGGGGACTCACCACTAGAGAAGAGTCGCCTGAAAGCAAGTCTACATAAGGGGTTAAGGGGAAAACACCCGTACCCGTATAATTTGGAAACGGGGAAACACCCTATCAGCTAAAAAGATCCTAGAGGGGCCGCAGTAAAATCACAGTAGGGGCAAACTCCATCACAGACGTGGAGCTGCTTGAGGGCAGCTCCAAAAATGGCAAAAGAGAAAACCCTTTGCCACATGAAGATGGTTGAAGCAGAGCCCTTCCACCAGTCAGACTGGTGCTGTCGCATAATACCTCTTCGGACAGAACTCTAAAGTCAGCGAGGATTTACTAATAGGATTGAATTCCAATTTTTTAAAAGTTTAGGAAGCTTTCCAACACGCAGAAATTTCAAAAGTTTGTGACCATAAAGGTGAGAAAAAGAGGGTGGTGGGCTATATCCTACACGCTCCCGCCTACCCCAACTCGAGTTTTCGGACTTTTCGTCTCTACCTTGGGTGTATTAAAGTTTGGTGTTCGAACCAGTGAGGAAACGCACACGGACCAGAAGTAGGCTAATAAACCGGTCAATTTTCAAGGAACGCAGCTCACAAATGAGCAACCAGGGAGGAAGATCGATAGGTTGCATTTCCTTACTAGATCGTATAAATCATCGACAGCATTGCTGTGATCTGGATATGTTGTGGCAGGCCCAGATTCACGACAAGAGATTTTTAGTTGTCCTGGAAGTCAAAAAGCAGTAAAACCCGACCTTCATAATCAGTACAGCCTTATGTACCCACCACAATGCCTAGGACCCATCAAATCCTTGTCTCTGGCGACCAGCGAGAATTAAATGCCGTTGTTTATAGAGGTTACAAAGCCTTTCTTCATAGAATAAAGAGGAGGGAGCGAGAAGGAAGCGCGCCAACACCTCCCGAGGTCGGGTTAGAGAGTTCAATTCAACCCGGTGACAGATTTTCCAAATTTTCACTCTTTCCTACAGAGAACAGCTCATATCCCTACCAAGTGCAGGTAGACAAAAGGTTGAATGGGATAGTCGTAGAAAAAAAGTAGCGGTGAGAGGGATCAAGCAGGAAGCCCACTAACAACTTCCCCAGCTCTGTCATAGCTCATGTCAACCCAGTGAGAGGGCTTCCCTAATTTGCACTCAGGCCGAGAGGACGTGCAGCTCCTCCAGGTATCAAGTGTAGCAGGTTACACAGGGTGCCGCCTGCAGGGAATTTTCCATGCAGGAAAACAGGTCATATACTACCGTTGATCGGATAGAATGCATCACATGTTCCTGAAGCAAAATTATTTTATACCACAACGTTTACTTTGCCGCGTAAACGAACGAGTTGACAGACTCTACCCCTCGAAAACATGCTCTAACCCAGGGGTAGGCAACGTTTTTAAGTGGGTGTGCCAAAATTGGCCAAATCTTTTATACAAAATTTTCTCACGTGCCAATAATTGACCAAAACACAATAAAAGACATAAAATTAAAAAATATTCTTTTATTTATTCTTAAGCACGTATGATGCCCAAAGATTACATATTATATTAAACAAAATTGAATCTTTACGATTTTAAGAGGAAAAGAACAAATCCAAACTAGAGAAAGGAAAATTGTGGAGTTTTTATTTATTTACCATCAATGAGACTTCTGCTTCTACATCAATGATAACAGATAATTTATAAGAGATTGTACACCTTGCGGTTGCTATATAAAAGAAGTTAGATACACATTTACTAGGTTTTCTTAAGTTAAGCATTTGGCTTCGCGTGCCAGTAAGAAGCCGTTGGCGTGCCACGTTTGGCACGCGTGCCAATGGTTGCCCGGGCCTGCTCTAACCCATAACTCTGCCATTGTCGATGTTAACTCTCTTTTTCGTGCATCTGTACGACGCATTACATGCATCCTCTCATCCGATCCGAGCATATTCAATTAACACTTATCGCTGAAATACACTTTTTACTTTTCAGCATTCCAAAGAACATGCTCAATATCCAGTTTACTTAGCAGTTGTTTCTTAGAGGAAAAGTGTGCGACGAGTTTTACCTATCTCACGTCACGTGAGTCTTTCTGGCGTTACAATTTCTGGTTCAGATTCTCCGAAATCTGGCGAGAAATACCGGCTGCTGTCTCAAATCAGTCCTTAATCAACATCCTTCGCATCATACTATCTTCTTTTGCAGTAAGTTTTTGGAGATCGATCTGTTTTCTTCGTTGACTCGGGTCACCTAGCGTCGTCATGTAGCTTTATTATGCGTGAAATCACATTTTACTTTACTATGTAAAGCTTCAGTCTTTATGACTGGATAACATGCTTCCGGAAAAATTTGTTGCCCTTAACTCGTCTCGTTATCCTACTAAATGAGTAATAACATTTAGTAGCAGTCTACAGACAATACACGTCAGATATTTTTGCCCTACATACGTTACAAATTTTACCCGTAAATTGAAAGTTATAAACCATTGTTACTGATGAGTTATTTTATCCTTGTTCAATGTTTTTGGAATTTGTTGCCTAGCTTTCGAAAGTACTCTATGTATTCATAATAACACTATGTAACACAATTTTTTGGCTGGCCAGTAAGTGATTTTTACAACTCTTTTTATTAAAAATCAATAGAATATAACCCTTACTTGTTTTAATCGACAAATTGGGGGTTTTTTTTCAGCCATTGTAGGGCTAAAAACAAAAACAGTTAAATTTATACAATTTTTTAAAATTACACAAGAAATCTTTACAAAACAATTAAAAAAGGTTAGAAGTGAACAGTTTTCCTTGATTTCCGTTTTTAATGTAAATCTTTTTTCCGTACATGCCCCCAAATTTAGTCCCCCATCATGTTTTCATTGTATACTCATTGGTGTTTATGTTCAAAGTTCAGTATATCTTGTTGGAAGCGCTCCCGTTGCTCTTCACATCATTTTCCCATATTCTCCTTGAACTTGCAAGATGTGCATCGAGGTTGAGTACCGTTAGGGACATAATTCTGCAACCCATTCGGTCATAGCTTGTCATTAAATTCTCAACCATTTCCACATAATTGTCAGCCATGTGATTTCCCAAATATCCCTAACACACCCAAAAAAACTCTTCCAGGATTTTTTTTTTCTTTTTAATGTCTTTCATGGAATTCTGAACAAAGACACCAGTTTTTATCTTTGCCTCACAGAGTTTGAGAAAGAAACTTTGAATATCTCTAGAAAACTGTTTCATGATACCTAGTTTTAAATTCAATGGAAGGCCAACATCTTTTGAGGATCATAAATTGTTCAGGCTTGACATTATGCCCGTCAACAGACAACTCAGTCTTTTGTGGCCAGTGCTTCTTGTGATAATATGCTGTGGTAGCCGTATTTTCCCAAAGACAAAGATGATATGGAAAATTGGTGAAATCTCCATGGAGACCCATCAAACATGCTACCATTTTGAAGTCTCCAATCACTTCCAAGCCATACTCCTTATTATTATAGCTTGCAGCCGGAGCTTTACACTGTCGTAATCCTTCCTGTGATATACTGAATTAGCCAAGGGAAGGGATGGATGCTTATTCTAATTATGGAGAAGTACAGCTTTAATGCTTCTTGAAGAGCTTTCAATGAAGAGACTCAACTCATCTGGATTACATGCAATTCCAATCGCATGAAACAGACCAGATACGTCAGTGCAATACCATCGCCCAGTTGATAAGTAAAGTATCTTGAAAAATGATTATGATGTTTACTTTGGCTTGTTACTTGCACATTTTCATCCGGCAAATTCCAGGCAGTAAGGTTGGAAATCAAGAGCTCATCATTTGTATTTGATAAGCCAAGGTCTTTGACAAGGTTAATGAAGTCTCTTTAGTTTGGATAGTATAGATTCCTGTCAGTACCGATATCTCTGATATTGTAGCCTACATTTTCCTCTTCCCTGATATTTTCAGCTTCTGATGTGTTGCCTTCTTCTGAGGTTGGCTTATTCCTTTCTGGAGGGTTATATACAGAGATCAGCACTGTGTTGATAATGGTGCAAAAGAGAATAGAAGCTCGAGATAGGAAATAACAGGTGCATTTTTGCCAATTCGACGTTTGTAAGGATCCACCATACCGAAGTAGCAGTGATCAGTGGGTTTATATCAAATCCTGAGAAGACCAACTTCATGACTTATCTTTCCCCTCTATACCATCCTGTAAAAGTAAAATATATATACTTAGTTATTGTTTTGGCTAACAAACAAACATAATAGCTTAGATAGTTGTGACGTTTAATGTTTTGCTCTTTAAAACAAACAATTTTCTTACCTTCCGATGTATGTTTTTTTTACCAAAATGAGGTGCTCAGGGTTTGTCCTGGTCCCAGGCTGTTATGCCAAAATATGCGTTTTAAGCTTCATACATTCACATAGATGCTGTTACACTGAACCTTTTTGCCTTTATTTTGATGAACTCTCCGCAGATATAACAGAATGCAGCTGGAGAATGATTGCAACCTCTTGATGCCATTTATCTTCTGATGTGTTCACTATGGAAGCTAGAGATGAAATGATAGTAGATCTATTAATCCTTGTATAAGTATTTCTGAAGTAATATTCCATAATATTCCAGAAGGTTCTAGAAGTTACCAGGAGTTTGTTCTGGCAAGTTCTGGAACAGTCTTTAAACTTCATAAAATTCTACTAAATTGTAGAAAGTTCTCATTAAATGTAGAATATTTGGAAGGTTTCTTTAAAAAAAATATTATTCTACAACATTCCAATGCTTTTTTAAAAATATGATTTTAATTTTCTACCATGCTTTGAATAAATATTAAAGCCTACAGCCTTTTATAAATTCTCAACTTTTTTCCGAATTGCAAAATCTAGAAATTGAGTGTCCTACCTACAAAAGCAAAGTTATGGGATTAAAGTAGACTTTTTTCATTTACTTTAGTTATGAACATTGGTAAATAACACTTTTAACCCAGGAACAAGATAAAATAGAAATTTTGTTACCTAGAAATGTATTGTGCCATGATTTAAATTATTTTTATTTGTAATCAAGTAAGGTCTTCAACCTGAAGCTGTGTTCTGCTTCAGAGAAGGGAGTTAGGCGGAGCTGTTTATTATTATCGTCCAAACCTTAAAGTTGATGCTCGTTATGGGACGAACCCAAATCTTCAGGCAATAATTTTGGATCATAAACCAACTTATCTCAAAACAGGTTTTCATTCTTGGTATCAAAACCTCTTATTTTGGTAGGAGCAAGAAAGAAAAAGAAGATGAAAGAAGAAAATAATGGAATTAGAAGTAGGTGTAATTAAAAGTGCACACATTCTAGTTTCTGAGAAGGTAAAAAGATCCGTTTCGCAACAGCCAGAAGCCAGGTTTTGCGCCATTGAAAACCATAATATCTTGAGTAATGAGAATAGAAATGTGTATTATTTTTGGAAACCAAATTATAAGGATACTAATTTTAGAACTGGGATCACTTTAACTTATTACTTCTTAAGTCTCTTGAGAAGCAATACGGATGGAACGCAATATGTCAAATTGCTCGTTTTGGATATATTAACTAAGGATGAATAGTGTTAGTAGTGAAAAAATAACCTAACTTCATCTAAGTTAGGTTAGATAGGGTTACAGGTTATACCTTAGATTAATGTAAACAAAATATTTAAGTTATTCTGCAAATCGTAACAAATGAAGGTATTCCACTGGAGTTATATGATGATGAATATTATACTTGTTTGAGGCCACTTAAGATTTTCCAACCTCTCTTAATTATTGACTATTAATAAGAATTGTAAGATAAGAGAATTTTTATTAAATAAGAAAGTAAAATATACAATATGTAAAAAATATAAGACATATGGTCATGGTCAAAAGAAAGATTTTAAAGTGGAAATTTAGGTAATGATATGATAAAAGATTTCAAAGGGATTTTTGAGAAACTTTCCTCCTACAAAAAAAAGACAAAGGAAATTTTGAGTAAATCGCGTTTACACCCTAAAATTGCTTTTATTTTAATTTAAGGTTTGCTTCTATAAGACGCTATAGTTCTGGTATTTACGCCCGTATTTTAATCTCATGGTTGTTCAAATAACCCTAAGGTTTAAAAATGAACACATGCATTTAATGTCCTGGATGATCAAATAATATTCTTTGTGTATGGTTATTCGTATTTTAATCTCGTGGTTCGTTCAATAAGATTATGGTATGGGTATCCTCAATCTTACTTAATCTCGTGTTTGTTCGAATAAGAATATAGTTTGAGTATTTACACTTGTATTTTTCTATCTCGTGGTTGTTCCAACGCGATATATGGTCTGGGTATTCCAATGGGCATTTTAATCTCGTGGTTATTATTGGCAAATAAAACTATGGTTTTGGTATTCACACTCGTATTTTAATTTTGTGTTTTTTTAATAAGGGTTCTAGCGTTGGGTATTCACAGTCGTGTTTTAATTTGGTGGCTTTCTTAATACGGGTCCTAGCTCTGAGTATTCACACTCATATATTAACCTCGTGTTTTTGTCAATAAGATTCTATGGTTGGGGTATTCAAACTCATATTTTAATTTTGTGGCTGGTCTAATTTGAGTCGTATTTTAATTTTTTGGCTGGTCTAATAAGGGTCTAAGGTTAAGATATGCACACTCGTATTTTATTTTTTTGGCTGGTCTAATAAGGGTCTAAGGTTAAGATATTCACACCAATATTTTAATTTTGTGGCTGGTGTAATAGGGGTCTAAGGTGAAGATATTCACACTCATATTTTAATTTTGTGGCTGGTCTAATAGGGGTCTAAGGTTAAGATATTCACACTCATATTTTAATTTTGTGGCTGGTCTAATAAGGGTCTAAGGTTAAGATATGTACACTCGTATTTTAATCTTGTGATTTTACCAATAAGACCCTATAGTATATGTATTAACACAAGTGTTTTACTCTCGTGTTTCTTCCAATACGATTATTTTGGTTTGGTATTCAATTCAGTATTATCAGCTTGTGGCTCCTTTAATAATCGTGTATGGTTTGGGTATTCACACTCGTATTTTAATCTCGCCTATGTTCATATAAGATTCTATGAGTCTTTTAAAAATATGTTATGGTTTGGGTATTCAAACTGTTATTTTAATCTTGTTTATTATTACAATAGGATTCTACAGTATGTGTACTCACACTAGTGTCTTAATCTCTTGTCGGTCCCAAAAGGGCACTAGGTTTTGAGTATTCACACTTATTTTAATCTTGTAACTCTTATAATAAAAATCGATGATTTGTGTATTCTTACTCGTATTTTAATGTCGTATATGCTCTTAATAAGATTCTAAGGTTTGGGTTTTCATACTCGTTTTTTATTCTCCTGACTTTTATAAAAAAAACCACCATTTTATTGTATAAGTATTTACACTCGTAATTTAATCTATGGGCTCTTCTAAAATGGTCTGTGTTTTGTTTATTTTAAAGGTATTTAAATCTCGTAGCTATTTTAAAAGGAATCTAAGGCTTGAGTATTAACACCCGTATTATTTGATCGAAATTGTTGTAATTAATAAGACTCTTATGATTTGGGAATTCTCACTTCTGTATTTACCTAGTGGTTGTTCCACTAAGACTATGGTTTGGATACTTATAATGGTATTTGATTTTCGTGATTGTTCCAATCAGACTACCTAGTTTGGGAATTAACATTCATATTTTAATCTCGCGATGATTCAAATAAGAATATCGTTTGGTTATTTCAACTATATTTTTATCTCATGTTTGTTACAATATTATTCGTATTTTAATCTCATTGTTTTTTTAATCTCATGGCTTTTCTAATAAGTCTATGGTTTGGGTATTCATATTTGGTCCTGCAATGTGAAGCGATTATTATCTCATCGTCCTTCAATTCGAAGAGACGACTGAATAGTCGCGGAAGGTTAGTTCCTTCCTGGGGGTTTTTCCCTCAGGCCAGCTGCCTCGACGAACTTCTTCATTCGGTTGGGGTTCTCCCCAAAATCCTGCACTCCATGTATCTGTAGGGTCGGGTATGTTGTGAATATTTGGAGAACTGTGTCTTTTTCTGGGCCGCAGTGGGTACTGATCTCGGTTAATCGTCATCATCATCACTAACTCTATAATTTAAGAAGGGGATTTTTTTTTAAGTATTTGAATAATAATTTTATCTTAGTTTGGTTATTACTTATGTTTTTTATCAGAGTTATTTCTAATAATTCTTTTATAATATAAAAAAAAATGGTGAAGTTCAGAAATAAATTTAAGTATCGAAGTTTTGTGAATTTTTTAAAACCCAAAGAATTACAAATGGTGAAGTTCATAAAATATCTTTTTATATATCTTCTTCTATAATTATATTTTAGCAACGTGATATTTTGAAAGGGGGGAAATTTAGTTTAGAGTTCCTTTCTTAAATTATTATAATTGGCGAAGTTCAGAAAATTTATAAAGATTTTACCATGGCTGCTTTTTTTTAGATTTTAAATTTTAATCTTGGTAGCGAAGCACAAGCTCCCCCATTAGGGGTAAAGTGGCGAAACCATTGCCTGATTAATTAAAGAATTCTAAGTTTCAATCTTTAGAATGGCATATTAAATGTATCACTTAATCCTAAACAGATTATTCTGGGGCTAAAGCACCAGAATAATGCCATGTATTTGTAGGATTAGAGCATTTTATCATTTGATCTCCTGTTTACCCCTGAATTTGGTATGGAAAATTACATATTGAAATTAGTCATTAAATAAATAAAGTGATACAGTGGTTTATTATTTTTCTTTCTCTTTCTCCCTTTATCCCCCCTTTCTCTCTCTCGCTCACCCTCAGTCTCTCTCAATCTCTCTAAATCTCACTCTCTATCAAATTCAGTGTAACTCTACATCAGTCTCAGTCAAACTTATTCTCTCTCAAGCTCGCTCTCTCTCAACTTTCACTTTCAACCTTACTCTCTTTCAACCTTTCTCTCAACCTCACTTTCTCAACCTCACTCTTTAAATCTATCTGTCTCAAACTCTCTATTTTACAAACTCACTCTCTCTCACTTTACTCTCTCTTAACATCACTCTCTCTCTCTCTCAACCTTACTCTCTCTCAACCTCGCTCTCTTTCAACTTAACTCTCTCTTTCTCTCAACCTCTCTATCAACTTCGCTCTCAACCTCTCTCGGTAGTTTTCGCTTATTAGTTTAAATTAAACAACAACTTGCTTTACAAAACGATAAAAAATGGGCAAAACTTCATCCAAGTCCTTTAAGTCCTGGGGACCTTCCTCGTAGAAATCCTGCAAATAAAATACCCTTCCAAACTTTTTTCGGAACCACCATGAATTTAGCGGTTTATTTAGCAATTACCTATCTTCCATATTATTAGCATAATAGAGGTTTGTACTCTTAGCGCTTCTGTACTTTGTATCCTCGAGCGTTTGTGCTCTTGGATCTCTAAAGCATTTGCCTTCTACCCCTGTGAACCTTAACTTTAGCAGCTTTGAAATCTGCTGATCTTTACGAGTTTGGCCCGGAGTTGCTGATCCGACCTCTTGGACTTGACATAATTTGTACTATAATTTTTTTAATTATTTCTCTTTCTATTTATTTACATATGTGTTATGTCTGCCTATCTCCTCCTTCTTTCTCGAGGGAGGATATTTGCCGTAATTACTTACACAGATTTCTTTTCTGAGAGAAGCTATGGTAGATAAACCTCGCCTTTTATAATGTTTTCCCAAATTTGGGGCCTGGATTACAGCTTCTATTACTAATTATAGTGGTAATCTGGAAGTGGCAATGCTTTCTGATTTGCCAAGTCCTGAAAATACACCCCAAAAAATTCTTTGAGTGGAATTATTGGAGTGTATAAATAGCTATGGAATCTCATGCGTGAATCTTACACGCCTAAGAGAAAATCTATATGAATGTAAATAGCCCTTAATTACTCAAAAGTATATGTGACATATGTTGACGTATGTAAGGCATAGCCATGCAAAAATGGAGTATAAAGAAAAAGTATCGTATTAAGAAGTTGGTTGCATGTAATTACATCTCCATAAACCCTTTAATATAATGATATTTTTTCCCTTGTAACAGATACTGGGCCGTATTATTTCTCATCCCCTCGGAATCTATTCCTACCTAAAACAGATTGAATCTTTATTGGTCTAATATTATCCCTTATCCCATTCTTATATCTACATGTTTACTATTCATAAATTGTCGACGTTCTCAATTGGTTCTCTATGAATGCCCGGTTCTAGAGGATAACTTCTAGAGGATAACAAGTTAGTATCCATCGTTCCTTGATAAGGAGAGTTACTGCATTACTGATATCCATGAAAGGAATGCAGTAATATAGTCATTTCTCTACTAATGATTCTTATTAGAGCTTCAACCGTGTGGTTGACTTAACATTACACCAACCCTAATATGATGGGTTAGATGATGAGATTCTTTGGGGATAGATTTGAGTAGTATAAAATTTGTTTTTCCTTTTGAGAGGAGGGGGATAAATGTAAACGCGTTTTAACTTTAACTTATTCTTCTCTCTCCCTCTCATTCTCTCTCTCTCGATCTCGCTTAGTAATCGCTGCTTCTTTATGTTTGTCTGTATGTTTGCTTTGATAGGTTTCCACTTTTAAGTTTTTGCAAAGAGATAATCCTGATAAATAAATAAGCATACAATAGAGCAAAGAAGGAGACCCTCTCTCTTGAATATGGAATCCAAAAGAAAATTCAATAAGTTGTATAGGGCTGTCCAACAGAAAAAGAAGTCTATACTTCATAATAATAGCGGTAGCAACCCCTTTCGTCCCAATACCGGAACAAGTAACGTGATCAAAGAACACCCAGAATGGGTCATTCAACAAGAATGTGCCGAACAGTCCGGGAGACAACGCAGTCGTTGCAATAAGGTGCATGTGAGTGCTTATCAAATGGCGGTGCGTCCCGTGAGTGTGCCCAAATTAAAGAGGACAGAAAGTTACATGAAACCGTGCATGGGAACAGTCGTAGTACAATGGAATGCAATTTTAAGTTCCCTACGGCCCTTTCCCATCTTCTTTGCCAAGCAGCCTGAAGGACTGCCCTGATTCCTTCCATGTAGTCGGTGTGAGGAAGAGCAAAACGCTGCTCTGGTCGCCTAGTATTCGCTGAGTCTTTGGCGCTCTAATCAGCGTGCTCATTTCTCGTAACTCCCATATGTCCAGGAATCCATCAGAAGATAATCTCGACATCCAACCGGCTCGAGGCAACCATGGTCTCACGGATACCGCGAAACAGGGTGCGTGGAGATTATAATGCCTTAAAAGCACTCAGAGCGTTTTGTGAGTCGCTAAAGATCATAATCCGGTCTTCGAACCAGACACGACGCGTTATCTTCCATACCAACTAATATATTGCAACCAACTCGGCCTTGAAGACAGAGTCAGCGTTTGGTGAGGGGATACGGCGTGGAAACCGAGCCCTTACTGGAACTTGGAGTCATCCTTATACACTGTCACGGATCCAGCGTGATACGAAGTGTGCTCCAAAAAGTCGAACGCAATACTCCCGGCGTTGTGGAAATTTTGGGACCAAAGGCGTGGCGACAAATAGTTAAAGGTGGTACCATCTAGGGTGGCGTCCTAGGCAAAACCAGGGGTGCCACCAGCCAGTCAGCTACAGTGAGCTCTCGAAGAAGTTTGCTAGCTCTAAACCCAAAGGGCTTAGGTCATGACTGGTGTATATCTGGGGCATAGGCAGCGTCGAGATTGGCTGTGGATACAGTGAGAGGCGTTGGTGAATGATGGAGTCGCGGGCTCGCGCGCACAGGCGACTGGCATATCCTCATCATAGAAAAGTCTGGATTTCGGCTACAGATTGCCATCTTAAATTTCTCAATAGAGCAATCAATAATATTAAATTCCTGTTGCCCAATATAAATATTGACCTACAGAAACGTAGATTGGCCGGGTCATTATTTTTTTATTTAAGATTTTAAATAATAATGAACATCCACTCCATCCTGCTCTGCTTGAGCCTTTTACAACAGCTCAATTCACACGTTACTCTAATAACATTATTAATAGGACCAGCAAAGCGTTTTCGGTTGTTAGATGGAATACAACTCAATTTACTCGCTGTTACATTCCGAATATTTCTATGGAATGGAATGAACTGCCAGAAGAATGTCTATCAGTATCTGATATTACGTCGTTTAAATAAAGTAAATAAATTTATTGTTTGATCAATGACTTTGTTTTTAAATATTTTTAATATGGTTTTACTTTATTTTAACATATTTTCTTTTAATATGGTTTCTCTGATTTTTTTCTGTCTTTCTCTTTTTTTTCTTTTCTTGCAATATGTTTCTCTATGGGACCACCCTTGGTCTTGTAGGTTTGTCCTTTCCTTTGAAAACTTCTGTATTTGTATAGTAATAATAATAATAGTGTGGAACGTGCGGAAGGCACCGGTTGTCAGGCAGAGACCGTTGTGGTGGATAGAGTTCAACTTTCTCAATACTCGCTCCGCTGCGGATGCCTAAAACTCGCATCTGTAGTCTAGCTTCGAACGAACAAAGGGTCGATAAAACAGCAAGGCTGTAGACCTATCAGCACTCAAGGTACTGAACTTCACGGAAAGAAGAATGTCCATGACGCAGGTACCAGAGACCCTAACTCCGCAAATATGAGCCTCTCAGGTGAGGCGTCGATTAAAAACAAGACTAAGGCAACGGCGCGAATCTTCAACCTTCAGTCGAACCCTGATTAGGAACAAGCCCGGGTTGGGGTGAAGACGTGGATGTCAGTAGAAATACACCACCTTCGTCTTGGCCTCTTCGAAAAAAAATACACTCACGTGATTGGCCGTACGTTTACCGGTGGCAAAACTCTGGTCGTTGTTAGCCAAAAAGGAGTATAAAGGCTCTCTCACCTTTTAGGACTAATCGGGGGAAGTTGGGCTCGCTATACGAATCTTTTTATCCCTCCGCCGGGGTCCCTCATTTGGAAGATCCACCGTCTCCGAGCCACCCAACCAGCCTTGGGTGGAGGCCTAGGAGCCTAGGCTCCTTTGGTGCTGTTCTCCTTTCGATGGGAAGCTTTAAAACTCCGAAGGACGGCCTCAGGACCAAGAATTAGGGGAGGCACGCAGCGTATTCGCCTTACGAGAATCGGTCACGGTGTTAAAGGGGAGGGGCCGCTTTGCCGAAGTTTTAGTCGAAGTTGGATGGGAACCATTTGTGCTGCTAGCTCTACCAATGGAGAGCCCGGGGGGAGTAGAATCCACAGAATGGTTCCGAATGGGCGCGGAAACGACCGTGCTTATAGGCCTAGAATGTCCAGGAGCAGATGCAGTCTTTTTAAAGATTTAAGCTTAAGACGTCCCGGGCCTCGTCGGGCGCGCCAGGGCCAAGTATTTAGCCTGAACGGCCAAGATTTCATTCTCTAGGATATATCCATCACACATTGCTTCGAAGAAGCGGGGTGCAGCTCTCTGTAATTGGTATTATTAGCCAACCACGATATGGACTTTTCGTGGACGGCCCTGGAGCAATGTACACAGGCATCGGGTAAGCCCAACTTTGCACGTTTGCACGTGCGATTCGTATTGCCGAAGCGGTGACAGTATTAGCACATCCTTTGGGCAGTGTTACGAATACTTTTACGCGGTAGGGATACTAACTGGCCCCTAACGAGGCTCCTCCCTGTTTTCTCGTTACACGTCTATCTTGACCGCACCATGGTCGGCCTGTTCTAAACTGATATCTTATTAGGAGTAGTCCGCGAGTTCCCTTGCGTAAACCACTCTTTTCACGAAGTTCTTGGTACAGCACGTCCTGACACTCACCTGCGAGCCCTTAAGTGTCGGAAGGGCACTAATAATAGCCGCCTTGTAGGAATCCGATGCATTCACCAGAAGGCTCCCGTCAAAATAACGGGTCACCTTAGGCTATCTACAATTCAAGTTAGCTAATGCTCTCCTTTGATGGATAATGTTACCCTTGTCTAATATGCTGCCATCAGTGGAGCAAATAACCAGAAAGTGTTTGAAGCCAGCTGGTTCGAAAACACCAGGTAGTCTCTCAAAGAGGGGCTCCAATGCAATCGAGGTTCGCTCAGCGCAACATTTCTCATAGTCTAGGCTCTCCACTCCAGAGCACGCCTGAGGGCCGGATGTGCCTATCTTGGTCTTATAGCTTGTCTAAGCGGCAGAAAGAGAGGAACTCTTAGTCCTCTTTGTCTTTTCCTCCTGTACTTTCTCTTTTGGGAAGAGGAGGGTGGGAAATGAACCCGCTTTTCTACACCGCCGAAAGGAAGCCATAGGCTTAGCAGACCGGCCTCAGCAAGATCCTTCTCTGAGATGGAGAATATCTTAGCTGTTAAAGGAGCACTAGCCTTGTAAGTCCTTGTAAGTCTTCGGCGGCTCGAGCCACGCGAAATGAAGCTTGCACAGGGGCGGATGTAGGTTCTGTGTTTGACACCAATCCCAGGTTCTCCCTCATGGAAGATCCTGCAATACGCGCTAGGTCGTCTCCCAGACCATGTCTATCTCAAGTGAGCTTCCATGCCACATCCACCCAAGGCATTAGGAATCACATTCGAGGACTCTGTGTTTCGTTGACCCGTAGTCTTAAAATGCAGGACGCTAGGGGGCACGGATCAACGGGCCCCCTGCTCTCCCATGGACCCCTAAGGAGGTTGGCCCTATCGAGCCTCTCCCACCTAGAGCGGTGAATTTTGGGCCGCTTGCCTTTTCTCTTGGCGGTCCCTTGTAATGGGAAAGGAAGGAGTACCGCAGGCAGCGAAATAAAGTCGCCGAGGTAGCCAGTAAGAAAGGCATTGTGGGGGAAACCACTGCAACCGCAGGGCTAGGAGAGGAGTAAATCTCCCTTCGGTAGTAAAAAGTTGGATGAACCCCTGAGAAAGAGCAAGGGGGGGAACCTCCTTTTCTGAGTTGGAGCTACCCGAGAGCGGCTCTAAAGATGGCAAAGGGGAAGCTTCTTTGCGGCATGCCAATGGTAAAGGCGAGTCCCTTCACCGTTTTAAGGGGTGCCTCTATTTTCCGTGTCTTTCCCAACACCAATGGAGGTGGATCTCTATCCACTTTTCCACTATTGCCTTATGTTGTAACCATCTTAAAATAAAAGAAAACAGGGGAAATGTAAAGTAGATACTATGATCTCCCAAGTCATTGAGGAAAGTCTCTATAGGATCAGAAATTCCAGATTGTGATCATTTACCTATGGTCCAGCGTTGATTGGCTTTGCCAGCCTGGCCCGTCATTTAGGCAACACTGTCCTTGAACTTTAAGCATGAGAGATGAGGCCAACTTAGCCACCTTAATTATTTACTGGAGGAAGGTGAGCAGAGTCGCACGACCCAGCACACTCCGTACCTAATACTTGCCCTAGCCAGTGGGCTTTCGGCCTTCGCAGTAGGTAGGGACCTCACGGTATACACTACCAGTCGACTAAGGCTCATGAGAGGACGAAAGTGCGCCAGGTAACCAAAACCTCTGCGGATAAAAGAGCAAGTTTGGAAAGGGTTAGGAGGGCAAGAAATAAAGAGAAATATAGCTAATTGGGTGGGTGATCACCTATTATTATCATCATACCCTGCTGTTAGGTGAGTCCAAGATTGCAGGATACCGGACCGAACTCTGGCCAGCTGGTAACAGGCCGCCTGGTAAAAAGTGCGGCTAGAAAAGTTTGAGGGTATAGCCATAATAATAATAATGATAATAGAAAATAATAATAATACACAAAAATACTGATACTCAATTATAATACATAATAATATATAATGATAAATAATAATAATAATAATAATAATAATAATAATAATAATAATAATAATAATAATAATAATAATAATGAGAAAAAGAAGAAGAAGAAGAAGAAAAAGAAGAAGAATAAATAATAAATACTTATAAATATTACGACTAAATAATAATAATGATAATAACGATAATACTAATGTTTAGTAATAATAATAATAAAATATTGCATCGGCAATATAGGCTGGACGATAATATTCGGGCATCGTTATTTTTCAGGTGAATCTATTTAGTTATTTATTACCTGCTTAAACACAAATAAAAGTTAATCTAAACATCGCTTTATTGGAAAACATTTTATGTATTTAAGCTATTTAGAATATTTTGAATTAGATTAGATGCAAATAAAAACTCAATGGCCTTCTCCTGCTGTTCAACAACTCATTAATTTAACGTGATATCATTAATTTCGGCTATTGACAGTAAATTTCTTTGGGCTTTATCGTGTTTATGCCTAAGCGAGATGATATCTGATCTTCACCATGTACGATAAGAAATCGAGGAAGCTCTTATCTTATTAAATTACAGTAGTTATGCACTTTAAACAAAATCTAAACTAAATAACTAACCTTATTTGAATTCCTCTTTGGTAGATGAAAAATACATGCGTTTAGGCTAAATGCGTCTTTTTCTTTTAATAAATTCACTAAACTTCAAAGAATGCCAAAATCAGCCGAACGTATATCGATAAAATCTCTTCGAACGTAAAATTAGAAGTCAATGTGAGTTTATTGTTAAAAGCCTCAATTCCACACCAATTAATTAAGGGCATTAATTCTTTCAATGGCAAGATGCCTATTCATGATAAGGCCATTAATGACTACATCCATCTTTCTAGCAGTTCGTATCGGTAAATTATGTCGCCCATAAGCCATACTAAATTTGTTATAGAGGGCAAAAAGAGCCTATTAAAAACTCATTTTTTAAGAGGGTTTTTTTTTTCAGTGAGTGAAGATTTGGGAGTTTGATACAATACACCTTCGGTTTTCGATTATTAAAACTAGTTTAGATTGTATAACTAGAAGCTCGTAATTTCCGCTAGGGAAGTCGTTGGCTCATCTGTTCAGATAGTAAGAGATCGCAATCATGTTCGAACCTTGCTCCTTCGACGTCATAAATATCCCTCCCCCTTCCCTCTCGTGCCTAGGAAATCGAACTATATACTGTGCAATCTAATGTTTCGGCCCTAGATAATGATCAGCAAATTTTCGCCCTTAGGCTCTTATGCAGTTTTGATTCTGCCCCGGTAGCTTACCTCCCCGCTAGCGCAATTTAGAATTACTCGGGTCGTCTCTTTGCACCCAAAAGATAATTCGGATAAAGATAGCATAACCAGGTATAATAGCATGCTTACCGCAATTCTTTTAAATATTATCACTAATAATAGATCTTTTCGGAGTTCACCGAGAGAAACTTGACAAAATGGAGCAGGTTTTCATTTTATAAACGAGTGTTTGATCCGGAAAATAAGCCACTCTTTAGGCTAAAGTTGATGTAAATTTATATTTATTATCTCTCATAAATAATGTTTTTACCTATAAGTCAAAGTCTACGAATATATATTTTTTTCGGGGAATCTGGAAATTGCAGTCATGTTTTTTATTATTATCGGCAGTTCAGTCAAACTGATACATATCTATGTTTTAATAAGATATATTATGCATAAAATTAACATATATCTTGAAGTAAAGGGCATTAAGGTCACCCAACGAAATGATGCAGGTTAATTGTTATATTATTAAATTAAATTCCACGAGCCTACTTCTTTACTTCTACTTCATTTACACTAAATAAACCCTTCTGCTACTGATCCTTTACAATATAGACACTCAACCGTGTCTTTCCTCGGAATCATGTCAACCCGAGAAAGGGTATATTCTGACATCCGCCGGACATAAATGCCTACCTCAGCCAAGGCGATTATCGACTGACAAAGACCTTTCCACTCTATCCAAACTCTCTTATAATTGGATTCCATAAACTCTTCTTTTGTCGTTTGGATGTTGATAAAATGGTATTTAATTGGGAGATGGTTTGTGTTTCAATTGCTCTTCCAATTAGGCTCATGTCCGCCCTTTCGGTGCGTCACTATAAAATAGGCTTTGGCTCAGGTTACGCGTCGATAGGTGGAGGAAGAAAGGTTTTGAGGTTTTATTGGGAGATTTGGCGATGATAGGGAGATGAGAAGCGAGGAGAAGAAAACTCTTCCACTTTACCCTAATCAAAATATTTACGATCAGGCTTCTCATGGATAACACAACATACATGTATTTTCCTCTTTTCTTTTAATATATATATATATATATATATATATATATATAGAGAGAGAGAGAGAGAGAGGGAGAGAGAGAGAGAGAGAGAGAGAGAGGGAGTAGGGGAGAAAGAAAGATAGAGAAAGGGAAAGGGAAAGAGGGAGAGAAAAAAAATAATTAGAAGTCCTCATCAGAGACAATAGTGTTATGTAAAATAGATATTTCACACAAAACTTTTGAAATTTTAGACCTTTCCACAGACTATCTCTCTTTGAATTCTAGAATCACGTTTCATCAAAAAATTAAGCCCCACTTTTAACAATAATTGCTCAGACGTCCATCTCCTAATCGCACACAATTCAAGTGAATAATCAAGAACTAGTTTAGTTTTATTCAAGGCTTAGATTCGAAACATTTCACTTCCCGATTTCAACCGACTCGAACTGTTAAGCTAAGATTAAGCTAAGTTTTATTTTTATTCAGTTTTTTCAATTTAAACTCGTAATTATATATTAATTTTATTATTATCTTCTTCTCATTTAGTGTTATGATTTGATTTTTTATAATATAGCTCATTTAAATAATGTATTGTTAGTAGACGTTTTGGAGTTTTAAATCCAGTTGTTTAGCTTTTATTTCCTAAGATTTCCATCATTAATGTTGTAACTTGAACATATTATAAATTATTGTTTGTTTGGAATATTTTAATATTTCATTGTATTACATTTTATTTTACTTCACTTTGGAGTATTCAATTGGAAATTTACTTCTTTACATCCGAGAATTATTCCTTATTAAATCACGGGTACCTGAGCATCCTCTCTTGGATTATACGTTCTCCTCTTGTTATTGTGAGAAGAGCTTCTTCCGAGGGCTTGATGAAGACCTGAGTTAGCCATATCATTGCCTTCTTAACCGCATAATTACAATTGCGTTATTTCAAAAGTAATTCTCGATTTATAAGGCCGGGCTAGAATGGGTAAAGCGATTTTTCCATTCTCTTCGGCCCTCGAAAGGAGCTCTTCTTACAATCATGAGAGGAGAACGTATAATCCAGCTTTTCTAAGCAATCTAAAAAGATTGCTATCAATCAGCCTATATAAATTATTAGACCTGCGTTCGAAGAGAATGGAAAAATCGCTTTACCCATTCTAGCCCGGCCTTATAAATCGAGAATTACTTTTGTAATAACGCAATTGTAATTATGCGGTTAAGAAGGCAATGATATGGCTAACTCAGCGAATTCTAAATACAAAAAATTATTTTTATAAGAATAACAAAACACAGAAATAAAATTAGTGAAAATCTATTAATAAGAAATTGATGTAATATTTTAAAAATAACTAAATGAAATAATAATCCCACGAGTTTTTAAATATGCATAATAAACATGACTTAAATGACTATCGAAATACAAAAAAATTATAAACTATAGCAATAAAGTTGAAAGCAAGGCATGAAGAAATCGATTAATAAGACAGAAAAAAAAGATTAAATAATCCAATGAGCAACAAATATGAATAATAAACATGAATCAAGCGGAATACAAAAAATTCACTATAAAACACAGCAAGAGAGAATTATATGGGCAAGGCGAACAATAGAAAATAAGTTAGATCAGGGGGTATGTAATCGAAGCGGATATTAATAAATGGAGCGAAGCAAGCAATTCAATTAAGTTAAATTTGATTTGATTTTATAGGTTTATTGTGCAATAGAGTACATTTATACATAATCATAATACAAATAATAATAAAATAAAAACAAAACAAACAAACAACAAAAAAAACGACAAAAAAGACAAATACAGTAATAATATGATACAATAATATAAATACATGTATAAATGCACACATTACACAAAGCGGGCAGCCCGTCAGTGTTGGCGTGCAGTAAGACGTGGTGGAGCGTCCCACGCATTTCTTGTCTGCTGCAAGTGGGTGGCGTCGGTCTTCATCCCCTGTCGCCCGGCTGGGCGCGAGCGGCGATCAGCGCGGAGGGGGTGCTGTTCTCAGCACCTCCAGCAGCTCGTTTGTTGGGGTGTGGCGGACCACCTGGGCGGCTCTTGCCTCTCGCGCCCTCAGTAGGGCGCCTCTTACAGGGGCAGGGGCTGGCGCTCGCTCTGGCCTGAGGCGGGCGGTGGCTGGGCAGGAGAGGAGGTAGTGCACCAGTGGGCGCAGGGAGCGGCCGCCGCAGTGTTCGCACCTCCCTGCCACAAAGTCGGCGTGCAGCTCTTCCCGCGTGGAGTAGCCCAGCCTCACACGCTGTAGCAGCACGACGTTCGCTCTGGGCTGCTGGAAGGATGGGTTCAGTGGGCGATAGGCTGTGGCTGCAGCATACCACGCCGCTTGCCTCTTGAATGCTTCCCATTCTTGGTGCTGCTGGTGGGCTTTGTGGGCAGCCCTGCGTTTAACCTGCACCTTGAACTGCTGCAGGCTGGGGCGCACGGTCTAGGTGATGATGGGGCCGTGGGCGGCTCGCTTGGCAGCCTCGTCGGCAGCATCGTTGCCGCACACGCCAACGTGGCTGGGAATCCAGTGGAGCCGGACACGCCTGCCCTGAGCTGCCAGGTCCTGCAGGGTGCACAGGATTGTGGTGGTGAGGTGGATGTTGTCCCGGGTGTAGGCGTGGGCGTGGGCGTGCTGCAGCGCCTGTAGTCCCGACTGAGAGTCAGTGTGTATCACCACAGTGGCCTCCCGGCGGAGCAGAGCGTGCTGGAGGGCGTGCAGGATTGCTACCAGCTCCGTCTGGAGGGTGGAGCAGTGGTCTGATGTCCTCCACGCTTGCGTCAAGCCGCTCGTGACGAAGGCGGCGCCCGACCTCCCGCTGTCGGGGTCGACGGAGCCGTCGGTGAAGTACACTGCGCTGCCTGGCTCCGTGACCTCAGACATGGCCATGAGGGCGTGCTGGCGCATCTCCTCGGTGAGGCAGTTCGCTTTGCTGTCGGGCAACTGTGTGGCGGTGAAGTGTGCGGCGGGGGGGTCCCATGGTGGTGGTGGAACGTAGGCGGGGTGGGGGGTGTTGAGGTCGCGCCACAGCCAGTTCCCTGCCCGGTTAAGGGAGTTGGTTGCTAGGCTGACGTTTACGAGCCACCTGTTGTTACGCAGGCACTCGATGCCCAGCGCCACGGCCATTCGGAGTCTCCTCTGCGCAACACCTTCAACGTCGCGCTGGAGCACTCTGACCACCCGACAGGCCACAATGCAATCCACCCTGGCGGTGAGGGGCACCAGGTTGGCCTCACTCTGCATGACACAGGCAGTGCACCACCTGGGTGCCCCTAACATGGTCCTCATGGCGGTGTTTTGTATCACCTCCAGGCGCTGTTGCTGCTGCCGGGGCAGCGCTACAAGGACCGGTGCACTGTAGTCCACTAGGGAGCGCACTGCCTGGAGGTAGTAGAGGCGGAGGACGGGGAAGGTTGCACCAGCGCTCGGCCGCGTCATGGCCCTCATCACATTGAGCCGGGCCTGCATCCGCTCCCTCAGGTGCGTGACATGCTGCGTGAAGGACAGCCGTCTGTCCACCCACACTCCGAGGTACTGGTAGGAGTGAGTCCAGGCCAGGCCGACTCCTTGGACGCGAAGCTGCTGGCCAGCAGGTGTGCAAGTCTTGATGGCCATGGCCCGGGACTTCTCTGCCGAGATCTTGAGCACCAGCTCTTCGCACTTGGCAGTGATGAGGTGCAGCGCTTCTTGGGCCCGCGCAAGCTTGTCGCCGCGCCTGGTGACGACGAGCGCCAGGTCGTCGGCGTAGCTAAGGAGGATGGTTCCTTCCCGATAGGGGAGGGCAACCATCTGTTCCATCAGCACGTTGAAAAGGAACGGGCTGAGGATGCCGCCCTGGGGTGTCCCGTTCTCGAAGGTAAGGTAGGAAGACTTGTGACCCTGGAACTTCACGCGGGCTCGGCGCTAGTGAAGGTAGTCCTGTAGCCAGCCCAGCAGTCTCCCTCGGATGCCCTTCCTCACAAGGGCGGCCAGTATGGCGCGGGGGCTAGCCAGCTCGAAAGCCTTCTCGAGGTCAAGGAAGACTACGATGGTGGGCTGGTTGTTGGCGTGAGCCATGATGGTGATGAGGCAGTCCGCCGTGCTCACCTTCCTGGTGTAGCCAAACACGTGGTGATGAAGGCTTCCCACGCTCCACTGTAGGCGAGTCAGCACCATCTTCTCCGCCGTTTTTCCGGTGCAGCTCAGGAGGGAGATTGGCCTGAAGGTGGTGTGATCCTTCGGCTTGGGGATGGGCTGGATGTCGGCGTCCTTCCAGGAGGGCGGCAGACGGCCCGCCAACCACGACGCGTTCAGAAGGGCTAGCAGCGCGGCGTCCCCAGCGGGCCCAGCGTGCGCCAGCATAGAGTACCGCACTCCGTCGGCTCCCGCCGCTGTGTCACGTCGACGTTTCGCCCTGGCCAGCTCCTCAAGCGTGAAAGGCTGGTCCGTCGCGTGCGGCTGGCCCCGCGCCTCCCTGACCTCTTCGTCGCGCTGTGGGCGCAGCTGCTGCTGGAGGTAGCTGGTGTGGGGAGGAAGCTGCTCGCTAGAATCCCTCACTGTAAAGCAGTTCGCCAGCCGATCTGCCTCTTGCCGTGGGCGTGGGTGGGCAGCTGGGCGGGTCGGGGCGGCGCCTGAGGCCTTCCTGAAGCTCCCCCACAGCTGGCCGAGGGAGGTGTGTTGGCTGAAAGAGGCGCACCACTCCAGCCACTTTGCCTCCCTGGCGCTCAGGGACACCTGTCGCGCGCGGGCTACCACGTCCTGCAGGAGCTGCAGGTTGATGGCCGTTGGGCGCTTCTCGTACAACCTCCTGTGGACGTTGACGCGGTGATTGTGCTCCCGGACTTCCTCGTTATAAAACCACCAGTCCGGGCGCCGGCGGCGATTTGAGGCTGTCCTGGGCATGGCCGCGTAAGCTGCACTCTCTATGGCCGCCGTAAGGTCCATCTCCTGCAGGTGCAGGTCCGCCGGAGGCACATACGTGGACCACCATTCGGCCAGGGAGGCTTGGAACTTTGCCCAATCCGCCCTCCTGACGTTCCACTGGGGCGGTGGGAGAGGAGGAGCTGGTGGATCCACAGTGAGGGTGGTGAGGGTCCCGTAATGGTCGCTGGTGAGGGTAGGGTGGACCTGCCAGGTGGCACCGGGCTGTAGGTCACCCGACACCATCGTGAGGTCGAGCCGCCCCCCATGGACGTGCGTGGCCTCCCCTGTGTTCAGTAGTCGAACGGCAGGAACTTCTTCGAGCAGGTCGGCCAGGTGGCGCCCGGTCACGTTAGTGGGTGACACAGACTGCAGCACGGGGTGGTGGGCGTTGAAGTCGCCCGCTACAAGGAGGCTGGAGTGGAATGCGAGGGAGAGCAGCTCCCCAACATCCAGCGGGTACCGCTGGCTCCTGTATATATTGTATACAGTGAGAGTGAGCGGCCCCAGCTGTAGCTCCAGTGCCAGGACCTCCACGCCGTCACCACAGTACACGGGTGCAGCGATCCTCTTTTGCGGGATGGTGTTTCGTATGAGGGCTGCACAGCCACGCCCATTTCCGTCACCAGCCGGAAGCGAGTGGAGGGTGTAGCCTGCGACACGCCATTCAAAGCTGGCGGGCGTGAGAGTCTCCTGTAGGAGAACCAGGTCCAGGTCTTCTTGGAAGACGGCTTGCAGCAGCTCATGTTTCTTGGGGCGGAGCCCCTGCACATTCCACTGCAGCACCCTCAGCGTGGGCGCCGGTGCGTGGGCTGGGTTGTCAATCCGCGCTTCCATCTTGGTTGTGGGCGTGCGGTGGGTGCAGAGGGTGTTGAGTGGGACCTCTCGGCGTGGTAGATGATGGGGGGGGGCTGGAGGGCACCCTCTGTGACAGCGGTTAACACCTCTTTGCGGAGGAGTGCGTCGAGGTCCTGCTCGGTGGGGGCTGCGGTGCCCTTCCGGCGGTCGAGCAGCTTCTTCACCAGCTGTACAACACACGCGAGAATGACGGCCACGATGGCTCTGCCCTCCTCATTGAGTCCCTCGCAATAACCTGGGGGTCCATGTTGAGACCCTGTCGCTGGTTGGGCATTGGGTAGCACCGTGGACTGCTCCTCGTCTGGGCGGGCGCGGTGGGCCCGACGCCTGTGTCCCTTCCTCCTCTGTGGCTTGGGGACAGAGGGGGTGGGTTGCTAGGTGGAGGTGTGAGCTGAGTTGCTGGCTGTGCAGCTACTGGTACCCTCTCTCTCTCCCTGCCTGTCCTCTTCCCCTGTCTCGACCTGACTTGTGCCAGGCTGTTGAGGGGTAAGGGGTGGGTGGGAAGCCCACGCCAGCCTTTTTGGTGGTGGCGCTGGAACAAGGCGTCGGTTGCCTTGTTGCTGGGAAGGCCCACGTGGTACCCCCTGCCTTTGCCGCTCCCCCTACTGTGTACCCCCCAGACGTGTGCCGGGCAGGCCGAGAGTCGCGGGTTGATGGCTAACCCACGCCGACCCGATTGGGGGTGGCGCGGCAATGAACCGACGCTCTCTTCTTTGGGTTGGGGGGGCACGTGGTTCCATCTGCTGCTGCTGCTGCCGCCGGTGACCCCGTGGCATCCTTCTCTGTCGCTCGGGGCACTTCGTGTTCCAAGCGTGGTGCCCCTTGGTGCAGTTGGGGCACCGTGCCGTGGTGGACTCGCTGGCCTTGAGGCGACCGATACACTCCTCCGTCGGGTGCGCTTGGCTGCACACGCCGCACTTGACGGAGTTTTGGCACATGGCCTGGAGATGCCCGAAGCGCTGGCACTTGTAGCATCTCACAGGCTCACCTTGGTAGGGGCGCAGGGTGTAGCGGCCCCAGCTGCCCAGGTCCAACTTGGGTGGTGGCGGCCCCTCGTACACTACAAGGATCTGCCTGGTTGGGACCTTGTCTCTGTGTGCAAGGAGCCGTGTTGCCGAGTGCACGTGGGGGTGAGCCTCGACGGCCTGGAGTAGGAGAGTGGTCATATATCGTTGAAGCACCAACTTGTGCCTCTTCACTTGGGGTCGAGAAGGATCACTCGATCCCCCTCCTCGGCAAGGCGGCGCAGCATGGCCTCCGACCCATCGTCTTTCGGGGTGAGGACGTATTCGCCGTTGAGAGTAGGGCGAATGACTATCCGCAGGCCAGGGTGTGCTCTCTCCAGCTCAGTCACAGCCTGGTAGGCACTGCTAGTGTTGCTCTGGTGCACCAGTTTAAACTTGTGCCGAGGTCCTCGTCGGGAATGAGACACTGTTACTCAGCCTGCCTCATTCTCCTACTGGGCCTCCTCGGTCTGGGGGCTCTCGTCGATGACGAGGCGACCGCTTTCATCGCTGGGGGCCTCCTCTGCCTGTGAGAACTCCGGCTCCAGTGTTCGGGCGGTCCTCTTCGGCGTGGAAGTCTCGTTCGGTGAGGGTGGACTTAACCCATTCCGCGTCCGCTTGGCAGACTTCGGCGTGGTGGCTATGGACGCCGACCCTTGCATCGTGGCGTCACTCTTGTTCGCCCATCAGAGCCACGGGTGCAAAGAGGAGAAAAATCCAATGCCCTCTTTACAAGCAGGACAGGAACAGGAGGTATCTCCAATCAACCCGTCCACGCTTGCTTCTGTCTCTATTGAGAGCCACGGAAACAGGAGGAATCTCCAATCAGACCGTAGCTGCCCTTATAAGACAAATGAGGCAACCTTCTTGCTCTACTCTCAAGGTTAATAGTTACCAAATGGTAACATTCTTGGGCGATTAACTCTCGTGGAAGTGGTGATGACTCGCCAGCTGCTTGGATGCACTTTTCAGGTGTGAGTGAATGTCGATGGCCTTGAGTGTGTTGTTCGGATTGATGGTCAAAAGTTAAATTTTAAGTGATTGAACATTAAATAATACGAGTAGACAAAGGCACGAAAGTTTAAATAGTAAATAATCAATAATGGAGGGGTCAAAAGGACGACTAAAACATTAAATTATTGAAAAGTCAATAATAAACCAGATCGTTTAGATATTAATGGGACAAACTAAAAGAGAAATAAAAATTTATCTGCACGAGTACTAACTAAATAACGGTGAAGCTGGGAGTAACAACTGATAGTAAGGACAAAATTAGGCAGAAAGAAAACTATTAAGGGGGATGTGGTTGGTTGTACATTTGTCTATATAGTGAATAATTTAAGGGGTGATGAATAATCATTGAGTTCCGGGTTAAATTGTTTGATGTAAAGAGATTCAAGAATTTTTAAACTTAGAGAAGCGGAGGCAGAAGAGAGTATACTAAAGGAATCAGGGTCAAGCGGGTGGTTAAGTTGTAGTGAATGTTCTCGTATAGAGGAGTGTTCGGGTTTGGAGATGGGAATGTTGGTTCTGTATGATACTCCGATATGCTTAGCGATCCTACATCTTAATTGTAGACTTGTTTGGCCTACATAGCAACTTTGGCAGGTCGCACAAGTGAATTGATAAATGATGGAGGAACGCAGGCATAATGGGGGTGATTCTTTGTGCCGAAGGAAAGTATAGACAACAAGAGGATTAGAATTAATTAGGATAAACTTGCATTGGGGAAAGTATTTATTAAGAGTCGAGAGTAAAGCTTTGTTGAAGGTTGTGTCAAGTGGAAGATAAGGCAGTTTTAAGAATAGTTTTTGTTTGGGGACAATTATTAGAGGCGTTTCGCGAGAGAACATTTTAAATAAGAAATTGGGAGTAAGTTTATCAAAAAGATGGTCTGGGAAAAAATTAAAATAAAAAAAGCTCCTAAGATATTCTATTCCGGAATGAAAGTGAAACCAATTTGAGCTGATTTTGTAAGCCCTGTGTATAGTTTTTATGATGGCAGAATGTTTGAAATTAGTAGGAGTACAACTAAAGAAGTGGGTGCCAAGTTTGGTTTGGTGGTAGTTGGTTTCCTGTAAACTGAGGTGTTAAATTTAGAACCAACTTTTGAAACAGTGACATCCAGAAAAGAGATTTTATTGTTTAATTCTGTCTCCATGGAAAATTTAATATTAGGATGTTGTTGATTTAAATAATTCAAAAATAATGGGGCATGGTCTTTGTGTTTAAAAATAAGGAAGCAGTCATCAATAAATCTTTTAAACACTAACGGTTTATATTCAACCGGACAGTCCCTTAACCAGTTTTTTTCGTGGTAGGATAAAAAAGCATTAGCGAAGCTGGGACCCAATTAATTCTAATCCTCTTGTTGTCTATACTTTCCTTCGGCACAAAGAATCACCCCCATTATGCCTGCGTTCCTCCATCATTTATCAATTCACTTGTGCGACCTGCCAAAGTCGCTATGTAGGCCAAACAAGTCTACAATTAAGATGTAGGATCGCTAATCATATCGGAGTATCATACAGAACCAACATTCCCATCTCCAAACCTGAACACTCCTCTATACGAGAGGATTCACTAAAACATAACCACCCGCTTGACCCTGATTCCTTTAGTATACTCTCTTCTGCCTCCTCTTCTCTAAGTTTAAAAATTCTTGAATCTCTTTACATCAAACAAATTAACCCAGAACTCAATGATTATTTATCATCCCTTAAATTATTTACTATATAGACAAATGTACAACCAACCACATCCCCCTTAATAGTTTTCTTTCTGCCTAATTCTGTCCGTACTATCAGTTGTTACTCCCAGCTTCACCGTTATAAGGTCAGTACTCGTGCAGATAAATTTTTATTTCTCTTTTAGTTTGTCCCATTAATATCTAAACGATCTGGTTTATTATTGACTTTTCCTTAATTTAATGTTTCAGTCGTCCTTTTGCCCCCTCCATTATTGATTATTTACTATTTAAACTTTCGTGCCTTTGTCTACTCGTATTATTTAAGGTTCAATCACTTAAAATTTAACTTAATTAAATTGCTTGCTTCGCTCCATTTATTAATATCCGCTTCGATTACATACCCCCTGATCTAACTTATTTTCTATTGTTCGCCCTGCCCATATAATTCTCTCTTGCTGTGTTTTATAGTGAATTTTTTTGTATTCTGCTTGATTCATTTTTATTATTCATATTTTTTGCTCATGGGATTATTTAATCTTCTTTTTTTTCTGTCTTATTAATCGATTTCTTCATGCCTTGCTTTCAACTTTATTGCTATAGTTTATATTTTTTTTGTATTTCGATAGTCATTTAAGTCATGTTTATTATGCATATTTAAAAACTCGTGGGATTATTATTTAATTTAGTTATTTTTAGGATATTACATCAATTTCTTATTAATAGATTTTCACTAATTTGATTTCTGTGTTTAGTTATTCTTATAAAAATATTTTTGGGTATTTAGAATTCGCTGATGATGGTCATCGTCAATGACCGAAACGTCCGGAAAATTAAATGTTCCAAACCATCGCATATGTCTTCATATTCCTGCTATATATATATATATATATATATATATATATATATATATATATATATATATATATATATATATATATATATATATATATATATATATATATATATATATATATATATATATAATGTAAATTAAAGACAGATAAAAATGGTAGTTGTTTAAAAAAACTGAAATATTGGTAACCAACTAATAGAATTTAAAGGGAATAATAATGAGGTGCACATATCATTATTGAACCACATTATTGTCCCCTTCAAATTTCAGTGTTTTGGGTTCTGCGAATAAATCAGTAGTTCTCAACATTTTGGAATCACTATTGATTCAAATGCTAAATCCACAATTAAATTCCAGTAGGTCCGTCTACACCACTTTACATTTATTAGTTGGAAATATCTTAATTTTAGTTTGATTTATAATTTATTTTTACCAAAATTGTAACAACAACTCACTCAACGACCCGATAATTCTAATATTCTATTAGTTAGTTACCCATATTTCAGTTATTTTAAATTTTCCACATATTAAATCATTCGATTCGTGCCCTTTTCTCAAGTTGGTAAGTGTTAATTCATTTATTTCATTTTTAATTTTAATATTTGCTTTGTTTTTACAGTTGGTTTTTATAATTTTTCAGTGCTTTTCTTTCTACTTTTCCATTGTCCTCTCGGTAATTTCTTGCATTGTTTTCTCTAAAATTTACTAAACCTGTCGATATTCGGTGAGTTCTTGTAGAAATTGGTGAGGTTTCGCAATTAGGTTTCTTTTCTTGATCGCTTTTATTTTGTCAATGGTTTGGGTAAAAAACATTATTATTCTCATGCGTAGAACGGCACTTCTGCTCCGCCAGCTAATAGCCAAGCGAAGCTCGGCAATCTGGCGCGACATATACCTCTTTTGTTCTGGTTAATCATTTCAACGATATCATCGTTAAATTCTCGATTAACCAGTTCCTGCATATTCCTTGTCCGTTCTTCTATGACGACGTTAATGGGACTTAAGTCCGCCTCCCGGTTCAGCTCTTCCTGGCGTCTTCTTTCTCGCCTGAGTGTACTTGTAATTAGGTACACACATTTGTTCTCCACCACTTGTAGTTCACTCTTTTGTGTCTTCGAGACAGACAAGAGGGCGGAAGTGGAGTATAGCAGCATCGATCGAACAAGTGCATTGTAGATCTTTTTCTTATTGCATTCACAAAGATTTTTGAACATGTATAGAGTTCTGACTGCAGCTGTGGCCTTGGTGATTCTTTCTGCGACGTGCTTCTTGTACCCGGTTGAAGTAATATTTATTCCGAGTCCATTGCACTCTGTGGTGTAGAGACATCGTATATTTCCCCCTCTGACATCGTATAGTAGTCTCTTGCCTATGGGGACTACTTTAAACTTTTCTTGGTTCGTAGATGGTAAGGTTATCAATTTCTGCTGGTGTCATACGAGCTGGCTAAGGTACATTCTTGGGCAAGTGATTATCTGGGTGAAATCATCGGCGAATTGAATGTTGAGGCAAGTGGGGTTCACAGGGGCTGGGACGTCAGCGGTGTAAATCAGGTAGATAGTGGGGGGCAGGCACCCCCCACCTGTGGGAGGCCCACAGTGAGCGGAAACTTTGGTCCATCCGTGCACCCTAAACTGATATACGCCGCTCTCTGCATGACATAGTTACAAAGAATTCTTTCTGAGTTTTTACTTAGACCCAGTCGTAAAATCTTGTATTACATTTCATGTTGCCACACCTTATCAAACGCCTTTGATATATCCCAACAAACAATGTCCACGTAACTTCTTTCCCGTTTTACTTGGGCTACCTTTTCCGTGATGAGATTAATTGCCATCTCCGTACTTAGATTTCTTCTAAATCCGAATTAATATGTGTTGAAAAGGGAGTTCTCATCCAGGTGAGACACCAATCTTCGATTGAGGATCTTCTCAAAGAGCTTCCCGCCAAATTCTAGAAGTGAAGTGGTCGGTAGCTCTCTTTCAACATTGGGTCTTTTCCGTGCTAAGGCAAGAAAATCATCTTGGCCGTTTATAAGCATATGGAAAGGATCCCGTGTTCAGTCAGGCGTTAAATACCCTTCTCATCCTTTCTATGACATTGGCTAGTGCCTTTTCAACGTTTAACTTTGTAAGCTCCTATGGTCCGGGCTTTTTGACGGAATCAGCGAAGCGCGCCGAGTAGTTCTTCTTCGGCAATCTCGGTGTCTCGGTTGCACTGTCTATCAAGCTTCGCTGATTCCGTCAAAAAGCCCGGACCATAGGAGCTTACAAAGTTAAACGTTGAAAAGGCACTAGCCAATGTCATCGAGAGGATGAAAAGGATATTTAACGCCTGTCTGAACACGAGATCCTTTCCATATGCTTATAAAACGGCCAAGATGATTTTCTTGCCTAAGCACGGAAAAGACCCAATGTTGTGTATTTGGTCGTTAAAATCATCTATGATATCGCTTTCGAACTCTAGGTCATAGTCTTCGTTTTCTTCTTCAGTTATACTGACGATATTTTTTCCAATAACTTCGGAATGGCTCTTCAATTCTTTCTTCTTCTGTTTCGATGTTTCCGTCTTCTTTTAGTAGTTCGATCTTCTTCCTCTTCCCAGTCGGTCCTTTGAGACGTCTAATCTTATGCAAAAACTCTTTGGGAGTTGCTTCGTGATCGAGGCTATCGATCGCATAATCCTATCGTCTCCATTCTTGTTTTAAGATCAACTGGTTGAGTTTTTCTTTGATTTCTTTACTTCGTTGTATCGAGTCAACTAATGCATTTCTGATGTTGATCTCATACAATAATTTCAGCTCACGGTATAAATCCTTTATGTATTTTGTCCAGTGGCAGGTAGCGATGGTCCTATACTCTGATTTAGGGATACAAGACCTATCTGCGGTGATGAGATGGTTATTGAAGTCGTCAAGTGCCTCTTAAATCTCCTCGAGGATTGCCTCTACCAAGTTGGGCGGATGGTATCCCTCGAGGAGATGCGCGTATCGTGCCAAGTCTGCTCTTCTATAGTTCTTTCTGACTACAGCTGCAACTTGTATATGGTTCCTGTTGATAGTGAGTAGAATCCCTATATGCTTACTAAATTGTACCTCGACTGGTTCCATGCAGTAATTAAACGGCAGCTGACGATTCACCAGAGAGATGTCTGGTTTTGTGGCACTTCTTCCTCTTACAAAGGTGGGGAAGTCGGGACCTATTCGCTGGTCATTGTTTCTATCCAGCAATAGGTCTAGGATTCTTCCTATAGCGTTGAAGGTACTGTAGCCGGATTCTCGGCATCTAGCGTTCAAATCCCCCATTTATATATTGGGGGCTCTTTTGTAAAATAGGCCAGTGAGAGTGTGGATTGGTAACACGTCTCTCCTTCGCAGTTGATATCCGGTAGCAATGACCAACTTTCCTATGACGAGTTCGAGCTCAAACGCGAGATAAGATCCTTCTAGTTTTTTTATCTGATTTTATTTAATCCCTTTATTTATTGCAATAGAGGCACCATCGTAACACTCCTGTGAATAATTCGTGATCAACACATCGTAGTTCCATATTTTCATTTCTGTATTACGCCTGTCGATCCCTTGTTCCAAAATTAAGATGATGTCTGCATCAATCTCTCTGAATACATTTCCATAAAGAGTCATTTTCATCGTCCAACAGTGGTATTTATTTCCAGTATCTTCAGTGCGTTCCGTAATATGGTGAATTGTTTTTACCTTTGTGTCTTCTTATTCTTCTTTTGAGCCAGCGGGGCGGTTTTACTGTGCACCTGCCTCTCGTTCTTCGGCGGAGGGCTTGGAGTTTTTGATTTGCTCATCGTGGCACGAGTGTGAGTGCGTGGGCTCTCATCACTCCTCCTCATCCTCAGATTCCTCCGATGAAAGGGTTCCTTGGATTGCGTTCTAGAGATCAGATTTCACCTGGTTGTTGTCCAGACCACTGTCTCTGAAAATTCTCGAGCACTCTGGGTTGTTGGGCATTTTCACGGAAGGTAGTCCGTTCTCCTTCAGTAAGGCATTCAAAACCTCGTTTTAACAGCCTGGCTTAACTGCATTAACGACGTTAACGTGTGTGATACAGATCGGTATCTTAAGCGCTCGAGAGGTTTAGTCGTGTTGCAGATGTCTTCAAAGGCTCACATCTTTTCGCGGGCGGCATTAGCGTAGGTGATTTCTTTGGCCTTCCTCTGTTCTTCTTCTTTCCTCTTTATGATATCTCCTCTCTTGGGACAGTTTAAGGCAATGGTTTGGTGCTCTCCTTTGCAAGTGAGTCACATCTTTTTAGTGCTTTCGCACTTGTCAAAACGGTTGCCCTCTGTAGCGCATTAACTGCGCCACAATTTTTCTTTTTCTGGGCAGGTTTATGTGGTATGGTCTTCTAGTTTTTAGCATGCAAAACACATCTGAATGCCATTAAACTTTTCTTACTGGATGTTTTCGCCTGCTATTGTAATATTAAATACCATAATTCCTTTATGTGTCGATTTCGTGGCCATGTTCGTGGTAGCAAAAGTTATCTTAAATACGTGGGTGTGTTCGCAAAATTTGATTATTTCACGAACTTGTGCCCAGGGATTGCTCTTGGTGATCTTCTCCTTAAGCTCCTTGGGCGTATGTTCACCCACCCAGCTTTCTACTTTGCGTCAAATCCCGCTTCGGTTGACTGCCACTTGTGGAAAGGTCTTTGCTTCAAGTCTAGTTTTCTTGAGGATCCTTGCCCTCTCTTCCGATAGGAGCTGGTTCACGTTCTTTGTCTCGACACAAAAGGCGATGAACATAGATGAGACTTCAATCAGTTTTACCAGTGCTACCTTTGATTCGAGGTAGAGGGTTTCGCAGTTTCTTGTTTTCGGGGTTCTTCATTCCGGAGATGGTCCTTAGGGAGATCCTCTCAGTGAGGGTCTCCATAATCTTTCACATCCTTCTCCTATGTCCTCTTGTATTGTCTTCTTTTCTGAAACTAAAGTGTAAATTATGGTGTTCTGAGTGAAAAATGAAGTTATGAGGTGGTAAAGGAGGTAACGGTTAGTGAGGGTATGATCGTGAAGGAGTCCAAAAATGGAGTAAACGCCTCCGTCCATTTTCCAGTTGGTTTCCCGCTCAGTTGCTGCTAGGATGATAGGTGATGGACGTATAGGGTGGATCTCGAATGGCAACCTCAAGAAGGATGGCCTATGGTGAACTTGATAAGGGTAGGATTCGAATCAACAGCCGCTGAAGTTTTGCCACCCCCTCTCGGATACTTGCACCATAACCACATAAAACTACATTGAGACGGGTGTTACTTCCCTCTATGATGCTGGCCGGATCCCTCGGCAATGAGGATCTCTGCTCCGTCCGGGACTCGCAGTTATGCCCCAGTTTCGAGAAAATTTCTGATTTATGCTTCTGCAGTGGGCTAGTCCTCAAACCAGTTTTCACGAAATCAATGAATGGCAGACATTCCAGCAGGTTCCCAAACAGGAACCTGCTTGGGAACCTGCCTCATTTTTTAATTTTCTGCAAGGATTGAATGAAACTTTGGTGATAACTAGTTTATTGTACTTAAAACATCATATCAAAAAATGAGTCTTTGGACTTTTCTTCTTTATTCTAGAGCGCGTGTTTGAGCTGACCTCCATTTATCTCTGTGCATTTCTTGAGACGCAGCACAAAGTCGTCCATGATGTCGTTACAAACTGACCTACTAATGGCTCTGATCTCCTCCCTGCTGGCTTCCTTGAGTTCTTGATGGGCCTGGGTCTTCCTACGTACAGTCTGTCTTTAAGGTATCCCCAGAGAAAGAAATCTAGGCGGCTAAGGTCTGGGCTGTGAGGTGCCCACCTAAATTCAGTCTTAACTGATCACACGGCAGCCAAATTTCTCTTTCAGCCAATCTCGGGACAAGTTTGAGGTTTGAGATCTTGTTCGAACTAGAACTTCCCCATAAGCGACGGTAACAGGGTCTGTAGCTCCCTCTTGAGGGTCTTGAGGACCTCAACAAACCGCTCCTTAGTGACTATCACTTTCGCGCCAGGTTCCTCAAAGAAGAATGGTCCAATGATGCCTCTGGCTGAGATTGAAGTCCATACCGTGCGTTTAGTGGACTGTAGGGGCTTGGTGGCTACCTCATTTGGTCTGGAGGTCGGCCAGAAGACATTTGTCTTCGAGTTTACCTTTCCTTCAAGATAGAAGTGAGCTTCATCTGAGGTACAAAGGAGGTTTAGGAAAGTGGGGTCTCTTGAGTGAATCTTCTCTAGTATCTTGACTGCCATAGCCTTTATCTGCTCCATGTCTGAAGCTGTAAGGGTCTGCTTCGTCTGTATTCTGTATGGGTTGCTTTTAAATCCATTACTAGCACTCTCCTGCAAGTCTAACGGACTATATAGAGGGACTGACTTCGCTTGCGCACAGAGCGTTTTGGATTCTGCTGAACTGACTCTCTCACGCCCTTGATCAGCTCAGCTGCATTGAGGTTCTCCACTGTCCCATTGTTCTCGAAATGGTCCACCCAATCCTGAATTCCAGCTCTTGGAGGGGGCTTTTTCACATTCAAAATGATGCACGAAAGTGTCCTGTACTTTCTTGAACGAGCCTGTCTGGTAGGATGTTTGCTGCAGTATATTTTTTCCTTGAGCTCCCATTGAGATCTAATTGTGTTCACAGGCGTTGCTTCTGTAATGTCCTGCAAAGTAAGGGTGATTAGTGAATGAATTAATGATATATCACAAAAAGTGTGTGCAGGCCCGTTTTTTGGGGGGTGACCTTGTATCTTTTTTTGAAGGGTGAAGCAATATTCACCAAAAATCTTCCAGAAGAAGCTCTTTTTTATGTGGGTGGTGCTCAAAATCCGTTACTAAGCAAGTAAAAATGCTTTATCCGTAGTGTACTCAGAAGTGCATAGTAATCGAATATTTGGCCGTCGGAATGAAAAGAAAACGGATTTTAGGGGATATTTATTCATCCTCGCTTGAACGTTATGTCAAGGGAACGGGCCACTCCGGTGTGAGCGGAATTACAAAACAACTTTAATGTTCGATTCCAGCCCGTAGCCTGGATGCTGATAGCTGACCTTTCTTTGTCAATTAAGATGGCTTCTGAGGTGTTCAGTCGAGCTTTATTTCCCTCTTTTCTTTTGATCGTGGTATTATTAATCAATATATCCCTGGTTAAGCTGATGTTATATAGAGTTTCCATATGATTTTGGAGGCTCCATGTTGCAGGTGCATTGTCAAACGCCTCCTAAGTGTAGTGGTAGTCATACCAGCATATTTTCGGTTGTTATGAAGCTTGCAGTCTTCATTCGAGCAGGTAAACTCGTAAACTATGTTCGTAGGTTTTAGAATCGACGAGTTCTGGCAGATGTTGTTTTTCATAATGAGATTGTTAACTTTCGTCGTTTTATAATATATAATCATAAGAATCTTGTCCGTTTGCTTCTTAACTTTGATGTTACGGTTAACAATCTCCTTGATGTTTTTTCGTCTATTTTGTAGTCTAATGACATCTGATTTATATAATACAGTTTAATGTTATTTACTGCTTCCTGGTTACTTTCCGTTTCATCCGTGTCTGTGAATTGCCTTCTTAAAAATGATAGAAATTGTTTTTCAATCATGCTGATCGGGAAACCGTTGTTCACGAGGGTTTGTTTTATGCGAGAGATCTCTTGATGAACAGATCCCACGTGGAGCAGCATTTGTATGCTCGGCGGATTTATGAGCCGATTACACTTTTTTTTGTACCATTCAGGACATTCATTAACCACCTTGAGGCATCTTCTCATGTCAGAAGCTTTTCTGTACACTTTTGTGACCTAATTACCGTTGATGTTTTGTATCTATACATCCAGAAAAGGTAGGTTATTGACCATGCTCAATTCATAAGTGAATTTTAACACGGAGTTCTCCTCAAATTGCTGTTTGATGTTTTTAAGATGTTCTTCATTTTGGACGTTGATGTAGATGTCATTTACGTATCAGCAATATGTGTGTTGCTTATTTTCAATGTTTTTTAATAAGCTCTCTTCAAGTTGACCCATATAGTAGTTGGTAAAGGTCGTCCCCAGGGGCAATCCGGTAGCTACTCCCTCGACTTGTGTGTTTAGATTTCCCTCCGGTGTCCTGAACGGAGCCTCTGATGTGCATGAACGCAGGATATTCCTCAGGATGTGTGGATCAATGTTAGGTAGAGACATTGCAAGATGGTGGTATACATTTTGTATAATGATGTCGATGGTCTGACAGATAGGCACATTTGTAAATAGGCTTTCCATATCAAGAGATGCTATTAGTCCTGTCGGTCTTGTAGAGTGGAGTATATCAATAAATTCCTCCGTGGAATTTTCTGCTATATTTTGAAAGGATGTATGGTTTTATTATTTCATTTAAGGTTTTAGCTAGACAGTGCGTTGAAGTTGTGACTTGAGAAATAATGGGCGTCAGTGGAGTGTTTGGTTTGTGTATGTTTATGTTTCCATACAGATATCTTGGTGTGTAATCGCAGACAGTCCACGGAAGAATTTATTGATATACTCCACTCTACAAGACCGACAGGACTAATAGCATCCGTTGATTGGAAAGCCTATTGCAACTTTCAACATGAAGCTCACCCAAATCATATGGAGACTGTATATAACATCAGCTTAACCAGGGATATATTGGTTAATAAGATCACCTTAGGAGCCATCTTAATTATGATGATGATGATAATGTAACAAGTGTTGAAATGTGTGGTAGTAATAGACAGTGGTAAAGTAGATTTTTTAGTTGCCTCTGGTTTGGAGGGCATCTTATGCATTTTCCATTTTCTTCTTCCTTTATTTTCTTCTATTGTTACACTGCCAGTACAGTGGCTGGCGGCTGTGTAGGATTACTCAAGCGACCGTCGTTTTCTTTTTTGTTTTATCTCCCTTTTTTGTGTTTTTTTTAGTTTTTCCTCTCTCTCTCTCTCTCTTCCTTCCTTTTTTCTTCTTTAATTTATTTATTTTTTCTTTCTTTTTTATTTAGTTGCATAAAGAGGGGATCTTTCACGACCTGACCCTGTGTTATGTATGTAAGCAATTTTCTCATATTTTCTATCCAGTGTCAGTTGAAAAAGGGTGTGAGATACAACGAAACTGTTCTGAATTAAATTGTCTTCGGAGAATGTGGTTTAATTCTTCATATATATATATATATATATATATATATATATATATATATATATATATATATATATATATATATATATATATATATATATATATATATATATATATATATATATATATATATATTTATATATATATATATATATATATTTATATATATATATATATATATATATTTATATATATATATATATATATATTTATATATATATATATATATATATTTATATATATATATATATATATATATATATTTATATATATATATATATATATTTATATAAATATATATATATATATATTTATATATATATATATATATATATTTATATATATATATATATATATTTATATATATTTATATATATATATATATATATATATTTATATATATATATATATATATATTTATATATATATATATATATATATATATATATATATATATATATATATATATATATATATATATATATATATATATATATATATATATATATATATTTATATATATATATATATATATATTTATATATATATATATATATATATATTTATATATATATATATATATATATTTATATATATATATATATATATATATTTATATATATATATATATATATATATTTATATATATATATATATATATTTATATAAATATATATATATATATATTTATATATATATATATATATATATTTATATATATATATATATATATATATTTATATATATTTATATATATATATATATATATATATTTATATATATATATATATATATATTTATATATATATATATATATATATATTTATATATATATATATATATATATTTATATATATATATATATATATATTTATATATATATATATATATATATATATATATATATATATATATATATATTTATATATATATATATATTTATATATATATATATATATATATATTTATATATATATATATATATATATATATTTATATATATATATTTATATATATATTTATATATATATATTTATATATATATATATATTTATATATATATATATATATATATATATATATATATATATATATATATATATATATATATATATATATATTTAAATATATTATGTCCTCCGTCAATATAGCATTCAAGCCTTTCAAATATTATTTTGCTTATTCATTAGCTTTCATGTTTTATTTTTATTTTATTTATTATTTTAGTTTAGACTTTTTCTTTATTCTTTATCTTCTTTGATCTAGTTGGGCACTTCGTCTCTTTTTATTTATATATTTCTTTATTTATTGGAGTTTTAATATATTTTTTAATCATGTGCACTTCGCTTCTTTTTATTCATTTATTTATTTATTTACTTCAGTTTTCATTTAGTTTTTCGGTTACTTCGCCTCTTTTTAATTAAATCTTTGTTTACTTAATGTCGTTGTTCTGATTTGGGCACTTTGCCTCTTCTGTTATTTTGTATTCTTCTATTCTTGTGTCTTAATTCTGGATTTCGTCTTAATACGTTGGAGTGATCAGTTGTCTTATTTAAGTGTATGCTTCTTTTTGTTCTTCCCGGGAGCACAGTCCTCCACTTGGGAATAAAGCTCTCTTGGTGACTCTTCTAAGTAGGGGTTGTAGAATGTCGAGGTTGGCATTTATAAGCAGGAGTACCTCTTCTTTTACCTTTTCCCAGGTCTTTCTCTCTAGCCTCTGGAGGACCATATTCTATGGTTTCAGTCCTGCATTTGCGTGCAGAACTGGTGCACCTTGCGTGCACCAGATACCAGCATGGCAGCTTTGTTCTGTATCCTCTGCATCTGCTTGAGAGAGGCAGAACTAGCTGCCTGCATTACCACTGCCGGGTACACCAGTGTCGAGCGCACCAGGGCAGTGTATAGCTTTCTGATGTTATTGGCGTTGAGGCTTTTAAACCTCTGCAGTTTTCCAAGCTCTCTCTTGGCTAGGGTGATTCGGTTGTTGATATGTGTCTTATACCCTCTTTTGGTGATGCGCAGACCTAGGACTTTACCATTATTTGCGTACGGGTAAAGTTCGTCGTCAATTATGACGTCATCAAGTTTCCGGCAGTTTTTTGGAAGGATTTGTAAATTCGGCTGTTGGTCTTAATTTTCCAAATTCTTTCGAATTGATTGATGTTTTTAATTTCAGCAGCTGTCTCCCTTGCTTAAACTCCAGGGTTCCTATATGAACTAAGAATGATTTGCGTGATGTCATCTGCAGATTGCAAGTACATCACATCCTCCCCAACTAGAAAAGGTAAGTCCAATATGTACATTAGGTACAAAAGTGAACTCAGACAGCTACCCTGTGGAACACCCACCTGGAGTTCGAACTCGGGTCCTCCGAAGCCCTAGATCAAGATTTGGGATTTCCTTTCCATAATATACTCACAGAGGACCCTTTCCAGTACCAGTTTTAGCTGGAGGCCTAAGATCTTGTATTGTAGACCTCTCAGCCAAACCTTATCGAAGGCCTTTTCTACATCACGCAACACCCCGTCTATGAATTTCCCTTCAGCTTTAAAATGGGCGAGTTTTGGGGTGAGAAGTGCGAGGGTTGTGTCACTCCCCCTTCTCTTGCGGAACCCGTGTTGCTGAGGGTTCTGGGCTTCTAGCTGATTAGCTGGTCTTGGAGCCTGTTAGCTAGAAACTTCTCGTATACTTTGCCCACGAACTCCAAGAGGGACATTGGTCTGTTATCCACCAGTTGATCGGGGGGGCTTCCTCCCTTTAGGAATAAAAATGAGTTTGGCCATTTTTAGACCGTCGTGGAAGTAGCCCGTATTCAGGGAAACGTTATAGATGTTCGTAATTCCCTGAATGATCTGCCGGGGGGCATGCACCAAGTTATTTTTAGTGATGCCCGTCCAGCCTGGTGCTTTTTGTTTAAAGGTTTTCACAGTTGCCATGACCTCTTCTGTTGTTATTGGTTGGCCATGGTCCACCATCTCCTTCCTTCGTCGACGTGGGCTTGCGGGTGCGTTCGATGTATTATCAGATTAAGATCATCAATCAGCTGACCTTCGAATTCCTGGTCAAATTCCGCATTGTCCTCAGGTGTTATTGAGAAGATATCCTTCCAGAACATATGGAACCTCTCTTCCAGGGCCACCAGATCCTCCAAGTATTAATCGCTCTCCTTGATACGGGTCTTTTCTCTACTTGGAAGGCCTTTTTTTTCTTCACTTGTCGCCAGAATTTTTCGGGATTCACCTCACTGTTTACCTTGGCTATAAGGCCGTCCCAAATTCCGGCTTTTTGTTGGTTTATAGCATGCATAAGTTCTACACTCAGGTGTCGTAGCAGCGAGATTCTTTCCCGACTCGTACCTGTTCTTCGGATTTCTTCATACACCCCTTGTGCTCCTTATGACCTCTTTCATCTCCTCAGTCCATGTGGGTTGTGGAGGAGTTTTGTACCCTGTCATAGGTACACACTTGCGGTCAGCCTCGGTGTTTTGCTCTCCAGCTCCCCGTCGATCTCCTCTAGTGTAGCTTCGTTTAGGTCAGCTGGTTCAAATTCGACGAAGATTTCTCTGTAGCGTTCCCAGTTGGCCGAAGCGTAGCTTTTGCAGAGAGACTCGAAGCTGGATCTGTGCGAGCGAGATGGTCGTCAAGATCGCTATATGTTCGCTGGGTACTGTATGGCCAGGCTCGCTATGGTAGTTCAAGGGGAAGCCATCACTCGTCATAAATATTTTGGGCTTTGTTGGTGCCCTAGAGATGATATAGGTCGGAAAGTCCGGTTGTATCCTCAGGATGTTCCTTCGCGCATAATCTTTTCCAAGTTATGGCCTCTGTTGTTCGTGTTTTCATAACCCAACGTTTGGCATCTGGCGTTGAGGTCACCCCCAATGAATGCCATCCGGCCGTGCCTGAATAAGGTCTAGAAATTGTTGAGGGGTAGGTACTCTCGTCGAGGTGGTTGATAGGACGCCGGTATTACAAGACTGCCTACTAATGTGTGCAGTTCTACCGCCACAAATGACTCGTCCAGTTCCGGAAGGCGCTTGAATGAGAGATTCTTTATGATGGCGACGGCAGCACCGTCAAACCTCTCTTGAAAATGGTTTTTAGTGACAACTTTGTAACCCGATATCTTCAGTTGACAGGATGTTGTGTCAAGACCGTGCTTTGTGATCAAGATGATCATCCATTGAAGTTAAATGTCCCTATTCTTAATCTGTTATCTGGGTTTCCACTTTTTCTGGCTTCTAGTGTTTCTTGGTAGAAGGGCGCTTTTTCCCGTTTCTCTTTTTCTTAAATTCTACCATGGTGAGTTCTTCAAATGTTTCTCGGTAAAAGATAACATTTTGGTTAAAGAGCGCTTCCTCGACAGTTTGTTCGTCGCATTGTGCATCGCACACTCACTTGTAGTATCTTTTCTGATGCCAACGAACATTTTGTTTGCATCCATGTCCTTTGGGAAGGGGGCATGATCAGATGCATATACTGAAAGATTGATCTCATCTGCATCAAACGGTCTCTTAGCCTCTCTCTTTCCTTTCACCCGGCGGCCTTCCTTGGTTGTGATTTCTGTGTCTGGGGAGTCCGAAGAGTCTCTGGAATCTGAAGATTCCTCTTCTGCTATCTTCCTTTCTTTTCTTGCCTCTATTCTCGGATCCGGTCTTATGACCATCTTTTTTGGTTTTGCTTCTTGTCTCTCTTCTGCTGGCGCCTCTTCAGGTTTTTGGTTTGGGACCATTTGCAGTTGCAGGACATACCCTGATGTGGGGTCGTCCGGGAAACGCATCTCGCTCATGCTGTTCTTTGCAAGCATCTGGTTCAGCTCCTTCGCAAATGTCCCTGGCTGCTTCAAGTTTCTGACGTGCGCGTATAGGATACAATTCAATATTTTTGTTGAATTCTCATTTTGTATTTTAAGATAGGTCTTTGTAATTTCTGTCTCAGTTTATGCTGCCTTGGCGACCTGTGCGTAGGTTGTGTTCGCTTTCTTAGCTTCCTCCTGTTTGCTTTGCAGCATCTTTTTCTTAATTAACTCCTTTTTCATCCGACAGGCCATAGCGATGGATCGATGGCCTTGCCCACAGTTTGCGCACTTCTCGCGAGGGCTCTTGCAATCCTTCCAGTAGTGCCCTGGTTGGCTGCATTTAGAGCATATCTCCTGGGGCACTTGACAGTTTCTGGTTACGTGTGTCCATTTTATTACAGCGGAAGTAGAATTGGATTGGGTAAAATTGTTACTTCTCAATCTGTTCCCAGCTAATTTTGCCGTTAAAAAGTAGGAGTCCAACCTCCTTCGCCCTATTAGCCATAGATGTGTTGCTGAAAATGATCTTAAATGATCTATTTTCTCTTTTATTTCTGAATTTAATTATTTCGGTGACCTTTGCCCATTTCTGATTCTTCTCCATCTCCTTAATCTCTTACTTGGAATGTTCACCAATCCAAGGGTCCAACTTCTGGCAGATAACACTTCTGTGTGTCTAGATCTGCGGATGGATGGAGGGTTGCAGGCTGATCTCGCGTAGCACTTCGACTGCTTCTTTTTTAGTCATTGCCTCAACATATTTTTCTTTTCACATATCGCGACGTAACCAGTTTTTTACCTCGAGTAGCCTGATCATGGCAATCTCTAGTCGCCCAAAGACAACTTCAAATGTGTTTTCCCTGCTCAGTCTGCTGTGTCCACTAATGGTGCACAGCGGGACCTGGGTGGTCCTTTTTAGTGCCATTTCGTTTAAGGGAGGCCCTTCGGGGTGGATAACTACTGTAGGGTTGCTCCCTCATCGTCGTATTTAGCTGGTACTTTACTCCTAATCCTCGTGCTCTCTTCTGTGGATCCCAATTCTTTTCTTTGTAGTAGAACGCTTGGTGGGGGCAACCCCACTTTCCCCGTTGTAAGCGAGCTTCCATGATCTTGAAATGCCGGATGGGTGAATGAAATGATGATGGGGAACCTGGAGGGGGGGTGCCCTCACAAAGTGTGAATATATGGAGGACTTTTTGTTGGATAACGCGGAATCAACCATCACTAACTGCAGCCGGCATACATAGAGACGGATGTTGCTATCCTCTATGGTCGTCGCTGTGCTCCAGGGATATAGGGAAGGGGCTACCCCCTCTCCCCAAAAGTTGCAGTCCTCTTCCTTGTCTAGGTAATTTTGACGCCGAGTTCCACAGTGGGTTACTCCTCAAACCTGCTTTCCTCAGCGCCCCAAATTATGTCTATCATAGTGAACGGCATAGTTGGGACGAGTTCAGCTCACTTCAACTCCCTTACCCCGGTGAGGGGGCTGCAGGGGAAGTTTAGTTCAACATAAGTCGAATAATCAGGGCTCTCTTAAATTCTCTTTCTTAAAACCCCTGTAGGAAAAAGTGCATAAAAATTCGCGTTCTTAAGGTGCCTACTGTATCACCAAAGAGTTCTCCTGAATAAACGTAAATATTCCAAGTCCGTCTAAATCTCTTAATTGTATTGTATTGTATTGTGGGGAAGTGGTGAGTATGTGAGTGTGAGAGATAGTGGTGTACAAGAATAGTAGTGAAAATAAGGAAGTCTTAGGGCTGCAAGATTTGAAAAGGTGCCTGGAGATCAGGCTAATACCTTTCTTTGTTTTATTAATGTTGTTTTATATATATATATATATATATATATATATATATATATATATATATACAAGTATGTATGCATATATATATATATATATATATATATATACAAGTATGTATGCATATATATATATATATATATATATATATATATTACTAAAAGGAGTTAAAACCTTTGGATTCTTGTACTAATTTAGCTTTTAATGTTAACTTGGCGTGTAGTTTGGTTGTTTATTTTCCTTTCATGTGTTTTTTGTTTGTGTATCGATTCTTACGTGTGTTTCATTTTATCTTTTTGTAGTTGTTTTTGTTATTTTTATCGTTGGTTGTTTGTGTTCGTGTTTGTGTTTTGTGTGCTCTGTGTTTCATACTTAATTATTTTCTTCACTTTGTCATTTTGATTCTTCCCTGTCATCATTAGGTAGTTGTGGTCTTCTTCTGTTTTGAGGTAAATTCGATTTGATTCGTTGTTATCGGCTGCTTTTCATCGTCGGTTTTGGTCGGAAGTTTTTTCCTATGCAAAAATGGGACAATTGTATTTCCCAGCTTTCTGACGCTGCTTGGGAATCTTGCTTGACCTGAACCTAGTTGGTTCTCTGCGATGAGTGTTCAAATTTCCTTGCTGCCATTCGATGTAATTTTCTCTTTCATATCTGACGCTCTATCCTTTAAGATCGTATTGAGCGGTTTGATGTCTACCGCTCTGTGCAGATTCACCTGCTTCCTCCTATCCCTCCTTCGTGAATTGGTGATGATATACATACACTTGTTTTGTATCCTCTGCATCTCTTCTTTTGCTGCTTTTGAGACGCTGAACAGAGATGCTGAGGGATAGATGAGGGTGGCTCTCACTAGCGCCAGATACAGTTTCCTTTTATTCCTTTGGCTAAGGTTTCTGGAGCTATAGAGGGTTCTGACTGCCAATTTTTATTTCCGGATCCGTTCTGTGACGTGCTTCCTGTACCCGTTAGAAGTAAACTTCATCCCAGGTACATTGCACTTGTTCGTGTAGGGATAACGCGTATCCTCCGCTCTCACGTCTGCTGTTTTTCTTCTTCCCAATGGGACAATCTTGAATTTGTCGATATTAATTTGGATTTTCCATTTTGATTCATATTCGTTGACTTTTCTTATTACCTCGGCAGTCATTCGAGCTTGCAAAGGCGCGTTTCCATATCCACCAACTATGAGTTGACTGATGTCATCGGCGAACTAGATCCTTAGGCTAGTGGGGTAGCTTGGCTCTGAGATGTCGGCTGTATATATCGAGTATAAGATTGGACTGAGGCACCCGCTTTGAGGCAATCCTGCATGTAGATTAAAGGTGGGACCTTCCGTGCGCCCTATACTGATGTAGGCCGACCTCTCCATGACATAATCACAGAGGATTTTTTCAAGCTTTGCCCTCAAACCCAGCTGGTGGATCTTGTATTGCATTCCCCTTAGCCATACTTTATCGAATGCCTTTGACACGTCCCTGCATACTATATCGATATAGCTCTTTTTTTTATTCGCTTGAGCAATCTTTTCCGTGATGACATTTATTGCCATATCGGTGCCTCTCTTTTTCCTGAAGCCGTATTGCTGTTCGTTGTAGACCGAATTTTCCTCCAAGTGCTTGACGAGTCTTCCGTTCAGGATTTTCTCGAATAGTTTACTCCCAAATTCCAGAAGGAATATTGGGCGATAACTCTCTTTCCTCGTCTTTGGCTTTCCAGGTTTGGCAATAGAGATAATTTTCGCCGTTTTGTATACGTCGAGAAAGTAGCCTACATTTAGGCAGGCACTAAAGATGTTGAGTAAACCTTCCCGCACTCATCTCGGTGCTTTGACTAAGTTTAATTTTCTCAAACCTGACCATCCTGGAGCTTTTTGTTTAAAGGGGTAGAGCGCGCTTTCTAGGTCTTCTAGCGTCACTCTTTCTTCTTCTCCTTCTTCCCTATTCACTTTGTGGTTAGGATGCGTCCTTTCAATCATTTCGTTCAGCTCGTCTCTAATCTGAAGAATATTTGAATTTTCCTGAAGATGGCGAAGTTCCTGCGCAAAATATGAGAGTGCTAAGCGAAGATCCTTAAATTTTCCGGTGATGGGCAGGTCTTTTTATTCGCTCAGAAGTTTCTCGAAGAGGAAAGACTAGTCAATAGGATCAAGTTTAAGAGGTGGAAGTTTAAATTCAAGGCATAAAGCAATTAAAAATACTTTTCTTGTAGTTAACTTGTGATCAGAAAGGTTTATAACTGTGTTGTCATCTGGAGAGAAGCAAGGCCTGGATAGGTTAAGTTTTAGTAGTTTGCGATCGTGAATCTTGATGATACGCTATCTCTCAAGGAAATTCAAATATTTTTCAGCTTTTCTGCACAAAAAGGATCTTGATTTTCTCAAGGCTTTAGGAAAAAACAGGAAATACTCATCATCAAACCCAATAAGGGCAGAGGAGTGGTTCTTCTAAACAGGTCTGATTACATAGAGAAAATGAATTCCATCCTGACCGATAAGACGAAGTTCAAAAAGATCTCTGAATCCCCCAATACATTGTCCATCAAATTAGAGGATAAGGTAAACCGCCTTTTACTCAAAATAAAAAATCGAAATATTCTGGATTCCTCCTGTTACAACCGCTTTCATGTTTCAGGGTCTTATTAAGGTACTCTTTACGGACTTCCCAAATACTACAAGAAGGGTAACCCCCCTAGGTACCATCCTAGCCTCTTATAATCTCCCTTCCTACAACCTTGCAAAATATTTGGCTTCTTTATTAACTCCTTTCTCTTTAAACCATTACAAATTATAAATAGCTTCTCCTTTGTTAAAGAATTGCAAAGATTTCGGCATCATTACCCCTCATTTATGAGTAGCTTTGATGTATCATCGCTCTTCACAAACATCCCCTTAGACAAAACTATTTACATAATAATCCAACGAGCATTTCCCCCAAACATATCTAAATCCCACGGATTTACTTCTTCCCTTTTAAAAGATACACTTAAATTAGCAGTCAAAGACAATTACTTCATATTCAATAATAATACATATTGCCAAATAGATGAGGTGGGCATGGGCAGCCCCTTGGGCTCTGTCTTTGCCAATATCTTTATGACCTGGTTCGAAAATCAATTATTCAATCGAAATTTGGGAAATATCAGACCTATTCTCTACCGCCGCTTCGTTGACGATGCATACCTCCTGTCCAAGTCCCCAGACTCGTGTGACAAATTCCTACAACTCGCTAACCGTATACATCCCAATATCCATTTTACCTGTGAAAAAGAGCTCAATGGTTCCCTATCCTTTCTAGATATAAACATTTCCCATTCTCCCACCGAATTCCGAACCAAAGTTTTCCGATAACCAAACTTCAGTGGTCAAGGATTAAACTTCCTCAGCTTCTGTGACTTTTCGTTCAAAATCAGTGCAATAAAAACACGATATTCTGTGTCGACAACCTTTGCGCAACCTACTCTGATTTTCACAATGAATTCGAATTTTTGTGTAATTATTTCAAAGCAAACGGCTTTCCCGTATCCCTGGTAGAGAAAATTACGTCAAAATTTGTAAACAACCTCTACCATCCTAAATTACAACTTCCTACTGTATCCAAAGACACCCGTTATATAGTTTTCCAGGATATGGGTTTCTTTAATCAAAATTCTCTAAATAAATAACAACAATATTAAAGAAATTCATTTATCATATCGAAATTTAGATCATTTTATAAAATAATCATCTCCTTGGACATTATTTTAATTGTAAAGACAGAATCCCGCCAGAAGCCAAGCGCTCCGTCATTTACAAATTTACTTGCCCCGGATGCAATTTGGGGAATTACAGAAGAAGTACGGTGCGCTCGCTGAAGACGAGATTCTGTCCTCATATGGGAATTACTCGTAGCAAAAGGACCGGAAATGTTCTATCAAAAAAAGGATTTTCGCCTGTTCGGCTACATTCTATTCAATGTAAAACTGATGTATCCTTCGAAGATTTCAGAATCCTAAAAACCATCTCCAACCCATTGTCCTTATGTATTCAAGAATCAATGTTTCTAAAAGAAATTTCTCCCACCTTAAATTCTGACTCCTCTTACCACTCATTACTTCTTCTCTAAAATAAACGAAACCCCTAAAATCTTTCTTTCTCCCTACACCCCTCCCGCTTTCCGCGCTAGACTTCGTTTAACAATGTCAGTGTTTTTTTCCCTAAAATGTTTTTCAGTGTTATCTACATTTATTATTGTTAAACTTCATTATCCATTGAATTAACTACCTTTGAAACATTTCTTTAACCTGTACAACTCTACATTCCCCACCTCCCGCCCATATTAAAAGTCCGACCTATTTACTACAACCCCCAAAATTTGTTGAATTCTTTGGAAAGTTTAAATTATTAAAGTATAATATTAGTCTTTCATAATTTTTTTTTTCCAGTAACAGAAGATGGGTGAAGCATTTACCCTAAACGGTGTACAATCAAGTAAACTAAATGAACTTCCCGCTTTTCGTTATATCCTTCATCCTGCAAACTAAATTACAGCTCAATAAGAGAAGCCCTTATCCCTATATATATATATATATATATATATATATATATATATATATATATATATATATATATATATATATATATATATATATATATATATATATATATATATATATATATATATATATATATAGAGAGAGAGAGAGAGATATATATATATATATATAGAGATATATATATATATATATATATATATATATATATATATATATATATATATATATAGATATAGATATAGATATAGATATAGATATAGATATAGATATAGATATATATATATATATATATATATATATATATATTATGGAAAAAAAATGAATGCGACTTGCTTCAGAAGTACTCGTAAGTGTCTTCCATCATCAGTCCAATCCAGTTCCTCCTGAATTTAGTCTCCTGAAGAAACTGGGTCTCATTCACTCCAAAAGAATTCTTTCGCGAGGGGCGGTATTATGCCTTAGTGAATTCGTACTATATGCACATGTAGGCCTACCTAGACTCCTGACATTAATTGTATGCCAGTATGACTTATTTTTCTTTGTTTGGATTACTTCCGAAACCAACGACAGTATGGCTTGCTCGGTGTGTGAATTTGGAGGGTGTAGAATGTATACTCATTACTCTGGAGGATTGCAAGGGCAGAGAATATTTTTGTATTAACCTATATAGTAAATAATTAATTAAACGATATTAATTGAATATACGAAAGATTATTGCAATAAAGATCATGGAAATATTCACTTCAACAGAAATTACCTAGGAGAATTAATTTGTATTATTCTATTGAATATACAGTTTGACTTTAGGCACTGAGAAAACAGTGTAGGGATTGATAGCTCTGCTTTTCGCGTTATGTTAAAGTTGGTGATAAAGCGTGAAGTGAGTTAAATGTTCTTGGTGTTCGGTGAAGTTAAAAGATACAAGAGGGTCGACTAGCGAAGCATTTGAGGGGGAGGTTTCGGGGAGATTCGCTTGTCTATAAAGGATAATTGATTGGATAGTGGCGGCTGTTTACTTGGATTTCAGGAGAGGCAGAAAGACATCTCGTGATGCGAGCCTTTACTTCTAGCCAGTCTTCTTAGCATATGAAGGAGGTGGTTTGGAAAGTAGAATGAGCTGTGCTTTTTCACCTCTTGAAATGCTGGTTTTATTCTGTATAATTTGGAGGAGACAAGCGTGTCTCCTGCTTGAAGGCACATGAGTTCTCAACGAAAGTTTTCCCTGCCGAAACAGGAGAGGAGAGAGGAACGTTATTATCTGATAAACACGTTGGCTACCATCCGTTCTCTCTCTCTCGGACGCGCGCGCTTCCCCGCAAACAGCAGGAAATAACTAACCGGTTGCTCGAGCATGCCCTGTGTGAGTATATGTATGAAAGTGTAAATAGCCGGGCACTGGCATCCCTTACAAATTTCCCCTTATCAATGAGGTTTCCGCAGAGAAAAAAGGAGGGAATTTAGATAAGAAAAGAGACCTGCAACCTTTTCAGTCTGCAATTATTCGATTAGGAAGATAGTATAATCCTGGATAGGCTCCAGCACACGCGATTGTCACCCTCCCTCATAAAACGCAGTGAGTTTAAGTGCGGTCCGTAAGGTCTCCATTTATTCCAAAGAACGACCAAATAAAGAAAATGATTTTCAAAACGAACAGTCAAAGGCCGGATGCTTCTGATACAAATTTTGTCGGTACCACTATTACTGCTGACCCTAATTTTGTAGGTTCTGACACTAAATTGTATGTGAGTAGGACCTATATAATTTCGCTTTGATTCGCCTCCAAAACCATCGAAGGCACTGACTGCTCATATCGATTTGCTGCAATGAGGTCCTGAGTACTCGGAATCCAAACACCGTTTGTGGGTCAAAAACATTATGTACAGTGGGAAGATAGATAGGCACAAAGATAAAGAGAGAGAAGTAAGCAAATAACACGAAGGACACGTCAAACGTTTCATATTCTCTGGTCTTGATTGTCATATGCAGTAAGTCTACATGCGTTTGTACATGCAATATACGCGAAACGGAGTGTATACAAAACAGATCTTTGTTAACAGGAGCTATTATTTGCTTAAAAAGGTATTAAGGTACCCGCCAGACTACCACGTACATTATATTTACCCTCTTTAACGTTTTGCAAACTCTCCCTGAATGTCCTAAAACGTGTTTTAAGGGTAGTGACTCTCTATCGCTTGAATGTTTGGAAATTTAGGCATTGTGAGCCGAAGGATTTAAAAAATCAATTGATTTCTTAGCTATGATTTGTAGTTTGGAATAAACAGTCACTTTGTTTGGGATGGGGTTGAGGAAGGATTACCCCAATTTATGCTCCCCAAAATTGAGTCGTCATTCTTAAAATAAACACTCAACGAATATAAAACTTTAACTTTGAGTAAATATTTGCCGTATTTACATTATCTAATCTTGAATTCGATTTTAGCCTCAAATCTAATTAAATCAACAGCTGCGACATGAAGTATTTTATCTGATTTTCCTTTAAATCATTTAAAATCATGGTTGATTTTAGTGATAATTTGGTGACATTCATTTACATAGCAAATTCAATTTCTCACCCGGAGGCAAGCATAAGTTCATTGTTATGAAATTTAATAGCTCGGTAGAAGAATAAGGTCGATGGGCGACCTAGTGCCCTTCAGTACCCACGTGGTCTCGAGATCGAGATCCGTGAACTCTGCCAGTCAATCGGCGAGTATTTGACGAGGAACTCCATCTTCAAAGGCCAAACTACGTGTGCTTCCTCATCCACCCCGTGAGGTAACCCAGTTTCTCCATTGCAGTCATTGTATCCCAACTGGCCCTTCCCTTCAATGAACACGTAATGAGTTCCAATCGTTGAGGCCTACAGATTATTTTATAACCTGGTCTACTCAAACCGTCCCATCTTTTGTGTGAGCTCCTGGATTAAAATCCCTTTTTTTAATCTTTGACCTTAACCCGACCACTAATTCCATATTTATCCCTCCTGTGACCTGTCCCACGCCAACATTTAATTTCACATGTACGATCATTCCCTTTAAACTCTGTATCTGTATATAGTTCAATTCTATTTATTTGTTAGTAAAGGTATATTTTTATCGTCTTTTTCTTGCAACCCTGAACGAATACCAGGCTCCCTATTAATCTTTGGCCACTTTGCACTCTAAATTATTTGTTTTGAAAGGACCCCGCGATTGAAAAGTAAACCAAACCATCTGAATTCTTAACTATTCCCTCCCTGTTCACGAACCGGCTAAGTGGACTCTCAAACAGACTTCAACCAAACCCCCCAAAGGCATATATATATATATATATATATATATATATATATATATATATATATATATATATATATATATATATATATATATATATATATATACCAGGCAATGGTTCCGCTACTAAGATAAAAATTTAAAATAAAAAAAGCGGCCATGGTTAAATTTTTATAAATTTTATGAACTTCACCAATTATAATAATTATAAAAAGGAACTCTAAACTAAATTTTCCACCTTTTAAAATATCACGTTGCTGAAATATAGAATTATAGAAGAAGATATATAAAAATAAATTTTCTGAACTTCGCTATTTGAGTTTTAAATAAGTCACAAAATTTCGATACTTATATTTATTTCTGAACTTCACCATTTTGTTTTTTGATACTATAAAAGAATTATTAGAAATAACTTTGATAAAAAACATAAGTCATAACCAAACTAAGATGAAATTACTATTCAAATACTCAAAAATATTCCCGTCTTAAATTATAGTTAGGGATGATATATATATATATATATATATATATATATATATATATATATATATATATATATATATATATATATATATATATATATATATATATATAGAGAGAGAGAGAGAGAGAGAGAGTTCAGCCATTCCGCGACATTTATCTATATATATATAAAAACGAATATGTGTACATGCCCATCTCAAAAACGGCTCCACAGATTTTTTAAAAATTTTGCATACAGATATTGTTTGAGGCCAGTAGTACAAACATATACTCATTTGGGCCCACAATACTCTGTGGGACCCGCGGGGCGCACTTAAAGGGGATTGCGCATATGTAACCGAAAGTTTTTGATGACTTCATAAGCATGAAAGAAATTTTATCATTAGAAAGAAGAGGAGTTTCGCCACTCCTCCTTACAGATAGAACTTGCGCTTAGCTGGCAGACTTTCGGTCTCTGCCCTACGGCCTATCATGATCCTCTTTTTTTTCCATCTAAATTTGCTCTAATAATTTCCATGCCAAATTTTAATAAATTTTCTGAACTTTAACATTTGTAATTCTTTTAGTTTTCAAAAAATCACCAAAATTTGATACTTATATTTATTTCTGAACTTCAAAATGTTATTTTTTTATATTATAAAGGAATTATTAGAAACTAACAGTTGTTTGCCCAAGGTTTGTTCTAATGAATGAGTTCACTTTAAAGTCAATTGCTGTTTGTTCAGAAGCTTCTCGTTGGTGCATCAGTCTAATATTGACCAATGTCGGCTTGGAGAAGTAAATTTTTGGCATAACTTGAAATTCAAGAGGATAAGGAATCTTTATACCTAAGAACATGAGACCAAGAAAATCAAAAAAAGCTTGAAAAACCTTTCTAAATTTAAAAAGAAACACACTTCCAAAGGCGTAGATGATGTTCCTTCCCAAAAGTTAAAACCGGATTCATGGATCAATTCGATGTCTTCGGGTTGCATTAAACCTTCTTGAGTCAGCCATGTGAGAATGGTTAATAATGCAGTCACACACATAGAAAATGTGCATAACTTCATTCTTTTTACCAACCAGTTTGATTTGGTTTATGAACGCGCACCTGGGGATGGTAATGGTTTATTTCATAGGTTTGCTATTCAGGCAGATCATCTGTCACTCAGAGCTCTTGCCTTAGCACTGTTAGAATCGAAAAAAGAAAGTTTCTTACTCGTTCTTGATACAGACTCTGGTGACCCTGAACTAGCCTTCAAAAACTACTTGCAAGCACTTCGATCTGGGCAAAAATGGATGGACCACATTGAAATCTATTTATTGGCCGAAGACTATTATGCCATAGTACAAATTTTGGTAATTGTTAAGATTAGCAGCCCCTGATTTCAGGCGCGATTTTTTTGGCTATTTTGTTTTGGGTTTTTTTCAGTTATAACTGGCCAATAAGTGAAGTGTATAATACACTGTCATTGATCAATTATAACCGCTTATTTTTTCTGAGCTTTCCTTTGTGTTTGTAAAGGTTGGTAAAAGTATGTTTTCGGAAATATTTTCTATATTTTGTCAAGTTTATTATCGATCTAGTCTAAATACTCTACGCCTGTACTATTTTGTTCTTTGGCATTCTTTGTATTGTAATAAATAAAGTAACTTTTTCCTCTTGGTAAGGAAGTTTTCGCAGAAACGAAGTATAAAAAACAGCTTTTTTTATATATATATTTTGTGCTTCTTTATAATTGTTTTGGCCTCTATGTAAACTGTTAATTGTGTCTCGTATAAATACTCGCGCGCAAGAGTTACGTGTCAGTTTTATCGAAACGGGTAATTCGTGTGTTAAATTTTCACTCATACCGAGAAAAGTAAAGATTTTTTAGCTAACCATCAGTTACAAAAAGCAAGACCGAGTGTCCTACTTGTTAATCTGAAATGACAGTTTGTAAGGATGTTTTTTTTCCTTGTCGTAATTATTTTGTTACCGAGACTGGAGCCAACACCCAAAATATCGAAAGAGTCTGGAGGGATGGCACTGCATCCCTCCAGTGATGGCACTGCAAATAAGCTGGACAAATGATTATTCTGTCTTCTTCTTTTACTGGAGGTTCAAGATACATGTAGGATAGAGTACAGAATGCAATTCAATATGTAAGACATTATGGCAAACCTGACTTATTCATTACCTTTACCTGTAATCCTATATGGAAAAGAGTGTGCAAGAGAATCTTCTTCGTGGCCAATCTGCTACTGACAGACATGATATTGTGGCAAGAATATTCAAGCTTAAAGTGGACAAACTCATAGATATGATTACTAAAGGAAAGCTCTTTGGACAAGTGAGATGTCATAAGTATACCTTCGAATGGCAAAAGCGGGGCTTATCTCATGCCAATTTGCTAAGTTGACTGAAGGACAAATTAAGTTCCAATAAGATTGACCTTATAATCAGTGCAAAATTACTAAATCCTGAAACAGCTCCAATGTTGTTTGAAATCATCAAAAAAATATGATCCATTTGATCATGTGGTTCTGTTAATTCAAATAGCCCCTGTATGGAAGGCAAAAGCTGCAGCAAAAAATAATATGAAAGAGAATTAATTAAGGAAACACGGACTGATACAAATGGATATCCAATCTATAAAAGAAGAAGAGCAGAAGATGGAAGATATTCATTTGCTGTTAAAAAATGGAAATGATATGATTGTAGACAATAGGTGAGTGTTTCCTTATAGTCCCTTCCTTTGCAAAATATTCAATGCCCACATCAATTGGAATTTTGAAACAGTGTGAAATTGATTAAATATGTTTGCAAGTATATAAACAAAGGTGGTGATCAAGCAGTTTTCAGCCTGGAGGATCATAATGAAGTTGAACAATTTCAAATGGGAAGATATATTTCCAGTAATGAGGCAGTTTGGAGAATACTTTCTTTCCCTATTCATGACAGAAGTCCCTCAGTTCAGCACCTGGCTATGCATTTCAAAAATGGTCAGAGAGTCTATCACACTGAGGGAAATGCAAGAGAGCTGGCTGAGAGTCCAAAAAACACTGCCCTAATGGCGTTTTCCAACCTCTGTACAGAAGACGATTTTGCCAAAACACTTGTATATCCTGAAGTATTTAAATATTTTACCTTCAAAGCAGGAAAATTTCTAGGAGGAAGCAAGGAGAACCACATCCAACAGTTATAAGAATCATATGCAATGACGTTCTTGGTAGGGTATATACTGTTCACCAAGAATTTAAAGGCAACCCGTTTACTTTGTTGTAATTTCCAAAGCTAAGTACCGTTTGAGTTGCATAAAAGACCAGGTAACAACCGAGAGCGAAGAGTGCGAGAGAATTCGCCAATATGAATTGGAGTTAAATCACGATCGGCTCGAATCCCTTTCACTCAATTCTTGTGCAGATGCCCCTCAATATGCTTCCATTAAACTCCTCACTTTCAAAAAAAGAGAGACCTCGGATCTTTTCTCACTCACATTGAGAAAATTCTTAAAGTCAATCATTGGGATATCGAGACAGACGGTGTCACCAAACTCCTTCCCCTTCTTAGTTCCCAGCCCCAGGACATTTTTGTTTCCCTTCCCTCGAAAGGCACGGTGGATTATTCCAGCCTCAAATCCGAATTTCTCCCGTCGTATAATGGGACATCTGATTTCATCACGCTCGCAATCAACCAAATATGACCTTCTGTCACTCTAGGTATACTCTTTCCCGTAATTCCAATTTCTTGCTAGACGCATCAAAAATCACCCACGATTATGAGTCCCCGGTAGATTTCGTCCTAAAAGATCAGTTGCTAGCATCGCTACCACCAGAGATCTGCTCCTTTGTGAAGGATCGTCGGTGCAACTCCTTAAAAGAGTGTATAGAAGAGGCAGATATCTATACGGCGAGTCATAACCTATACTCAAAGGAAAATAAAAAGCCTTCCCATTCATCCTTCAAGAATAAAATTGATAATTCACGGCTTCCTCCTAAGAACTCACCAAAATTCGTCATGGTTACGGGCTCCTTTAAGCCCAGAAGTTTCCCTCCATCGGAGCCATATGATATTAAGCCCCTCATCTCTAATGCCCCGGCGTCATCCTTACCCCGTAGGCCAATTGTCTGTTTCACGTGCGGTGCCAAAGGTAACGTCCGCCCGAACTGTCATAAAAATTCCCAACTCCATAGTAATCCCATACACCAACTACACCGAGTGAATACTGCTCCCACTCCGTCTTCATTGCGACCACTGCCCTTGAAACCCACTTAGATTCGGATTTTAGCAGCGTTATGAGCGAAAAATTAGCTCAAAGACAGGAGTTTCCAAATCGCCTTCCAGTGTGGGAAAATCTCAGAGCCTCAAGCAGGATTCTCTTCGCGGTAACAAGACAGTTTTTTATATTATAAAAAAGGATTGTTATATCGCGCTTGCTCGGATGGAGTTAACTTCGAAATTCACACCCTCTATGTTCCCCGTTCGCATGTCCCTCTGGTCCTAAAAGTTAACCACGATAGTGTGTTTTCTGTCCACTTTAGCCACAATAAGATTGCTCAGAGGATTTAGGGTATTTCAACTGGCCGGTTGCTGCAATTGAGATTTCTGAAGACTGCCAATCCTATGACATCTGCCAAAAAACCACGGCAAAAGGGCTTGTTAAACCTGTCCCCCTTCAGAAGGGACCGATCATAGCTAAACCCTTTTCCCGAGTGGTCATAGACCTTGTTGGCCCCATTCGTTCCCTTACAGTAAATGGCATAGTTATGTCCTTACCCTTGTGGACTGTGCCACTCGATTCCCCAAAACCGTCGCCCTAAAGAGAATCGACAGTGTTACGTGTGCTGAAGCCTTAATTTCCATCTTCTCTAGGGTAGACATACCAAAGGAAGTATTGTCTGACAGAGGTAAGCAATTTACTTCTGATTTAATGGAATATATTAAGAAACTGTTAATGGTAAAACCACTCTTTACCACTCCCTTTCACCCCTGGCGCAAACGAAATTTGCGAAAAATTTGATGCGACCTTGAAATCGATATTAAAGAAGCTGTTCCACTTCAATATGTTGACAAAATATCACCGCCACGCGTGTAACAACATCGTTACCATCGACGAAAAGACAGCTTTGGAGGCCTACTACAAGACAGATGCCTTGGACGTTATACAGGCCGTGTTCGTCGAACAGGATAGGAACTACCCACTACCTTCCTTGCCCTGCGCCACCAATGCACCACTCGCCAGCTTGGATATCAATAAGCAACTAACTCCCAACCAAATTACTAGCTTCAGCTTATCCTAATTAAGTTTGAGGACGTGATTTCCGAGACCCCTCGGTGTGCTATTAATTTTAAGCATGATATAACCCTCAATACCCAGGAACCTGTTTGCTCAAAACCTTACCTCCTCCCAATCCATTTGAGAAATGCCTTTAACGCCGAGGTTATCAATCTGCTCAACCTCAAATTCATTGAACCCTTCACGTCGAATTATTGTTCTTACCGCATGTTCATAGGTTTCCGCAAATTAAATTCCGTGACCGTTTTCGATGCGGAACCAATCACATTAATCGACCCGAACCTTCACTTGTTCGAAAAGGCAAAATATATTAGCAAACTCTACCTCTGTAAGGTATATTACCAGATCCCCCTGAAAAAGAACGTAAGGAAATACACTGCCTTCCTCCCTCCCAAGGCCTTATGTAGTTCCGTCGACTTTCCTTTGGGTTGATGATGGCCGGCAGCAATTATAATCGCAGAATTTTGGACGGATTGGATAAGGTCACCTTTTATTTTGACAACATTTATGTTGCCACTTGTGACTGGGACCAACACTTAGTCTCCATTCCGGCGCTCTTAAGCCGTTTGCGAGATGACGGCCTTACAATAGACCCCGGTAAGTGCTACTTCGCCTACAATTCGATCCATTATCTAGGTTTCTACATTGGAAACGACCAACATAAGCCACGAGAAGACAAGGTCCGGGCGATAGTTGATATGCCACTCCAAGAAAAAGAAACAGCTTCGTTCTTTCATGGGGTCTACCTCACTTTATAGGAGGTTGGTCCCCAATTTTTCATCTTTGGCAGCCCCGATGTGTTAACTGCTCAAGAAGAAGTTCCCAGATCGCATCCTCTGGAGTTCGAAAGATATTGCTCATTTCCATCAGCTAAAGGGAAAATTGGCATTTGCCTCCATCCTCAAGTTGCCTGACCTCAGTAGGCCCTTCGGGATTCGGACGGATGCGAGCAGCGAGGGCATCGGTTGTGTACTTCTTCAGTGCAGAAACGGCGGTGAGAGTCACCCTGTGGCCTACGCGAGTCGTAAACTACTCCCACGTGAGATAAATTATGCAGTGATAGAAAAGGAAGATTTAGCTTTCATTTGGAGCGTTCAAAAGTTTAAAATGTACCTGATAGGCCTAGAATTTTTTATAGAGACTGATCACCGCCCGCTGGCATACCTCCGTAACTTTAAACATCATAATGGCCGAGTAATGAGATGGAGCCTATTATTGCAGGAATTTCAGTATCGGATATTTTATATAAAAGGGTCGAAAAATGGTATCGCCGATACCCTTAGCCGTAATCCTTTGGGCGACGACTGCTGCTAAATTGTAAATGAATTGCTCCATGACCATTTGTCTATTTTGTATATAATGTAACAGCCAGCTAGATATGAGTTAAAGGACAATTATTTCTCTGTGTATGTAGTTATTTTTGGGGAGATGCGTACATCTAGGACGAACAGCGCCTTTGTATGTATAAAATTATTATTTAGAATTTTGGTCCAGCACCACTATATGTATATATGTACCACCGTAATCGCCCCTGCCATTTGTGTATGATGTATGTTTGAATATCCATTTAATTTTTTTCTTTGCTTTGTATAGCTTCGAGTATAAATACCTTTTCATATTTTGAATTACGTTCCACTTAATTCTCTTATGGTCGGTGCAAACCTGTATGTACACGCAGTCGGTTGAAATTAGCCTGTTCACCTGCGCGAAGTCAGGTCAGGAATTCCCTTTTTCCTACAACCCCTTCCCCCCGCTTGACCGCTCGCATGGAAGACTCCGCTTCCCCTAAGTCAGTGGTGTTAGGGGATGTCACATTTTTTCCCCAACTCCGAAAGTGCCATCTTCCAGGATAGCAGGAGATGTAGAAGAATAAGGTCAAAGGGCGACCTCGTGCCCTTCCGTACCCACGGGGTTTTGAGATGGTAGTATGGAGCGTGGGAAGCGAGGCTGATCTACGGCGAGGATGCGGTCCACGCCGTTTTATTGCACCCCATCTGCATTTACTTAGGGGCATATTTTCTCGTCTCACATGCACTTACAGAGCCAGCCTCCTACCCTCTGGCATAGATCAAAGCTCTTCAAATATTCTAAGCCACTTTATCTCGGTTCCGCGAAGGAGTCGCTGACTTCCCACAAGATCGCGCGAGTCGTGAAGACTCTAGAACAGGCAATCCCTGCCACCAGCGGAGCGTCTATATAATTCCCCGACTGGGTTCAGCATGCAGCACTGTAGTACGGTAGCACCAGAACACAGAAGCCCGGCTAATCACTGTTCCGCCTAACACCGCGTATGAGCAAATGGCATGCTCACCCGTCGCGATTGGAGACACCGGCGATTTCGATTCGAAGACGAAGGCAAAATCGTCATCCATGAAATCTGCCATAGTCTGTCGGCGAGTATCTGATGAGTAACTCCATCTCCAAAGCCAAACTACGTGTGCTCCCTGATCTCCCCCGTGAGGTAACTCAGTTTCTACATCGCAGTCATTGTATCCCAACTGGTCCTTTCCTTCAACGAACACGTAAGCAGTTGCAATAGTTGACGCCTACAGATTTTTTCATAATCTGGTCTACCCAAACCGTCCCATCTTTTGTGTGAGCTCCTGGACTAAAATCCCTTTTTTTTAATCTCAGACCTGAACCCGAACACTAATCCCATATTTATCCCTCTATTAATCTATCACGTGCCGACATTTAATTTCACATGTACGATCATTGCATTTAAACTCTGTATCTGTATATATTTCAATTCTATTTATTTGTTAGTAAAGGTATATTTTTGTTATCATCTCTATCTAAAAACCCTGAACGAGTACCAGCTACCTGTTAAACTTTGGCCAACTTGCACTCTGAATTATTTGTTTTGAAAGGACTCCGCAATTGAAAAGTATACCATTCCCACTGAATTCTTAACTATGTGCAGTTCAGTTCTGGCCTACAAATTAGTGAAATATGCAGTCCTATTATAGTGCCTATACCATGGAAATATGCAGTCAAAGTTTGGTGTCTATACTGGAGAAATATTTTTAATAAACTAGAAATAGTGCCGCATTATTCCAGTAAGAAAGACTTTTAAGAAATTAAAATTGCGCTAATTAAAGCCAGACAACCGAAAGAAGAACTAATCCAGCTTTACAATGTTCTAGAATGGTTCCGACCTGTTAAGTTAGTTTTAATATAGAAATAAATGACATAAGAAACAAATGACTCAAATTGTTCCCACCAAGATTAGAAATGCAGGTCGCTATTCTTCACATGAGAATTTTTCAAAGATGTTTTCATAAAATCAGGCGGTACGTTAGATTAGGTGAGGTTAAGTTAGTTCACGTTAACCTAACTTAACCAAAACACCATCAAGTTCAGGGTCCTCTTTCTCAAGTTTCTATTTGGCCTAGTAGATAATAGATAGTCATCACAAGCAGTTGGGTATATGGGATTAGTAGATCACAGAGAAAAAAAACCCTTTTGCCACTAATCGAAAAAGTGGTGAGAGATGGATCACTTTTACTTCATAGTGATGAAATACGAGGCCCGAAGAAATCTGGCCAATTGTCCACATTACAAGCACAGAAGAGTCAACCACTCTTCATTTCGATAATCCACAAATAAGCGATCATACATAATATACTAAAATAACAACAAGATGATTATAAATGCCAATTTCTTTAAGTTAGTTACAAAGGTTCATTTGGATGGAAAGTAAATAAAATAAAGAGGTTAATTAATTTTTGTATAGTAATTTGCTACCTATTTTCCATTTTAATAAATTAGTATACTATTCATTTTTATTAAAGTGACGATCAGGTGTGTTTCTTTTGTTCCTGTACCTGATATTTATAGTGAGTTTGCTATCCTTGCCACGGGAACTTTTGAACTAGCTATTCCTGACATGGTAAAGTTGAATTCTTTATTCTTGACATGATCCCAATTTATTCCTCTACTAAGTAGTTAAATGCTGAATTAGGCTTCTCATCGACGTTGTTAACAGCAACTTTGTGAATAGTTTTAAAAAATATCTGAATGACTATCTTAAATTATTAAACTTGAATTAAACTGGTTACCAGTAAGTGGAAAATTTTCTTTAATTGGTTGTTAATATAATTTACATGCCTTCATTTGAACTATATTGGCAGAAATTTCCTCAAAGTATATTGTTAATCGGCGCCACAGCTATCGTCTAATTTGATATATACATTCATTCAAATATTATAATAAATATCAGTAAATAGATATTTCTGATAATATCTCATGCATACGAAAAAAAAAACACACAAAACTTATTTTCCTGACATTAACAACACCGGAACAAGATAAAAAACCATTTTGGAAAACATGCAGAATGTAATATTAAATAAGATTATAATTTTACGCAGGTATTATCGTTTGCTCCTGGCGGGTTTCTTGCGTTACGAGAGACTAAAAGGCTTTTTATTAGAAACAAAATGTGTCGTCATCCCGCCTTATCTTGGGTTTCCTTTTGTCTGGTAATCAACTTTAAGGGGAAAATGAAGGTGAACTTGCAAATCTCAAGTCTTGATTGTCTTGGAAGCTCTCGTGAGTGACACATAAAAGAAGCAGGGGAGAATCGCATTCAGAGATGGATGGAAAAGATTGAAGAAGCGAGGTATTAAAAGAAAAGCAGTGTATGTGGTGAAAAATGAGATCAATGGAGTAAGGGAGAAACTCATTTATGGTGGATGAGGTCATTCATCCGTTTATTCACCTATACATTCTCTGCGTCTCTCTAGCATCTCCAATTGACTAGCAACTCCTTGAGAATTAGCGATTCAGCACTAATAAGGAGGTTATTATTTCCACTCTCTCCAACACACCTACCATTCATTAGAGTCTTCCAATAAAAAAAGGGCAGTTGCTATTATGCTTATTGGACTCTCCAAAATATTTTTCAGCCGTTGCTACTAACAGGAATGACTGGTTTCACGCCAAGTACCAGCAAGTACCTTAATTATTAAATAAAAGGGTGAGACGAAATGACCAATTTGAAGATCCATTTTTCTTAAGTTCCCCTAAATTTCGCAATGCAGCTTGCCTGCACTGGCCTTTATTACGCCCCTGGCAGCGCAATCTTCACGCAAATACTTACCTATTTTATGATAAAAACATCACCTATTAGATTTTACCTCCACTATTAAACAGCAGAATTCGAATAAACCAGCATAATATGTATGCCAAGGAAGCTAAATTATATTTGGTAGATGATGGTTTATCTGGCATCTCCATAGAGTTCGAATTCGAATACGGTTGTCAAACATCATTTGGCGCTCCAATGTTCAATGTTCTTTTGATGTGCGAAAAGAATGATACGCAGCGCGCTCTGTAAAATCGAATTAAATTAAATTAATTATAATGAAAGCAAACCTTTTATCCAGAAGGAAAGTGAGTTGCAGCGGTATTAAACACCGTATTAGTGTTCCCGGAACCTAAAAACATGAGAAAAATATATTTTAATGCTTGAAATAATTGGTGAGGATGTTTTAAAAATTTACCATATAGCCATGGCCAAAACTTTAAGACTAACTGTCTTATCTACACAGCGCTGCCTGGGATAATATTTAAATTTTGGCAAGTTTATGAAAAAGTCAGCATTTTTGTAGGGGGGGAATTTTAGTCAAGGGAGATTTGCTATTCGTTCAAAAGGATCGGATTATCTCGGTTGCTAAGCTTGCTCCCTTTTGGAAATAGACACAGTAAGGCGTAGTCTTTTCGACAACGGCCTCAAGTCAAGAAAGGCCGCGACGAAGCCTATCTCATCAAGAAGAACTGTATGGATGTGCTGAAATTTTGTAGTGAATATCGAGAATGAACTATTGAAGATTCCAGCAAAGTGAAATTTCTAATAATGCTCCTTCGCTTGATTAGAAGTTCTGAAAGATCCCTCGGTTGCGGAGATAAGGGGATCGCTTTCACTAGTCCTGTGTCGTGCCCAAGGGGAAACATCCAAACACTATACATGTAGGTGGCTGCTTCTCATGTAAAAGAACTGGAGAACTAACATGTTTGAACAATAACACTACAGAAACTCAAAATAGTACCAAAATGTGCTTCATCAGCAACTTTTCTCCACAGTTCAGGACAAATTTCCAGATGAAAACTATATTTTCCAGCATGATGGCGCACCTTGTCACAGAGCAAAAACAATAACTAAGTTCTTTGCTGAAAATAAAATTGAACTTTTAGGACCTTGGCCCAGGAATTTTCCTTATTGGTTCCCAATAGAGAATTTATGGGCAATAATTATACCGGCGGTTGATATAAAGAAGCTATCCAATTGTGAGCATATTGAAAAAAATATACATATCACTGAATATATCATCACATATTTTGTCTCTATCATGCCTAAAGGAATTGAAGCAGTCCTGAAAAACAAGGAACATCAGTGAAAATATTGGGTGCATGCATCAATTGACTCTAGTTATCAATTGAATGTAAAATGGGTTTGAGGTCAAGATTTTAGCAAATTTCACCTCTGAATTATGATACAAATATGCTAAAACAAGTTCTGTGGGTGATAACAACCACCACAAGGCTTTCGCCATATTTATTTTCTGCCCTTCAAAACAATTTTGAAGACAGAAAGAAAGATGCACAAACCTTGTATTGCACACTATATAACAAAAGAGAAAGTGAAAATTGGACGTGAATGAGCAACGAGACATGTATGTGACATGGATAATAAACCTTAAAATTGTAAGCAGGTAAGAAGCTGTGGTATAAAAATTCCTTGGAGGTTCTTAGCTTAGTGAGATACTGGGTTTGATGGGGTAACGCTTTGGGCGAGGTACTCATAGATTCACTGTGCCTAGTAGCTTAACGGTAGAGCATCTGACCGGCAATCAGTTAACCCGGGTTCGAGTCCCGGCCAGGAATTTCAAACTTTTTTTCCCTCGCGTTATTTCTGTCTTCTCAGTAAAGATTGCTTTCATTGTGCCGTCCTCTGCTCTCTTTGTTTCTAGTGTTCTTCTAATGTCCCTTTCTCTTGCCTCTAAAAAACCTTCTGTTTCTTGTCTCGTTGCTCATTCGCGTCCAATTTTCTCTTTCTCTTGTACTATATTGTTATATAGTCTTCAATACAAGGTTTCTACATCTTTCTTTCTGTCTTCAAAATTGTTTTGAAAGGAGGAAAATAATTATGGCGAAAGCCCCGTGGTGGTTATTATCACCCGCAAAGTTGTATTTGCTCTTTCTTTATATATATATATATATATATATATATATATATATATATATATATATATATATATATATATAGAGAGAGAGAGAGAGAGAGAGAGAGAGAGAGAGAGAGAGAGAGATACATTTGGTTGCACCATATAGGGAGAAAGAAAGATTGATTGGAGCTAGTACTTTTGTGAGTTTTAAAATGCTAAGATAACGAAAGTACTAGCTCCAATCAATCTTTCATTTTCCATACGTGGTACAACCAAATATTTATACTTATTCACGTGTTACCTCTCGTGATTTGTTATTTTTACCCATATATATATATATATATATATATATATATATATATATATATATAATATTTTATTGATAAACTTGCGAAGAGTTCAGTCGTATAAGTTTGAAGGATATCCGTTTTGTTGCAAATAGTTAGTGAGGAAAGTGACCTCGTTGTGGAAATTAAAGTATGATGAATGAGGCGAGATTTTAAGCGCGAAAAAGTAAGGTATTGATAAGAGTTTAGTTTGATTTGGGTGGCACAATGACTAGGCAAATGTAGTCCACAGCCCTTATGTGTAGGTCTTTGGTGAAATGAAGTGGAGAAACTGTCGGGTGTGCGTGTTATTAGTAGGTCTAGAAAAGGAATGGAGTTGTTGTCTTCCTTTTCCTGAGTGAATTAATATTTGGACGTGACTGATTTATGTACTCTAGGAATTTATCAGATGGACTTTTTGAGTAGAAAAGGCTGATTGTGTCGTCTACGTTTCTCCTGTAGAAGATAGGACGGAATTGTAAGGGGCATTTGTCAAGTGCTTCCTCTTCTAAGTTACACATGAAGACATTAGCGAGAGGGGCGGCAATAGGAATTCCCATTGCAAGGCCATCTATTGGTGAAAAAAAATGTTTCCGTTAAATTAGAAATAGTTTTGGTTTGAAACTATACGTAGTATTTTCTTTATTTGTTTCTCGTTAAAAACGTGAAACAGGGAGTTAGGGGAATGGAATGCACGAGAAAGAAAAATATTTATTGTTTCTAAAAGTTGCACACTGGTTGGTGTATAGGGAGGATATGTCAAAACTAACCATATATAGGTTGGAATTTTGTTTTGTTAGTTCTTCTTTTATTTGTATTAAACTTTTTACAGTGTATGGTTTGTGGCAAAGGGGCAAAGGGGGTATTAAGTGGGGCAATGAATTTGGCGGTCTTATAATTAGAGAGGTTGCTAGAATAGATCGAAGGGGGACATTAAGTTTATGAATTTTAGGGAGACCGTAGAGTTGGCCGTAGGTGGAGCCTGTAGAGCCGAGCTGTTTGTAGGGACCTTCGTCATAAGCCTGCGAATTTTGAGGGAAAGAGAAGCCTAGTGACTCGGTCTTCAAGTCGGAGGGAAAGGTTCAGCGGGTCTTCTTGGGAGCAAATTTACATCGGTCATCTAAAATCATGTACATTTTTTGTGTTTATTCTTCAAGGTTCATTATAACTACGCCTCTACCTTTGTCAGGGTGGGTAATGATAAGGTTATCTTATGAAGATAGTCTCGTTGTGCCACTAAAATCAAACTAAACTCTATCAAACCCTTACTTTCTAGCGCATACAACCTCGCCTCATCATACCTCAATTTCCACAACGAGATCACTTTCCTCACTAACTATTTCCAACAAAACGGATCTCCTTCAAACTTATACGACCGAACTCTTTTTCGAAATTTTATCAATAAAATATTTACCCCGAAAGATCCCTCATACAACGTCCCTAAACAAAAGGTTTTTGTACCTCTTCCATATATATACCCCTAAATTTACTTCCTTGAGTCAAACTCTCAACCATTCTTAAAAATTCCTTTCTTGCCACACAGTTTATACCAAACTACGACATTTTTCGACAGTAAAGACAAAATACTAACGCTGCTTCGATCCTCCATCATTTACGAATTCACCCCCTCGAGATATAATTCCGAGCTGTATTTGGGATTGACACAGCGCACACTACATACTCGTATTTGCGCACATCAAGGCATTAGCAACAGAACTGGCGGCCCACTCACTACTCCCGAATTCTCACCTATCCGAATACACTACGAAAACAGACATCCACATCATAAGCCCAACTTAAATAATTTTTCAATTAAAGATACAGCCAACACCGAAAGCCAACTTCATACACTTGAATCCCTTTATATTAGATTTACAAACCCCACTTTAAACTCGGACACAAGTTCATTTCCACTTTTACTACACATATAAGAACCCACGAATCACTTACTCCAAACCACTTCCACAAAAAACAACCCATATTGTTCCAATATTTTCATTATCTTCCTTTTCTAGAACGTATTCACCCAAAACTGATTAATCTCAGTTTTTATTGAAAAACGGAAACATATATCCCATTCCCAAATAGTTAAAAGCACAGCATTTTTATAATTTTATTATTGCCACCTCTGCTGCTTCCCATATAATTTATTTATAAATATATAATAACTAATTCATATTTCGTGTGTTTGTATATATTTCTCATGCCATATCCTTGAAAAGGGGTTTCTACCCGAAACGTCGGTACCAAGAAGTTAAAATAGCATAATGAACTTCCTAAATGCAGCCTTCTTATTTATCTTAAAAATATGTATACGCCTGGCAACATATATATATATATATATATATATATATATATATATATATATATATATATATATATATATATATATATATATAACCTATGCCTTCGCCACTCTACACCTACAGGAAAGCTTATGCTTCGCTGCGCTTCCTACCAGCCGATTGGCCTTCGGCTTATTGAGCTTTTCAAACCGCATTTTAGTCGCGTGCGAGTCTAGTTGCGAGCGGCTCTACATCTCACTATGTCGGTTAGTTGGTCGATCCCCGTTTTGCTTTCTTCTTTTTTTGTAATAACATTGTAACTATTTGGCCGATTCTAACGAAATTTGAAACCCTTATGTTGTTTTAAATTTTATTTCAAATGATAATATTGCCAAAGTCCTCCCAAGGATAACCCGGGAATTATTTTGTTTTGGCAATAACATCATAACTATTCCGCCGATTCTAAACAAATTTAAACACTTATGTTGTTTTAGATTCTCTTTCAAGTGATTGAATTGCGAAGATCCTCCCAAGATAAGTTCAGAAATTATTGAAATTTTTTAATGTCGTAAGGTCATAAATAAGAAAAAGTGAGACACGCGACTTTTTGGTTAGCAGACCTTGTTTCATCTCCATTTCATTAGGGTTTTAATAATTTGTTTAAATACCGCCCCTTAAAAAGAAAGAAAATACATAAATACACTAGAATAAAATAAAAACTGTCTAAGATTTTTATTTATGTAAGTCCTTATAAATAACTAGTATTATAAATCATTTAAATAGACAATTTTTTAAATACTTTATATTACTGCCTTTCAAACCTCCTATTTCAACCCCCTCTCATAGGAGATTTAACTATTTGTTTTAAAAAAACCCTTGATTTCATAAAAGAAAGAAAATACATAAATCCATAAAAAATAAATAATAATAATAATATATCTCGGGACGTTCGAAATCCAAGCTCGCATTCCGCGGTGGAATAGACGAACAGATTAGATTTCTAGATATAGATAAATATATCTCTTGGTAGTCTAAACCTAGCTGACGTTCTCCCTTAACTTTTGGCCACTGAAATTTGGAAGATAGTTTGTTTATTTCCTCATAACTTACGAAATGTTAAATCCATTCACTAGAAGTTTTCACGAAAGATAGATATTGGATATATCTAAATATTTGTATAATATATAGTCTCAACGATTTGTTAAAGTTCTATAATAAATTTTTTTATATACACTTGTTCTCACTGAGCCTTATATATATATATATATATATATATATATATATATATATATATATATATATATGTATATATTTCTCAAAGTAGCACCAGAGAATGATTAAAATGAATCCATTAAACCACATTGAAAGAGAAAACGGCATACTTTTAACTGTGATCAAAGCGGTACTCGCTGCCTCAGTGTGCCTGGTTCGAATCGCTTCCCTGCACGGATTTTTTCGAAAAAAGGTAATAAAAATATTACTGCAAGGAAAAATTATTCCGTTTTCTCTTTCAATGAGGTTTAATGGATTCATATATATATATATATATATATATATATATATATATATATATATATATATATATATATATATATATATATATATATATATGAATGCAATGTCCCACAGGAAAGAATGAAAAGGTGTTTCCAAGTACTTTCTTATTAAGTTCCTTATCAAGGATAAATACAAGAAATAATATTATATTAAAGGTATATATACGAAAGAGAAGTATGAAAGGCCGCCTCTTGTTTTTGAAGAGGTCTTTTATACTTATCTTTCGTATATATACCTCTAATATATTATTAATTCTTGTAGTTATCCTTGATAAGGAACTTAATAAAGTTCGAAAGTACTTGGAAACACCTTTTCATTTTCTCCTGCGGGACATTGCATTCATTTGCTACCCTCACGTGATAATTTGTGAGTTTTTCATTTCATATATATATATATATATATATATATATATATATATATATATATATATATATATATATATTTATATATATTATATATATATATATATATATATATATATATATATATATATATATATATATATATATATATATATATATATATATATATATATATATATATACCACAATAATTTTTCGGACATTTTGGTTTCCATCACAAAACTTACCGTAGATTAAAACAAATAATGGTAAGTAATGCATGATAAATTACAGATATAAAATAAGCATAGCTATAAGTTGTACATGTATATTGTAAATCTTAGTATGGATGATTTCTACTTCTCTAATAACTTTAAAAAAAACTCCGACAAGCCTCCAATCTCGGTTCTCTTGATAGTTACATAGTTGGCTGACCGTGTCTTTGAGTCGAGTCGGTCGGTGTATTTGCGATACGGACTTATTTGTGTCCAGATGATTAGGCGATAATTACAGAAGTGGAGAACTCGCTCGGCCGCTTCCCCGGTGTAATTAAAACACGTTTTTGTCTCTCTTCAGATGTTCTTTTACGAGCATGGAATCTCGAGATTCAATAGAGGTCATTGGCGGTCCCACAAGAGCAGCGTCCCATCCCAATTGAATTCCTTGCTAACCTCAACCGTCCCTTGTGGAACTGACGTACGTCAAGGATAGCTACGTGCCTATTTAGTTGTATCAAATCATGGTATTCGCCCTAGGGAGATCTGCGTACCTTCTTAACCCCTTCACTCATTTTTGCTTTCTGTAGGTTTGTCATTTTTTTTGCGATCCTCGAACCAAAATCTTCTGATGCTCTTTTTTGTTGTCATTCTTGACACACAGAAGAGCAGAGAAAGAAATTTGTGTAACAAACGCAGAATGCGGGGAGGAAACAAGTTTTGGAATAAAGTAATAAAGAAAAATGGATGAAAAAAATAAAGAAACTTAGTTTAATTAATTAAAAAATAAACTAACGAGAGCTTTGCAGTTTTGGAAAAGGATTCCTAAATAAAGTGATCAAGCTAAGAGAAGTGAAAGTGGGCGGAAGCTGCATATTCTAAGGGCACCATATTGACATTTAGTGACCGTGGTGGTACGCAACTCACCTGGCACCATGCTCAGAAGCATGACAAATGCATATTCCCTTTCGACAAATTGACTGAAGGGATTAACAATTCCTTCCAATCCCTTTATGCGATATCCTTCTAGTAAAGCCCCGCCTCCCCTCCAAATAGATTTAAAAAATCTAGCCCTTTTCGCGCTCACAATTGACCTGAAGTTTGCGGTTAATTTGAATGTTTCTTTCGATTCGTCCACAATTTGCGTTTCAGTGAAATGAAGTCTCCAATATTGTAGTTTACACATTTCGCCTCATCCTTTTCTCAAACTTCTAATCCTCCCCTTTCCTTTTTTCACTTCTTTCTTCTCTTCACCTTCTTCTTTCCTCATTCTTCTTCCTCTCCTCATACTCACCTCCCTTTTCTTCTTATTCTCCCACTCTTATTCTTCTTCTTCTCATGCACTTCTTTTACTTAACTTATTCCAAAATTCCAGTTCTTAAAATATATTGTTACGGACAAAAGGAGCGACTTCTGCACTTACTCCTCTTTAGATCCCAGTCGCTATTTCCTCATGATGAAGGTTAAAATTTAAAATCTCTTTTACAAATAACTTTGATAAAACCTCGAATATACAAAAAAAGGCAGCAATGGTTATTTTTTATAAATTTTCTGAACTTCACTAATTATAATAATAATAATAATAATGATAATCATATCTTGATTTTAGAAAACTGCATAAACATACCAGGTAATTCATTAACTAAGCCTCTCCCCCCCAAAATAATTAAATATATATATATATATATTAAAATCCGCAACCGGATAAAAAATATATATATATTTTATCCGAAAATTTCCAGCTTTCGCTGGCAAACGTTGCGCCTCTTTCCGGAATACATATATATATATATATATATATATATATATATATATATATATATATATATATATATATATATATATATATATTTGCTAGCTGAGTGGTGCATATCTACATAGGGAGTTGTTAATCACCTGATTGAGTTTCGTTTCTTTTGACTTAGTTAGCATAGCTGCAACAACTAGTGGTTCAGATTCCATATTAAACTACAAGTTCTATCGAAAAAGGGGGCAGAAGATGAAAATTGTAAATTAATGGTAATAAATAACCTTACCAACAAACCACCAACACTCCAAATATAATAATTCTCATCTTATTATAAATTCCGCCATATAGTGGACATTGATGATGCCAAAATAATTTATAATTTCCACAATTAAATATATACAAAGACGCCTAATAGAATCAGAGCTCATAGAGGAAATTTCCAGCTTCAATTCTTCCGATGGGCAATTCAACACTAATCCATTATTAAGTACAAGACTCATACGGCCTTTGCTCAAAAACCTCGTTTCATACAAGCCCCATGATTAAATTCTGACTTGTAAATTTGTGTGTCCTAAAGTTAAACATCTTTCTGTATTCATTAGTTTGTCAGCGACTTAAAATAATGGATGGTTCGTCAAAACCTGGTTTCCTGCGCGTACTGCAGGAAATTGGTCCAAAATCCTGTGCGCGTACTGCTTTCTCTGCATCAAAAAAAAGTAGGGCATTATAAATTAACTTTTTGTGGTCGAGCCAATTCATTTATATATATATGAGAAAATAAACAAAAACAAATGAATTCAAAGAGACAACCAATCTAAAATATTGAGGCCATGCAATTTGCAAACGATAGGAAAGGAATCAAGGAAATTTAACAAATCTATGATTAACTTAACTAGCGTTTTTTTATACAGGAGGCAATGTTACAAAGGCCGATGCTGAAATGTGTATTGAAAAAAAAATGTAGACTTAATTAAACAAGTTTCTTTGGTGTTTCTCCACACGCAGGAGTTAATATAGTTCATTGTTTCGCAATTCTTCCACAAAGAGAGGTAGAGAGAGGGTCAGTCGATTCAAATCATTTAGGGAGGATGGACTCGCCGTTTAACTCTCTCTTTCCCATTTCTTAGTTCGCTGAGAAGAGAAAGCCTAAATGGATCGAAATATTTTAATTAGGTAAAGCTAGAGGGTGGACTTAATTCAATGGATGCCCTCAAGGCAATTTACCTTGCCTTCCAGGCTCATTGACAAAATAAGTTTTCTTTTATATTATACGGAGATATATTCATCAAAAGCAGAGCTTCTGCAAATCTACTGGCATTTCACGGATTTATATCTATCTATCTATAAAGATATATAGATAGATTAGTATAAATCAGGAAAATTAAGACCCATAAGGACAACACGAGTAACATTTATTCATCACCGACGTTTCGTTCCCTAACTTGGAACATTTTCATAGAATTCTGTAAAGAGGATACAAGCAAGCATTAAAATTTAACGTATTATTAATGAGTTAATTCTTTAAAAAAAAATAATTACAAAATAATCACGCTAATTAAATTTTCTCGGTATTTAAATTATCACACAGAGTTGAAATACAACAAAAAAGGGAAATGATTAAAAGATTAATTGGGACAAAGTAGAACGGACATAAATGGAAGATCAACGTACTTTATTTGCGGCGTTCATTCGAGAATGAAGAAAGAAGCCGAAAACTAAGTTGAATTTGGGATTCGTTTGTTATTGAGTTATACAATATGGAGGGGAGGGGGGGAGAAGTCGGGCTCATTAAATGATGGTTTAGTTTTCTTTATTTAGAGTGATTCTAATAAATAAAGATGTAGCATAGAAGGAACATAAGAGATGATGGTAACTTGATCTAATGGTCTGAGTGTCATCTATTGTGCGAATAATTCCTGTAGGCGTTTTATAAGTTCTATGGAGGATTCATAGATGTTTGTAGATCCTCTACTTAAACTAAAGGCTAGTTTGGCCCACTTAGCAGGCATTGCAGCCTGTACATTTTTATTGGTAGACAACAGAGGATCTTCACAACAAGTGTATATGGTAAAATATTGTGTAAAATATCCTTTAAAGAAAAGTAAAAAGTAAAAAGTGAAAGAGCCAATGAATGGAAGTTTTATGAAAACGTTCCTGTTTTGGAAATGTAGGTTATACTGGATTGTATTTGAATAGTTTCTTTAGGAATTCCTTTGGGTAAATGTTGAAGTAATTAATGGGATTCATGTTATAGGTAAAGTAACTTTTCATAAAATTCATTTCATAAGTTATTTTTTGAAATTATTTTCTTCTAAGATATATTTAAATGGAATTACATAAATTCCATGTAAAAGAAAAATACAATAGTCCGATACCTGATAATTACTTTCGTCTGACCAGATAAGTTTGTGATCTTTACCCCCCCCTGAAGACATTATTTTCTGTTGTCCTCAGATATCCATGGCTTCTTTCTCACCTTGCATCCTTTTGTCCCTTACCTTGAAATCTCCTTTTAATTGTTCAAGCTGTGAGTTTTTAACATGAAGCTTCATTGAACTCACTTAGCAGTCATAATCTTTTTTCTGCCACACTGTGATTCGGTATTTAGTTTAATGTTTCTCCGCGTCTTGCGAGTTGTCAGCCCGAAATTCTTGGATATTGAGTTTTCCAAGATATTTGAAATAGGTCACAACCTTTGTTACCATCATAAATTTCTTGCTACCTACTTAAATTCTGCCTAAAAAACCTTTATAGAACAGAAACCCCACCCTAATTATAATAATCCTCTGGTTTTACCTCTCATATGTTTTTTTCCGTTCTTCCCCGTCTTTTGAAATATTAGAATATTTCGGTCGTATTTAAGTATGAAACATTCTGGTTCAAAAAATACTGGTTCACAATAAAAATAAAAATTATAGGGGCGAAGTCTATTCTTTAGATTGCTTACTTTGCCCTAACACAAATACATTGAAAAAGAGGCGAACGCAATATTGCTTTCTTTGTTCATTTATTTGAAAGTTGTCATCCTATCGATTAGATCATTCTATCAATTGGATCATTCTATCAATTGGATCATCCTATCAATTGGATCATCCTATTAATTGGATCATTCTATCAATTGGATCATCCTATCAATTGGATCATCCTATCAAGCTTACATCTCTATTGTGACCCCAACGCTCAGTCAAAGAGCGTCGTGGTCACAATAGCGATGTACGCATGAGGACACAGATTCGAATTCTACTCCTTTATCTATTTTCATATAACGGTTAAAATTAGTTTTCCCTATTTTTCTCCGTCTCTATATCTCACATTTTCTTTCTTAAGCTTTCAATGGTCGTCTTCCTTAGTGTCGTGATTCCAATTTTCGTTTCTTTGGGCCTTTAAATACATATATATATATATATATATATATATATATATATATATATATATATATATATATATATATATATTCGCCTTGGCCAAAACTAGGGGGCAGGTATGAAAAGGTGAAGAATTTGATTAAAACTCATTTATTTTATACATTACATAATACAAAAAATACACATTTTCCGTATATTCTATTAATAATTAATATTTGATGTGTCATCCTTTTGCTTTCATAACCGCTTTTATGCCATTTTGCATACTTGAGACTAAGGTAGCACAAGTGGTTGGCTCAATTTTCTGCCACCCTTCATGAATTTTGGCTGTTAATTCACTTTTTGAGGAACATTTGTGCTCCCTCACTCTTATAGCTAAGTATGACCACAATTGTTCAATGGGGTTGAGGTCAGGAGATTGAGGGGAACATTCCATCAACGTCACCCCTTTCTCTTCAAACCAACCCTTTGAATCTCTAGATGTGTGGCATGGAGCATTGTCTTGTTGGAAGATTACACCATCTGGTATGCCATCATTAGAATATTACCTAAAGAAGGTTGATTAACCTGGTCTAACATGCTAGTGTAGTGGTGTAAATGTTGGAATTCATTCTACCCTCACAAGAGAACAACAATCATGGACATGAAGATGACATGCAGCCCCAAACCATTTCACTGCCACCTCAAAATTTACTGTTGGAAGATCACTTCTTGGATCATAAGCTTCCCTAAATCGTCGACAAACATTAAAAGTTTCAGTGGTTCCAAAGCTCTGAGGAGAAATATAAATTTTACTGATCATTTTTGGTATCGATTAAAAACTTTTGTACTCAATAAAAATGTGTACAAGCATAATAAATTGCGGAAACTAATTGTAGAACTTACCTCAAAGTTGCTTTCATCAGACCAAACAACCTTTGCCCAATCATCATTAGTCCAAACCGATTTAAACGAACTTTTTGTTACAAAATTTGGAAATTTGAAAAAAAACAATTTGACCGTTCACCAGAACGGTCTAGAACAGACAATCGCTTCTTCTTGTACACTTGAGACAGCCACGGTTTCTTTCTAGCCTTACCTCCTTTGAGCTCAGCTTCTAATAACCTTCTTCTCACTCTGCGTCTTGATATCTTTGTTTGTTGCTGCCTGAAACTCAGCAGCTTCATCAAATTAGCAGAGGTTATTTTTCGTATATGCCAGAGATGTCCTTTTCAGCAACCTCCCTTCCCTCGGTGTTGTACAACTTTTGCGACGTGACTATCCCTTTTTTTTAAGGAATTGGTCCCATTTTACCTTTTACTGGTTGTTTGAGCACTGTTTCTAGAGCATTTCAATTTTCTTGCAAATTTGACTTAGGATAATCCGTCTATGGGCACAATGCAGTGATTTGAGCTCTTTGAGCTTCAGGAATCTGTTTCTTCGGAGACATTTTTAACAAAGAATTACCACTTGTAAGTTAACAATAAGATAATCGCTAAAAAAATAGGAATAAACGTTAGTATCACATATTGAATGGCAGAAGGTTGCCCCAACCACTCATGCATAATATGCAAAAAAATGCATTCAAGTAGTTATAAAAGCAAAAGGACACATCAAATATTAATTATCGATAGAATATACGCAAAAATGTTTATTTTTATTATGTAATGTATGAAATAAATGAGTTTCAATCAAATTCTTCACTTTTTCATACCTGCCCCATAGTTTTGGCTAAGGCTATATATATATATATATATATATATATATATATATATATATATATATATATATATATATATATATATATATAGATATATATATATATATATATATATATATATATATATATATATATATATATATATATATACTTTTATTTGCATTAATAGCGGAGCATGGTTTAATTCCTTGACTCTCTGAGTTGTTGCAACAGAGTTATATTAGGCTCTAAAATGTGCTAATGACCCTTATTTGCAACCTCATTAAAACGCCGAAGAAATATCACTAATTAAAAGTACCCATTAAATGGACGCACTGTGGCAAATACTTGTAGAGGATCACAAAAAATAAATAATATAATATTGATCACAAATTTTATACTTAATATAACTTTGATTAAACGTCGCCCCATAAAACATACAATTAATCCAGATATTGAGAAAGATTTATGGGCCACATGTGCAGTTTCAAGAGTGCGCGAAATATTCGTAATAAAATTCCCGGTAACAATATATATATATATATATATATATATATATATATATATATATATATATATATATATATATATATATATATATATATATATATATATCATAGGTAACCGGCATTGCCCAGGATAAAAAGTTGCTTTCCAAATTATAGTTTATTATTTTATAGCAACTCGCATAACCATAACTTGACATATTTCTGAATAATTCGATACTAAAAAAAAATTCCCTTCCAATACTTTCATTGCTTGAGGATATTTTTTAAATTAAAATTGTACCTCATATAGCTAAAACCTTTTGTTTTTTTATCAAGTTCTGTGGTAACTTATCTCCTTATCAAGATGGAGATCACTGGGCTTACAAAGATTTAAAAACTATATATTATTGCAATATTTGATTCAAATCTGTCTTCCATAAAAGTGAAATTGTTTTTTTTTATTTTAATCTCTTAAGCGAGGGCTGTTTTTAACAGATATACGAACAACCCGACGAATCAGCTTAGGAGCTCGAGGATAATCAGGAATTTATTCAACTAATGACTGGACTCTTCTTTTTTTCTCAAAATACTATCTTATTCTCTCGATGTGGATTGTAGAATATTGGATAGCGCAGTGGCCTAAAATGCGAAGAGCGCTCGATGGCAAACACAGGTTCGAACCTTACAGTTTGATATATATATATATATATATATATATATATATATATATATATATATATATATATGTGTGTGTGTGTGTGTGTATTCGCCATGATAGGATTTCTTCGACAAAGCTCGAGTTTAATATTAAGTAAGAAGGACAAAAGGAAGAAGGCGGGTCCCATCTTTATTCTCTACGTTTCGGGTTATTTCTAAACCCATTTTCAGGAGCTATAAAGCAAATTTGAAATCTAAAGTTAAATCGATCCAACGACACAAGTACAATATAATTAAAAATTGACGCAAACGGCGGTAAAATACTAAAATGAACATTATGTTAACGAAAACCAAACGAACTAAAAACTAGTTATGTATCAACGGTATTAAATATTTGAAACAAAATTATATTAATCAAATGAAAACAAAATAAACGTAACGGTATAAAACTTACGAATAAAAGGGGGGGTGCGGGCTCAGAGTTGAAAAGAATATACAATATAGTAAAACTAAATAAAGAAACAGAACATTACCTTACATGGTCGAATAACAATGAGAAGTGAAAACGGGCAGGAAATTTAAGATTAAATACAGTTTGGTTGGTTGTTAGTTATAAATAATGGAAAGGATAACGCGTCATTATTTAAATTTGGGTGGTTGTATTTAATACACAGAGATTCTTTAATGCGGAGAGTGGATGTATATTTAAAAAATTTTAATACAGAAAAATCATTTAAGGACACGTCTGTCTTACACTCAATTTCATGTTTAGAAATAACCCGAAACGTAGAGAATAAAGATGGGACCCACCTTCCTCGTTTTGTCCTTCTTACTTAATATATATATATATATATATATATATATATATATATATATATATATATATATATAAATAAATAAATAATACACGTGTTTTTAATCCGAGTACGCGCTCTTAGATTCTCATCCTACTCTAGTTTTCGAGAGCATTGCCACTCAGAACGGGAGTGATGGGCAACACAGCGTGAACGAGTAAAATTGCAAGAATTTGGCATGGTTACACCACGCTGGTCTGTGGTAAAGCACGCATTTTGCATGTGAGAGCTGAGAGAAGTTATATATTTAGAGCACAAATATATAAATTCTGCTCACAAAATTATTGGATCGCGGATAAAAATATCCCAATGAATAATTGAAAAATAAATTTGGGGCAATTTCAGACTTGAACTTAAGTTTGTAGGTTTTCATCCTCTTTCAGCATTTTGGACACTCTTCTTCGACCGAATCATCTTGGGGAAGATTTTGGCCTAGATAACTCAAGCGTACTCGGGCGCCCTCTCTGGCTGCTTGATGAGCCCTGACGCTGTTCCCAAGTCGGGATTCCAGACCGCCCTCAGGCAAGGGGAGCAGGACAAACCCGTTTCAACAGCGGATCCGGACGAACATGTTTCCTTCCGAATAGGCGAAGAAACTCCGCCCCTACCAAGCCTGTCTTGCAGACTCCACCTCCTTAGCTACGAAGCCGACATAATTTCGCTCGTGGCACTTGGGGGGGGGGGGGGGTCCTCCTCCTCATTCACACAGTTGCCGTCTGTTACCGTCTGGCTTCTTAAGCCCTCCCCATCCCCGACGGGTCTTTTGGTCAACGCTTTATTACCATTCAGCTTGTTGCGGGTTCTATCGGCATATGATGTCCCCCAGTACTTTTGGGGGCTCACTGGTGGACAAATCAGATACCCTTTTAGCTTCCCTTACCCTCTCTCCCATAGTGTAAAAAACATGTTGCGAAGTGGACTGGTGTAAATTAAAAGTTGCACGATGTAGTTCCGACATATGTTACATGCTATAATGAAATATGCAGATATAAATATGAATATATGATCCTGGTTGTTGTCAATTTTGAAGAATTTCGAACGTTTTAGAGTTTAGTCCGGTACTCCAAACCCAATCTATGATAATTATTTCTATATTTTATTGAACCTTCCTCCCTTTATGAAACGTCTTTTTCCAAGTTAATTATAAGTTCTCTATTACTATATAACACAAAATGTTGTTAATAAACTTAATAGAATTCGTTAATAAACTTCATTCAGAACATTTCAAAGGCCAACTAGTTTAGAGTACATTATTGTTTCATTATTTCTTTTTATTTCCGAGAAATTAATTAACTATAATTATTTGTAATGAACTCATGATTCAGAATCGAACATTAGCCCATTAGAGTCAGACAAAATTAAAGTTTTCGATTTGGTTCCGGAGATCATTAATGAACGACATTAAAAACAAAATTTGTTGATGGAGCGCTTTAGTGCACTCAACCGTGAATTAGAACAAGCTGGGGACAGGAGTAACTCCTCACCTGTCCAGAAATTCTCTTCTCTCCAGAATTCAGGCAACAAAGTGTTGGCTCGGAAGCGTTCTCAATAATCTTATGTATATTATTACCAATTGTTTCATGTACATTGATAACATTTAAGAGACTATATATATATATATATATATATATATATATATATATATATATATATATATATATATATATATATATATATATATATATATATATATATATACCAGCTTTGTAAAAAATTTTCGTTATTCCTTGAGAATGAACTGAACAAGTTCGAAAGTAATTTAGAATCCGCCTTTTATTTTTCTGCGGGATATTTTGCATTTATATATATATATATATATATATAATATATATATATATATATATATATATATATATATATATATATATATATATATATATATATATATACCAGGCAATGGCTTCGCTACTAAGATTAAAATTTAAAATTAAAAAAAAAGCAGTCTTGTTTAAATTTTGATAAATTTTCTGAACTTTGCCAATTATAATGATTTTAAAAAGGAACTCTAAACTAAATTTCCCTCATTTCAAAATATCCCGTTGCTAACATAAAGAGTTATATAGAAGAAGATATATCAAAATAAATTTTCTGAATTTCACCATTTTGTTTATTTATATTATAAAAGAATTATTATAAATAACTTTGATAAAAAAACATAAGTCATAACCAAACTAAGATGAAATTATTATTCAAATACTAAAAAAATCCCCTTCTTAAATTATAGAGTTAGTGAATATATATATATATATATATATATATATATATATATATATATATATATATATATATATATATATATATATATATATATATATATATATATACAAGCCATGGCTTCGCTTCGCAAGCTACCAGCTCTTCGGCCTATTTGATATTTCAAATCCATTGTGATCATCTATACCCCCTCATATTCCCCTACCCTCTCAATTTGTATTTGATCTTTCTTTTTGTGATATGGATAGGGGTCCTTTAAATTGTGAGCTGGATAGAGATATGGTTTAAAATTCTATTGGAGAGATAATGAGTTTGATGGAGAGATGATTTGTGTATATTTAAATTATTCTTTGTGGTAACTTAATAGTAAAGCATCTGACCGCCAATTAGGAGACCTGTCTTTAATTCCTAGCAAATATAATTCCTAATGATAAAGTCAAACGGTCTGTATTTATTTCAATATTTCTTCCGGGGGTGCGGGTCGCCAGCCTATAATTCTTAGATCTTGAGATTTCCAAGATCTTTGGAATAGGTAACAATCTTTGCTACCCTCAAAAATTTCTTGCAGGATGCCTAGATTTGGCAAATGAAATCCTTTTACAGAACTGAAATCCCTCCCGCATACAATTTTAAGAACTCCCATGTTTTACCGTTTTCCGAGTCCTTTTCCTTGCTTCCCCACTTCTTGAATAAATTAACTATTTCTGTCATCTTTAAGTATCAGTCTACCATGTGCAAAATGTTGATTTATAATAATATCAATAGTATAGGGGGAGGGGTTATTCTGTCGATTGTTTAGTTTGCCCTAAGAAATACTTTGGCCAAACCGGTAAATCATTAAGTGTTCGCGTGATGCAACATAACATAAATACAATATTAGGAGGGAAGAAAGCAGTAGTGCTTTAGTTGTCCATTTATCTAAAAACAGTCACCCTATCCATTGGAATTCGGCTAAATTTATTTACTAATCTGATGACTTTATTCAGAGAAATATTGTTGAATGCTCGTTCAATATTCTTCGCCTAATTTTAATATATCCCCCAGTTTTTTTAAACTAGACACTATAATTAAAAAGCATATTTATAACGAAATTGTCCATTTAAATCTTAGCCCTTTGATTCATTAATTTAGTTATGTTTCTCTCTTTTATTTCTATGTATTCACAGTTAGGTGTGTATGTATTTAGTGCAGTGACCTAAATGTCTACATTCTGTGCTCATAGTTGGAATTTCCTGAAGTAGACCTTATCTATTTGGTTTTATACTTCATATCCGTCTTTGATAATATTTCTCTATTTTGTGCCCTTTCGTTGTGTACTCTGTTGTTTCTCATATATATATACCACCTTTGTAAAGTTTTCGCCATTCCTTGAGAATGAACTGAACAAGTTTGAAAATACTTGCATATATATATATATATATATATATATATATATATATATGCAAAAAATCTCACAGGAAAATGAAAGGCGGATTCAAAGTGGCTTCGCCACGGGGGAGCTTGCGCTTCGCTTGGCGAGCTACTAGCCCCTCGGGCTGTTCGCCTTCTGCCTACTTGATATTTCAAATCGATTGTGATCATCTCTAACCCCATCACCTCCATGTTCTCCTACTCTCTCAACACATCACCTACTCCTCCCCCTACCCCATTCCCTCACTTATCCCCATTCCTTCCCCTCTTCCTCATCCCTATGTTCCCTAATCCCTTTACCCCTCCCCTCTCCCATATCACCGCTTCTTCTCGACAGGGGGGAGGGGGTGCACAGTGTGAGGGTAGAGCTGATTCATAAACTAAGCTAGAATAAAATTAAAAATTATTAAAATAATCACTTTTTAAAAATATACACTGCGCCCTCTCTCTCTCCCATCCCCCACTAGTTGCCACCTCTCCTCATCGCCCGCTTTCCTCTATCCCCTTTCCCTATCTCCTCCTGTTTTTCCCTCTAGCCCATACCACATTCAGCTCCCTTTCCAACACTCTACACATTAGAGAGAAGAGGGTTTAAGGGTATATGTGATATTTAGATAGAGATGCAAGGGTAGATATAAGTGTAAAGAGTGGGGAGGGAGAAAGGAAAGGGAGAGGGAGAGGGGAACACGGTAGGGGAAGATGAGGAAAATGGGGAGAGGGTCAAGGGGAAAAGGGGGAGGGAGAGATAGAGTAGGGGAGAGAGGGGGGAGTACGGGAGAAAGGATGACACAGGCAGGGAAGAGAAAGTTTGGGGTGAGGGGGATTAAAGAGGGTGAGAGATAGAGGGGCAGAGAGTGCGAGTAGAAATAGGGATGTTTAGAGAACGAGAGAGAGCGAAGGGGAGGGAAAGGGGCAGAGGGATTTAGAGAGATGGTGATAAGGAGAGAGGAGGAGAGGGATATGGGGATAGGGAGGGGTTAGGATGGGGGAAAGAGGGGGCAGGGGAAGTTGGGAGGGGAAGTGGTAGGGGAGGGGGAGGGGGAGATAGTTGGGTGAGAAGGAGAGAGAGGGGGAAGTGGATGGGGAGAGGGAGAGAGAAGGAGAAGTGGAGGGGGGAGAATCGAGGAGAGGGAGGGTGGTAAGGAATGCAATTGAAATTGCATAATATCGGGGAAAGGGGATTACCCATACTCATGCCATAATTCCCTTTCCCCGATATTATGCAATCTGTTTATGGAGGATTTTGAAAAGCACCTCCTTCCCCCATTTTACCCAATCCTATAACGTGGTTCCACTATGTCGACGATATATGTACCACATGGCCTATCAATGATAACAAATTTGATTCTTTCTTTGAAAAAATGAATAAGATACAACCAACCATTACATTTAAAGTAGAATGGGAAATGAACAACTTATTGCCCTTTCTGGATGTAAAAATGCCTATATTCATTATTTCTCGTGTCACGATGTATCCGTTAAAAGGTCTGTAGTTTCTTCCATGTTGCTCAGAGCATAACGCATTTGTGATCCTTGTTTCCTGCAAGAAGAAATTAATACAATCATCCAAACATTCATTGAACTACAATATCCCATTTGGTTCATAGAAAAGTGTCACTATAAAGCGAAAACCATCTATTACTCCCCAGCTAATTATTATGAAAACAGATGTGACAGTTAATCCAGTTAATCAATTTCAAAAGAGTTGGCAAGGACCAACAGAATCAATGATGCCTTTCAGTACGAGAATACGATCATAAATAGCATAACTAAAATTAGATTGATCGATAAATAACAGGAAGTTTATTTTGTTCCCTGCAAATCATGTAATGAAGTATATATAGGTGAAAGCAGCAGATTTTCCCAGAGAATGAATAAATACAAATGCAATATGCGACGTGGTTCCCTCTCCTCGAGTTTATTTCTACATATGTCCAATGAAAATCATCAAATTGATATTGATAATGCTAAAATAGTTTATAAGTCTCACAATTATATACATCGACGCTTAATCGAATCGTCACTTATAAAAGAATTCCCAACTTTAATACTTCCGACGGCCAATTTAATACTAACACATTAATAAGAAAGAAATTCATACTTCCGCTTCTCAAAAATGCCGCTACATTCCTGCATCATCCACCTTAGCCCCACTGATTTGTGTGTTAGTACGTTATGTAACTTCTGTATTTCACTTGTCCACCAGCGAATGACGATGAAGGATGTTTTCGTCGAAACTTGGTTTCGCATATAAAATTAGTCCTATTACTGTCGTTTATCCTCATATATATATATATATATATATATATATATATATATATATATATATATATATATATATATATATATATATATATATATATATATAAAGAAACTCACATCTTGCAAGTGAGTCAAAATTATGATAAATAACAGCCACAAGGAAAATGGAAAAAAGATTCCGAGCGCTTTCGTTTTTATTCTAAAAGACCTCTTCATGGAATAACCTAGGTCAGGACAGACAATGTCTCAAATAGTAAAAATAGTAAGGAGTTGGGGGTTAATACGGCTACCTGCATCAGAACCCTAACTAGGGAGTACAAATTCTTTAAACACTTTAATTTGTGATTTAATATAATTACATATGATAGGATCTAGGCTAAACAATCCAGGGCTAATATTAAAATTTGGGAAAGTATTATTAGAGATACACTCCAAAATATTTCTCGAAATGTAGTTTGTAGATTTAATAATAGGTTTCGCACTGTTCCAAATAATAGTATGATCCTGACTATAGATATTTAAAAATAATGCAGATTGTTGACAAAAATTACGAACATTAGTTTGGTGCACCAAACTAATGTTCGTAATATATATATATATATATATATATATATATATATATATATATATATATATATATATATATATATATATATATATATATATATATTCACTCCCTTCGAGAAGGGAGTGGATTGCGATCGTCAAAGACCCGCCTCAAGTTCGTAAAATTGGTGATAAGTGAGCGATGAAAGACTTTGCTCCTCCAAGCCTAAGTGTTTCTTGAAGACTTAGATCGTGGAGATGCTCTAGGGTAGTTCTCTCCTCAATTCATGTTACAATTTCTCTTAATCTCCCTCTCAAACTCTTCCCCTCATTCTCCTCTCTTTCACACAGACACATCACCAGCCGGTCTTTTCCCCTATGTACTTCATAATATCCATATACAATCATTCATTCACCGAGCTGCTTTGATTCAGCGAAATAACGACATATTTTTCGTTCTTATAAGTTTTAGTGACTTTCAGCAAATCAAATTCAATATTAAGTAAAGTAAAACGTAACCTCCTGTTGTGGAATAGACAAGAATGTTGTGTTCGATTCTCTACGCTGATGTAGACTCAAAACAAAAGCAAAAACTAATAACACATCTAACTTATTCACAACAATACAAGTTTCTACACCTTCCATCGAGATTTCCAATTTGGTGCATTGAGATTGAGTTTTGATCAGGTTTTACTGGGTGATTTATTTAAATTTTGGTGGTGATAATATGAAAATAGTGAAAATACTAATTAAATAGTATGAAATAAATTGATCAGCAGGTTCAGTAATTACTGACAGAATATCGAGAATGAAATAAAACTGATACAATTACAATGAGGAGGGGCGGAAAGATTGCAAAATCACAAACGGATAAGAGAATACTGAACAGGATCCGGAGGAAAGTGTAACACCAAACACAAATGTAGGGTCATATATATATATATATATATATATATATATATGCAAGTTTTAGGGAGGGTGTGCATTTCATCGGATCCTTACCGAAGTCGCTAGAGCAGTAGTTTTCAACCTTTTTATGATAGTGGCACTATAAATTCTCTCTAAAAGCAGTCGTGGACCCCCGATATAAAATATTTTACGTACAAGTACTTAATTACGTGGAAAATACTTCTAAATGAACTACGATTGAAATTTAACCTAATCTAAGTTCTGCTGACCAAAAGTCGCGTGCTCTCACTTATACTGATTTATGACCGTACAACCTTCAAAAATGTTAATAATTTACGGATTAACCTTGGAAGGAACTTGACCATTATATCATTCGAAAGAGCATATAAAACAACCTAAGTGTCCCAAATTTCGTTAGTATTTGCAGAATAGTTATGATGTCATTGCCAAAACAAAATAATTCCCGGGATAACCTTGGGTGGTCCTGGTTAACTGGTTTAAGTGGTGGTGGTGTAGGTGGTGTTGGTGTAGGTGGTGGTGGAGTGGGTGGTGGTGGTGGAGTGGGTGGTGGTGGTGTAGGTGGTGGAGTAGGTGGTGGTGGAGTAGGTGGCGTAGTGGTGTAATTGATGGTGGTGGAGTAGGTGGCGTAGGTGGTGTAGGTGGTAGTGGAGTAGGTGGCGTAGGGGTGTAATTGATGGTGGTGTAGGTGGCTTAAGTGGCGCTGGTAGTGGTGGCTTAAGTGGTGCTGGTCATGACGGTGTAAGCACTGGTGGTGTTGTAGGTGGGGTAGGCTATGTTTGTGGTGTTGTAGGTGGCGGTGGTGTAGGTAGTGGTGGTGTAGGTAGTGTAGGTGTATGTAGTGTAGGCGGTGGTAATGTTGTAGGTGGTGGCGTAGGTAGTGTGTATGGTTGTGGCGTAGCTAGTGTTGGTGGTTGTGGTGTAGGTAGGGGTAGGGTGAAGTTGATGGTGGTGTAAGTAGTGTTGGTGGTGGTGTAAGTGATGGTGGTGTAGGTGGTGTTAGTGTAAGTTGTGATATTGTAGGTGGTGGTGTTGTAGGTTGTGTACTTGGTGGTGGTGTAGATGATGTAGGTGGTGATGGTAGTTGTGTATGTCAAGGTGGTGTACGTAGTAGTGTTGTAGGTGTAGGTGGGGTAGTCGTAGATGGTGCAGGCGGTGGTGGTTTAGGTGGTAGTATAACAACTTAAGGGTTTCAAATTTCTTTAGAGTTTGCCGAATAGTTACGATGTTATTACAAAAACGGAAAAAAGCAAAACGGGGACCGACTGACCGACATAGTGAGAGGTAGAGTCGCCCACGACTAGACTCACACGCGACTAAAAATTGAAAATAAATGAATCTTACGTTTAAAGGTTTAATGAGAAATTAGAGCTTGATGAATATCACATAATTCTTTAAGATTGGAAGGAATAGTTGAAAAGGCAACTCTCATTTCTCGATTCAGTCTGCGATCTCAATATACTTGAAATACCATTTAAGCATTTTAAAAATGATTTTTGTTGGTCGCTCCCGTGGCCGTCTTAGTTGGCTCTTGCGGCCCCTAGGTTGAAAGCCACAGCTCCAGAGAGAGAGAGAGAGAGAGAAAGAGAGAGAGAGAGAGAGAACATCCCTAAACCTACTCCAGTAAGAACCCTCAATCATTAAATGAGACCTGCTCTCATTGGATAACAGAAAAAAATGCTAGCGAGAATTGTGCGAGCCTCTGAATCAGAACCTCCTCCGAGTAGTCTCCTCTTTTGTCTCCTGTTTATGCAATTTCTAATTATTTTATTTCCTTTAATTTTTCTGCTTCCTTCTATGGTTAAAAGACAGAGGGTCTTTTTACAATCTGATCTCGGTATCAATTTGTCGACAGAATTTCAAATCCCATTTTGGTTTGGAACTCAAGTTTATGCTCTGCATTTTAATGCTGAGAGTCCCAAAATAGACTCATCTATCGAACACGATTAACTTGGATCCCAATAGATGGTCAAGAGTAGTAGTTTTCTCAAAAATACCCTTAAAGGTTTCCATTGTGATCTGTATCACACTCATCTCCTTTAATGGCTTATCTTTTTTCTCTTATTTATTTTATCAAATCAATTATTTTTTTTCTAAATATATCTGAGCTAAGAAGAGAAAGACGATTGACGGATGGCATTGGTAAATTAGTTAAGAAGTTCTAAAATCAATAAAAAGTTTTTATAATAATTAGTACTGTTATTATTGATATTTTTATTGTGATTCTTATAATAATATTAAAAAAATATAATAATAATAATATTGCAAGAGCGCTTGAACTCGATCGCAATCCTGTATCCGCCGATGTTCCGGAGTCGTTAATTTATCATCTACTCTGCCCCGCGGGAAAATTGAAGCCGATTACCCTTCATTGTGTGAGGATGAAAACAAAGGCCCCGACCATTAACCTGGTAACTGGCGTTTAGGAATAAAACAAGTAAAATTAGATCAATAAAAGGGCAAAGATACTCGAGATAATACAAGATAATCGTCCCAATGGGAATGAACGAAGCAAAAAGATAATAGTTAAATTGCAGCTCGTATCTCCCATGAGATTCCTCCGTTGACCTGCAGCGTTATGTAGCGCAGGCAACGCGGAAACATCCATAGTGGCTCTCGTTGTGTGTGCACCCATGTCATAAACAGCCATAGTGGCTCTCGTTGAGTGCACACTCATCTCCTAGGAAATATTCATAGTTTTTCTCATTATGTACACCAATTTCCTCTGAACCTATCATAATGGCTTTTGGTGTGGGCAACAATCTCCTCGGAAACAACCATAGTGGCTCTCTTGTGTGTACACCCATCTCCTCGGAGAGAGCCATAGTAGCTCTCGTTGTGTATGCACCCATCCCTCAAAAAGAGTCATTGTGGCTTTGCGTCTATGTCATCCATAGCCTCGGAAACAGCTATAGAGTCTCTCGTTCCATGTACACCCACCTCCTCGGAATCAGTCATAGTGACTCTCGTTCCGTGTACACCCATCGGAATGAAGATACTTATAAACATCACGTCGTACTATGAAGAGCGACGACCCGGTGGTAAATATTCTGATCGCTTTTTATTTTAGGTAACAAGACGAATAAAGCCGAAAGGAATTATGTTAAATAGTATTTTTACTTTTGCTGTGGTCATTCTATTTCTGTTACGAAGATTAAAATTTCGAAAAATTTATATCCTATTTAACGATTTCTCCATCTTGGCAATAATAATCTTTTTAATAATATAAATATTAATACTAATTTTTAAAAATAATAATGGTGAAAATAATAATGACAATCACAATAATACTATTAATAATAATAAAATACAAATAATAATGATAATAATTATAATAATAATAATAAGGACGATGATAATAATAAAACACAGAGAGACCACTAAGAAAGCAAAAAATAACGCTGATCTCGTAATGAAGGTTGTAAAGTTTAGTGTAAGTAAAGAAGGTCTGCTGACCCAAAAGTCGCGTCCTCTCACTAATTCTTATTTATGACCTTACGACCTTCAAAACATTCAATAATTTCCGTACTAACCTTGGGAGGACATTTGCGATTCTATCATTCGAAAGAGAATGTAAAGCAACACAAAGGTTTCAAATTTCGTTAGAACCTAGCCTAAAATAGAATAGCCGGGCCTAACGTAGCCTAGCTTAGTATAATATAGCTAGCCTAGTATAACCTATCATAGTATAGTCTACTTTATCCTACCTCAGCTGAGTATAGCCTAGCCTAGCCTATCCTAGTCTAGCCTAGCCTAGCTTAGTAGACCTTTAGTTTAACCTAGCATATTCTAGTACAGCCTAACTTTGCCTAGCCTAGTATAGCCTTGCCTAGCGTAGCATTAGCTAGTGTAACCTAGCTTACTATAGCCTAGCCTAACAGGTATGGCTTAGCATTGCATGCCAGAGCCTAGCCTACCGTCGCCTAGAGTAGCCTAGTTCAGTATAGGCAAGCTAGAATAGGCTACTATAGTCTAGCCAATATATCCTTGCATACGATTGCCTAGCATAGCATACTATAGGCTAGCTTGTTATACCATATCCTAGCATAACCACACCTAACATAATAGAGTCAAGCGTATCATATTATAGCCTAGCCTAGTATATCCTAAACTAGTATAGCATACCATACCCTAGACTAGAATAACCTTGCATAGCTTAGCCTATTATAGCCTTGTGTAACTAGCCTATCGTAGCCTAACATACTATTACCTAGCATAGCAGAACATAGCCATGTCTAGCCTATTATACTCTAGCCTACACAAGCATAACATAGTATAGCCCTGTCTAGCCTAGTATAATAGCTTGGCATAGCTTCGCCTAGCCTAGTATAACCTAGCCTAGCATTAACTATCCTAGACAAGTATAGCCTATCCTATCCTATTATACTCTAGGCAAGCATAGATTATTATTGTGTAGCCTAGCATACTATATGCTATCCTAGCATAGCATTTTAAAGCCTAAATTAGCATAGTATATCTTACCCTTGTATCTTAGCATAGTATAGCCTAGCCTATAATAGCCTATTCGAAGCTTACCTAGCAGATTATAGCATATTATAGCCTAGTCTAGTCCAGCAGAGTATCGGCCGAATAGTTATGATGTTATGGCCAAAACAAAATAATTCTAGAGCTAAACTTGGGAGGACTTTGGTAATTATATAATTCGAAAGAGAATGTAAAACAACATAAGGGTTTTAAATTTCTTTAGAATCGGCGGAATAATTATGATGTTATTACAAAAATAACAAAAAAGAAAAACGGGGACCGACCGACCGACATACATAGTGAGATGTAGAGTCACTCGCACCCTGACTCGTACGTGACTAAAAATGTACCAAAATTACCTGACAGAGAGGACTCCTAGAATTACCGGCTGATGACATGAAGCTTTCCCCACCCAAGTATCTTCATGACAGGAACTGAGGTCCCTTTTACCTATCTAGGACTTTTGTTCACTATATGCCCGTCTTTAGGACTTATAACTAAGTATTTCCCATAATTGTTAATTATTCTTGTTTTTATCTCTATAGCCCTCTCCTTTCTTCTGCCCTTATTCATTCTTTACCCGCAGAATGATCATTTTGTTCGTTGGTTAGACCAGTTTCGTACCTGTTCTTAATTGAAAGTATCGCTGTTTGTTCCCAGGGCTCATTATTGTCTTTCTGGGGCGTCTTCTTATGCCATAGGAATTTTATGGCTATGCCTCTGTTCGTTACCACCATGATGAGACGTTAAAATTAAAAATAATATATATATATATATATATATATATATATATATATATATATATATATATATATATATATATATATATATATATATATTGTCTGTAATACTTTTCCTAATATACTTTTCTTACAATATCTTTCTTATGATACCATTTTTATAATACATTTGCTACAATACTTTCCTGAAATACTTTCCCTATAATAAAGTTCCTATGATACCTTTCCTATAATACCTTTCGTATAATATATTTATTATAATACGAATAACATAATACCATTTTTAAAATAGTTTTCTTATAATACCATCTCTCTAATACTTTTGTTATAATACCCTTCGGTAAATAATTTCCCTAAAATACCCTTCCTCTATTACCATTCCTAAAATATTTTTCATATTATACCTTTCCTATAATACTCACCATACATATAATACATCTATGATACTTTTCTTGCACTACCTTTCTTACAATATTCCACTTATAGTATTTTTCTTATAATACTATTTCTATAATACCTAGCCTATAATACTTTCCTATCATAACTCTCCAGACTCCTTTCCTATGAAACTTTTCTTTTGATGGATCCGACAACTATAAAACTTTTCTTATAATACTTTTTCTATAATACCCCTCCTACAATACTTAACGAGGCCAAAGTCCTTTGCGAGCACCATAAATTTGGTATTCTTGATATCGTTATCGACATTCTTACATATAATTCCTTCCCCTTTGTTCTTCGGTTGCTGTATTCATTACTCGGACTACACCACCAAGACTATCTGTTTTAAGGACTTGTTTCGGCGAAGATTTGAATGATCTGCATAAATTGAATTAAGTCAAACATATTTTTGTTGGTTAGGTTGAGCACCCCTGTCAGAAACGTACGTTTCTCTACTGGTTAAACATTAAATAACGCTAATCTAATTTAGTTTTATTCATTATTTTTGTATTTTGCACTCACTGCCCAATTGATATATCGATTTAATTATTCTCTTTGCATTGTTACGTTAATGAGATTCAATTTGTATTATTTACTTTAGCAGTCTCATAAACCTTTCGCACTGTAACATATATCTAGATGGTTCGGGATTACTTTCCTAGTTATCCACTGGAGTTCATTATGTTTTCTTGTTAATATTTCTCATAAAGCAAGGGAAAATTAGTTAGCTAATCAGATTAGACAAATTAAGGTGTTTCAAACACGAAAAAAGAATTGTGTTCAGGGGATTCAAAGAAATTACTTGAGTTATATTTGTGTTGTTCTGCAAGGGAAATTAAATCCTATGATCCTACGGCGTTTGTCGACTTATTAAAATTTGATCGTGGCTGTGTTTAATGAATTAATTTTGGGTGTATATCATGTAATTTTTTGAATTACTGTGGCTCTCTTTTTTGCTTGCGTGTACGCACAGTTGAGTGCCTTTTTTAACTAGGCAAACTTCAGGTGCGGATCCAGATGGAGGGGGGCTAGGTGGCCTGAAGCCCCCTCCCCACCAAATTTCAGATCCCTTTTTTTTAATATTTTTTTTAAGCCATACTTTTATTTTGCTATTCAGAAAGAGTTACACAATATGTATAAAAAAATAATTGATGTGTACGATAATCAAGAATCCTCAATGCCTTTTTCTCAGATTACTCAGAGGGAGGAATTCAGGTTAGCTCCCCCACCCTAATTTTTAGCCTGGATCTGACACTAGCTAACTTGACAGGTAAGTAGTGAGATAATCCGTTATCGAGTTCAAGTTCTTATTTTCAAGGGGCAGTTTTTCTGTAAGGATTTGTTCCTAAGCGATTGAAATGTGCCTTCTTGGCCTTTCATTAAGGGCAGGATAGATTTGTTACTGCAATCTTCCTCATCGTTTACATGGCATTCTTTCTTTATTTTTCACTTTATTTTCTCTTTCTTACTCTTGCATAGATTTAAATTAGATGACGCTAAATTCATTCCCCATTTCTAATATATCTTATATACTCTACTTGATGTCAAAGATGTTAAAGGCAACATCTCTTTTTCGATGGATGGAACGTCCCCCCTCCCTACGACAAAGTGCAGCATCAAACCAACTGAATATCTAATATGATGCAATTGTTCTTCTCTAAGCTCACTTTGCCTAACCTCACCACATTAGGAACCACTCTTCAAGTTTATTAGCGGAGATGCACCCGTTGACAAGCCACTCGCAAGTTAGCTATGAATAATTGGGAAATGAGATAATAGTCATTGGGAAAATTGGGAAATTACAATAATAATTGGGAACAATTGGGATTCTATTTCTAATAGAATCCATTTTCAAATTTTACTATTGCTCAGAAACTCAAATCTTTTGACTTTTAGCATCGTGGCATTAAATCACTTTAGTCTCCTAAAATCTGCTTTGAAATACAGAACTTACTTCAATATGAATTGAATGGCAACAGTGTTCATTAGTCTGATAAGAACTTTCACACGGAAGGGATGAACATAAATCTAATTCACAACCTTTAGAATTATAGCAGGCAGGTAATTAACATGACTCAGGCCTCTATGATTAAAAGTTCATGCCGGGTAGTGCAAAGGTCCTGTTACACTCGTTACAAGGTTCTCAACAGAGGTCACAACGATAGTGTTGATGGATTTAGACACATTTTTATTGTTTAAGTTTAAATATTAAACAAAGTGACCGCCCTCGGCGGCGAACAAACGCTCCAGGCTAGACCTGACGGCCGTGCAGACATGACGGAAGAAGTCTTCTTTATGCTGGCCCACACGGGGCTGGCGGAAGACTTCAGCTCGTCGACGTTGGTGTGGTGGACCTTGCAGGCCTTGTCAGCGACGTACGCCCACACGTTGTAGTCGATGGGCTTGAGGTGGGGCGACTGCGGCGACCAAAATTCCTTCGAGTAGAAATTCATATTCAACCATAACCACTCTTGTAAGGTTGTAGCCGTGTGGGGCAAGGTACAGTCCTACTGAAAGCCTTAGTCAACCTTTTTCGTGATCTTTCTCACCCAGGGCAGGACTTTCATGGCCAATATATCCCTGTAAGCTGCCGCGGTGAGCGTGTAACCGGCCGCGAACCACACCATTCGAAGCCTGACGCCGATCATCATCATGGAACCTGGGTGCCTATTCGTAGAGAGGTAGCGGACCTCGGAGACGTCTTGGCCAAAGCATGCCATCCTGTCGTACTAGTTGTTGAAGAACAGATCGACCGTGAAGATTTTTCCATCAAAAAAATGAGAATTCAAATGCCATGACACTTCAAGTCTTTGAGAAGGTGACGACATATACGGAGCACTTTCGAAGGCCTTTCTCTCGATTCTTTTCTCTTCCATCTTTGCACATCTGAGGAGCACTTTCAAAGGCCTTTCTTTCGATTTTTTTTACTTTCATCTCGACACATCTGCGGAGCACTTTCGAAGGCCTTTCTCTCGATTCTTTTCACTTCCATCTCGACACATCTGCGGAGCACTTTCGAAGGCCTTTCTCTCAATTCTTTTCACTTCCAGCTTGACACATCTGCGGAGCACTTTCGAAGGCCTTTCTCTCGATTCTTTTTACTTTCATCTCGACACATCTGCGGAGCACTTTCGAAGGCCTTACTCTCGATTCTTTTCACATCTATCTCGACACATCTGCGGAGCACTTTCGAAGGCTTTTCTCTCGATTGTTTTCACATCTATCTCGACACATCTGCGGAGCACTTTCGAAGGCTTTTCTCTCGATTCTTTTCACTTTCATCTCGACACATCTGCGGAGCACTTTAGAAGGCTTTTCTCTCGATTCTTTTCACATCTATCTCGACACATCTACGGATCACTTTCGAAGGCTTTTCTCTCGATTCTTTTCACATCTATCTCGACACATCTGCGGAGCACTTTCGAAGGCTTTTCTCTCGATTGTTTTCACATCTATCTCGACACATCTGCGGAGCACTTTCGAAGGCTTTTCTCTCGATTCTTTTCACTTTCATCTCGACACATCTGCGGAGCACTTTAGAAGGCTTTTCTCTCGATTCTTTTCACATCTATCTCGACACATCTACGGATCACTTTCGAAGGCTTTTCTCTCGATTCTTTTCACATCTATCTCGACACATCTACGGATCACTTTCGAAGGCTTTTCTCTCGATTCTTTTCACTTCTATCTCGACACATCTGCGGAGCACTTTCGAAGGCTTTTCTCTCGATTCTTTCCACATCTATCTCGACACATCTGCGGAGCACTTTCGAAGGCCTTTCTCTCGATTTTTTTCGCTTTCATCTCGACACATCTGCATACAATGAAAAGCATTTTTATAGCACATGATGGAAAAGTAGAACATTAGGTTTGTTTGGTGGAAATTTTCTATCACACTCGTATCCCTTTCGAAAGCCCCCCTCTTCTGAGTGTAACATAACTTTTTCAAAACCCGGTATGATTGCAAGTAAGATCAATTAATAAACAAATGACAAGTAAGACAGAAAAGACGATGCCAGGTCCTTTAATATTTATTTACAAGGAATTATGTTAATAAAGACGAAAATGGTAGAAATTATCCTTCCTTTATTGTCGGATTTAGCACTTGTGTATGTTGTTGGCTTTTGATTCTCCCATAGAGTAAAATACATTTATATATGTTATTTCTGCTTTCATTCTATAGTAAGCTTAAACATGGAAAGTTTATCTCCTCGAATAGAATTTTCTTTTATTGTTTATGAAGTTTTAAGAAGAGCGACGTGAATTGATTTTTTTTCACTTTGGAACTAATCCAAAATGAGATGATGTGTGAGGTGCAAACTTTTGTGGCCACAGGAATAAACCAATTAGGACACCGAAATTAATATCCTCTTCTCTCTGTCAAATTTGTATTAATTTTACATGGTCTAGGAGTGGTTTAGTAATCGTTCACTAAGCAATACCATTACTTCGATGGGTTACCTAATCTCCCGTAGCTCAAATTTATTACGTCTTTATAGTGAACCTAAATCAATTGTGAAATCGAGATCAGAAAAATAAAGGTTTCCCTGTATTTATTCCTTATCCTTGCACAAGCCTCGTCAGTAAAAAGTAAACATATGTAGTCACGTATTTAATCAATGATGGATACTGGAGTACAACTTCTAGTTGACTCTAAGAAAGGAAACCACCGAAGATAGGTTCATTTTTCCTCTGCCATAATTTCAATAAAACTCCACTCGCTCTAGAGGATACAGAAATCTCACCTGTTCAAACTTGGCATCAAATACATGATACAATCACTTTCGAACAGGTTACCAGTCGTCAAGGTGCTTGCATTGGTTGTTGCTCTTTTTCGTCTACTAAATTCAACAATGAATCAGGAGTGCATGAAGAAACTTAATTCCTTTGAAGAACTCATGATAATACTTAATATAATAACGAATCTTCTGAGAAGAATCTTGCATAGAGGTAGATACTAAAGTTGAACAAACATACATTTTTAAATAATTTTTAATATTGGGGGGGGAAGGGTTTATCAAGTTAAAAAAATTAAATACAAATTCATACTTTTAACTTTGGCTTCTTTTCTTTGTATTTTTCAAATACATTGAAGTAGTTGCGCACTTTTAATTGTTATTTGCGGATAATATTAATAATTATACTTAATGATAATAATTATAATAATAGCACTTTTAATTTTTATTTGCGAGTAATAATGATAATAATTATAATAATATTAAAAATGTTTTCTCCCAAGATATGGCCGAGTAGCAAAATGTAGAGATTAGAGTTTAAATCCCGTAGAATTCGACGAATTCCGTTCCGCATGAAATTAAGAGGCCGGGGCGGGGATGGGAGGTTTCCGTGAAGGGTGAAGTTAGGTATGTGATGAAAATGCGTTGGTAATACCCTGAGTAGCTACAAAGGAAGTTTTATTTTGGGGGTGGGGGGTACGAGTTTCTTCCCTATTCACTCTATTATCCGATCCCTATCGCGATAGGAACCTATAGAGTTTGTGGTTTCCGAACCAGTCGTCGCTACAAAATACGATATACATCGTACTGTTGACCCAACTTGTATGGAGGTCATCTGGTTCCCAACCATACATAAGGTTGTTTAATTTAGATCATATTTAGAGGCAAATTTTCCACTTGGCTAGGCTAATGAGTTAATTGCCACAATCGAAGTCTCTTAAAGTGTAAATGAGGTCCTCCAGACAGAAATATGGATATTCACATAAAGATCAGAATGAGAATTTCTGGCAGGACCAAAAGCCGACCGGGCACGTCCTCGTGGAATTTTTTTTATTCTCGAATTCAACGCGCAATAGCAACGAGACATATCACGCAAACAGTTCTAAAAAAAAAGTATATTTGAAACATTTCTAAAAGTGTTAAGAGTTCAGAAAAAAATAAATATGATGATTGAATATTTTAAAAACATTTTAAATAAAAATAATTACAAATCTTGAAATTCAGAGAATGTATTAAAATTAAGACATGGCATTTTGTTGTTGTTGTTTTCGTATATAAAAGCAAATTTATATACGGGAAGGGTGGCTGACGATTGTTTTTTCGTATATGAAAATAATTCCGATAAAAGTTTGTTTTTGCCTTTAGACATAAAAAATAAGCATGGATCTGAAAAAAATCCATAGACTAAGAGTAAATTATTAGGAGATATGTACTGGAAACCTTTTTAAATTTGTTTTAGACCAAAACTAGATTAATATATGTTATTAAACTCCTTTAAATTTGTTTTTAGATAAATTGGCAAAGTTTTTATACTAAAGAGCTCGGCCTTTTCTGTGCAGAAATGTCATTAAAAATTACAATACAAAAAAACTTGCTTTAACATCTTCAAAGTATAAAAACTATAAAAAAAATGTCATATCTAGGATTCGACACAACCTTTCTCTATAAAAGCACATCTAAATTATCGTTTCTTTGAAAGCGGAGAAGGAAGAAGTTACTTCATTAGGAGATATGTGGGTGAAAGATAGAAGTTGGGATGAAGTGGTAGGGGGAAGTACCACAAGGCGTGGTTCAAAAGCAGAAATAACACTAGATCCAATATGAGCAACCTTGTCTAAGAAAAACACAGGGAGATTAGCTTGGGTGTTAGGGAGAATAAACTAGGGCACGCTGAGGAAGTGAGAACGGTAAGAATTTTAAAATTGTGTGTATTGTTTTGGTTATCAGAAAGGATACAGCAAGTGTGAGCTACTCGAGCTGATTTCCAAAGGGCGTGTTAGTATTATATGGCATGGCTAGACGAGTGAAAGTGAATTTTCTTTTGAGGATTAAAGTTATGAAATTTTATTATTTCTAATTTTTTAGTATACGCAAGTAAATAATAATAAGAATCCTGTTAACATTTACTTAAATATTTACCGACATTAATTACGGTATTGGTACATCCGAAATAGATTGTAATTAAACTTCATTAATATTTTTTGTCATACTGGTGATTTAAGAATATTAAATATTCACTGAAATACGACAGACCTTGAGGGAATTTGTCACCTTATATCGACTTATTTGTTTGATCTTCTTTATCTGTTGGACAAAGAACTTTAAATCGCGTTGATCTGTGAGAATCTCCCCTTTTCCCACATAAAATAAATTTGTCCGATGTGTCTGCGGAAAAGAGCGTCCAGGAACTGATAACATCAATGGAGCTTAGAATTCTCTCAATTCTACAAAAACTTATATTTTAAGGAACCATTTGTCAGGTTTAAGGACTCACCTTCACTATGGAAAGAGGCAAAGTAAGCGTGTTACGTCACCCTCCGACCCTATCACCACAATTATTCTTATCTGTTGACACGACAATTCCGTGGATCTTAGCTTACTTTAACTGCACCACTTTTTAAAGAAACCATTTCTATAAATTTGCGACTAGATACCCTGGTCGATTCCTTTTCAAATAAAAATAAATTCCCAAGTGTATTCTTCTCTTTAGTGAAAATATCTTAAGTAAAGATCATTCTGAACCAGTGAGCTACGAAACCCTAAAAGAAAATTCAAGAGCGCCAACAGACACAGAGACCTATGGAGAAGACCTCTGGAGAAGACCGCTCGCTTTGCCGGCATATAAAATTTTAAGAACAATTTCCTTTTCTTTAACGCTAAACACTCTCACACCCTATTACACCAGAGACTAGTCATTCAGACACACAAAGGTAACGCGAGACACTAAACCGAGTCATGCTATCTGCTTCCTCTCCCTTCTCTTCTACATAGAATTCTCAAGCAATTAAACTGATAACTGCCTCTTATAAGCCCTGTGTTTGAGAAGAATGCAACCAAATACCGCCACACAAATATCCTCGTTCACTTCTGAAGGAAACGGCCCTTGAACGGTAATTTTCTCAAGTCAGGAAGACGGGTTAAAGGTCACAGTAGAATAAATTCCTCTAATAAGCAAAAACGATATAATAAAATGATGCTGTGATAAAAACATACTCACATAAAGAATAAGGGAAAAAGGGGGAGGGATTACTTTCTCAGGGGTTAAATGTCACATATAGACCAATCCTCTACGGGCTAAATGAGAGTTGACGTCTTGATTTTATCTTAGGAGTTTAACACTACCGATCGGTCGATTCGAAAAGCTTCGGATGACTAGCTAAGGAAAATGAAAGGGGAGGAACTATGCAGTTGTCGATTCGAATTTAAGAGTTTTATTAGCTACGAGACTTTCTTAGAGTGTTAAATCTTTAGTTTCAGTCTCTGAGATCGATTTTGGGTTTCATCATTGAGGTTTCTAATGCGCTGAACCCCGTTATAACGTCTTGGGTGAGTTTTGTTATCGTAGACTTCCATTTTTGTCCTCCTTTTCGGTATTTCTTTACTTCCGGTTTCGTTTCTTCTTTTCACCGCCGAGAAGCATCCCCCGTTGGATTACTTAAACTCATGATTGATAAAATCTATAACATAAAATGTGCTTTAAATTGTGGTTTTCCCTGAGAGGCATCGCCCGTTGGATTATTTGTGTTCCCGAATAATAAAATTATAAAATAAAATGTGTTTTAAATTGTGGTGTGAAGGGGTTGCGCTATCTTTGTTGTTGTTTTTTTATTATTTGTTTCCCCGAGAGATATCCCCCGTTGGATTATTTAGATTAGTAAGGTAGGGGAGGTGCTTTCTTTGTTTGTTTTTTTATTGTGCTCAACTACCCAGTACCCCATAGGGAGGTTCAGATTTTGAGGATTTTTTGTATCTAGGATTTTGCGCTTTTTTCGCGAGTCTTCAAATGTGCCCACCCTGCCCCAACACTAAGGTTAACTAAGCTCGTTTAATTCTTGTTCCGCCTGTTTTTCCGCTCATTATTTCCCAAGCCTGCACATACCCAATTGAAGGAGAAAGATGGTGTTAAGTTCTCCGTTCAACCCCCCCCCCCCCATTAATTAAGTTAGAAAGAGAATCCCAAAGTGTCCTCGGCGTAGATGGGTTGAAACACCGTTCTCATGCTGATTGTAGTTAAGCGACATTGGTTGTGGTTAGTTGCCAGGTAGAATACCAATTAGGGCGAACTTTGCGGTGGTCTTCATACGTTGTTGTAATTCATGGTGCGGATCCCACGTTAATCAGTAGCTCCCTAATGAGAAAGGCCCCAAACAGTGTCATTAGGTGATAAGCGTCCCGGTAAAAACCATAAAGGGGAGAAGCTTCCGGAGAGTTGCGTACCTCCGGCGGCTAAGTTCTCAAAATAGTCTCCTTTTCCGCTCACTTGAGCTTTGTGACTCGAGCAAATTTTCACTTTGCCTAACCTCACCACATTAGGAACCACTCTTCAAGTTTATTAGCGGAGATGCACCCGTTGACAAGCCACTTGCAAGTTAGCGATGAATAATTGGGAAATGAGATAATAGTAAATGGGAAATTACAATAATAATTGGGAACAATTTGGAAATGATAATAGTAATTGGGAAAATTGGTTAATTACAATAATAATTGAGAGCAATTGGAAAATGATAATAGTAATTGGCAAAAATTGGGAAATGACTAATAATTGGGAGCAATTGGGAAATGATAATAGCAATTTGGAAAATTGGGATATAACAAAAATAATTGGGAGTAATTGGGAAATAATAATAGTAATGGGAAAATTGGGAAATGCCAATAATAATTGGGAGTAATTGGGAAATTATAATAGTAAATGGGAAAATTGAGAAATGACAATAATAATTGGGAATAATTGGGAAATTATAATAGTAAATGGTAAAATTGGGAAATGACAATAATAATTGGGAGCAATTGGAAATTACAATAGTAATAGGGAAAAAATGAGAAATGATAATAATAATTGGCAGCAATTGGGAAAAATTGGGAAATGACAATATTAATTGGGAGCAATTGGTAAATTATAATAGTAATTGGGAAAAATTAGGAAATGCCAATAATAATTGGGAGAAATTGGGAAATGATAATAGCAATTGGGGAAAATTGAGAAATGACAATAATATTTGGAAGCAATTGCAAAATGATAATTGTAATTGGGAAAAATTGGTTAATTACAATAATAATTGGGAGCAATTGGAAAATGGTAATAGTAATTAGGAAATGTCAATAATAATTGTGAGCAATTGGAAAATGATAATAGTAATTAGGAAATGACAATAATAATTGGGAGCAATTGGAAAATGATAATAGTAATTTCGGAAAAATTGGAAAATGACAATAATAATTGGGAGCAATTGGGAAATGATAATAGTAATTTGGAAAATTGGGATATGACAAAAATAATTGGGAGTAATTGTGAAATGATAATAGTAAATGGGAAATTGGGAAATGACAATAATAATTAGGAGTAATTGGGCAATTATAATAGTAAATGGGAAAATTTGGAAATTACAAAAATAATTGGGAGTAATTGTGAAATGATAATAGTAAATGGGAACATTGGGAAATAACAATAATAATTGGGAGTAATTGTGAAATTATAATAGTAAATGGGAAAATTGGGATATGACAAAAATAATTGGGAGTAATTGTGAAATGATAATATTAAATGGGAAAATTAGGAAATGACAATAATAATTGGCAGCAATTGGCAACTTAGATTTTACCTTACACACATTATTTCTCGATGGTTCTCTCACTCAAACAGGACTGAAACATGTGTGAAAGGTAAAATGTGTAGAAGCTACAATAAATAGCTCGAGTACTATAAAGAAGAGACTATTTCTAGTGTTGAAAACGTTGTGGTCGCGCAGCTCTCTTGAACAGCCTGAACCTTTGAAATGGAAACAAATTTCCTATTATTTCCAAAACCTTTACAGTCATAATTAAAGGGGAAAGAATTTGTGATTGTTTATTAAAAATAAAATGGGATGGGCCCAAAAGAGGAGTGATTGAATGATGAATGAAAATAGGACTAATCCAATGAAGTTACATTCACTGGGAAATAAGAATTAGGGCGAAGAGTAGTTAGAAAGAGTAAACATATACAGTAAGATGAATAAAAGAGCAAGGAATCCTTAAGAAATCCCATACCTTGCCTAGGTATAGGGATCAAAGGTCTTATTTTAAAGTTCCAAGAAAAGTTATAAAAAAAAGTTCGCACACACAAACATACATAGGGAGTTGGAAGAAAAGGGGAAGGGAGAGAAAATGATTGCTTGAACTTGGTTGTTTGGCTGGTTTGGGAACTGGTTTTATTTTACCACCGATTACTACTCTTGTTTTTGTTAGTTGTATTATGAAAGTCAATTCAAAGTCAAGGTCTACTTTGGCATAAAATGCCATTTTGTTGGGAATTAAGGTAATGCCTCAGAGACACAATCTTATTAAGGAGGTGCAAAGTGTGAAGAAAGAAACAAGAGAATCTTAAAATTATATATATTTACAAACCTCAACTTATTCTTGATATGTACACCTTATAAATACCACTCAACACTATAGTCATAAATTTACACAATCATTAAACTAAATATCTACACGAATTATTTACAAAGAGTTTAGGCTGAACGCAATAGCATGGCAGTAGGGATAAGTGTAAATGGGGATGATAAGGGACTTAACGGATGATTTATGGAGTAACCACAATAAAGAAAGAATCAGGGTGCAAATAGTGTTAATCAAATCCAAAGTCAAAAAATAAACTGAGCACATCTAGAAATAGAATAAGGTGGTTGGACCAACGCACGACACCGCCGCGACTAACATTATGGTCGAAGGCCTTCTAAGAATTGGCCGACCAAAGGCGCAAATGATAGAATGATTAGTCTCTGGTATGAAGTCGAGCTCTCCAACGAATTATGAGAATAATCAAATTCCCCATCCTCCTTAGGGAGGGAGGCACAAAATACTTTTAAAATGTCGCAATAATATGCCACAATTTCTCTAATGGAGTCTTAAGCATCCAAGTATACAAGGAGTACTTTATTAATAACAATTCAAGCATTCGAGAGCAAATTGGTCAGGGGGACGAAAAAGAAATTTGCTTTTACTAATGATGGCACATTGGCTTGTTTATACCAAAGGTAGAAATTTCACTTGTTTATACCAATACAAGCATACTCATTTGTTTACACCAATTATGGCATATTCACAAGTTAATATTATAAATGGCATATTTATTAGATCATTCCAATGACGGGAAAATTCACCTATTTATACCACTGATCGTTTGTTTATACTAATGATGGCATATTCGCTATGTATTCGCTTGGGTATAATTGGAATAAACAAGTGAGTTAGCCTGCATTGGTATAAACAAGTTAAATTACCACCTTTGGTAAAATATTCATTTGTTTATAACAATGATGACATAGTCACTTGTTTAAACTACTGAATATATCTACTTGTTTATACCAATGTAGGCATCTTTACCTGCTTATACCAACGAGCGCATATTCATTTAATCATACCAATTATGACATATTTGCTTGTTTATTTTAATGCTAGCATATTCATTTGTTTTTAGCAATCAAGTTTTATTCACTTGTTTATATCAATGAATGCCTATTGGCGTGGATGGCATATTTATTTATTCAAACCAATTACGACATATTTACTCGTTTATACCAATGCTGCCATATCCGCTCGTGTATACCATGTGTGGTATATTCACTTGGTTATAGGATTGGTAGCATATACCTCATACCAATGTTGGCTTATTTATTTGTTTATACCAATAATGGCTTTAACCTCCCCACTAGGATAGTGGTTAGCGCGCTTGCCCGGCAATCGTTGGGGCGAATCTCTGAATGCTTCTTTATGTGTATGTACAACCTCATTCACTCTTTTGTTTAGCTTTTGTTGTAATCCGTACAAAGAAAGTGAATATACATGGTGGAAACACGAAGTGTAGACTGATATTTATTTAATTATTTTAAGAACAAAATTTAATTATAGATAATACTCAGAGTAAACCGGAAGAAAAATCAAAATGCTACAAAATGATTTAACTAATATTCAATTGGATCGCCTTTTGTGTCAATGACATGAGCCGAAGGGGCACGCAGGGTTACAGCTCGTATTTCTCCCAGCGTTTCTCCAATTTGGGCTTCAGTATCGACCACAACCCAAAGCCAATGGGGAACAAATTCTGCCGAACTCTAAAGCCAAAATTCCTTGGACCAAAAGCCCTTATATTTTGTCTGGCACCAATCTTGAATTACTTTTGCTATGTGTGTGGTAGTTTCATCTTATTGAACGGTTACATCGGCATTTTCTATGGTAGCATTCAAATAGTGGATCACTTTCTCCTTTAAAATCTCTAAATACACAATGTTGATTCATCTTTAATCCCCTTCAATGAAGATGAGAAGTGTTTTGGTCCCGTTAATTTTATTCCCGTTTGCACCATCATAGAGGCTGGATTCTGTTTCCTGATATATCATCGCTGTTCAACCGGAACCTTATTTATATCTTGTGCTCAAGCACATTTATTCTCTGTGTCGCGTGCGGGTAGCCTAGTCACCGAACAAGTTCTCATCCATCCACAAAACTGGAGGCTGCGACGGATCAAGGGGCCGTTGAAGCCTCTTCTTGTTGGTAGGGTTGGAAAGAAGATCTCCTTTAACTATCTTGAGTGCAAGAAGTTTCAGATCATTTTTCATAATTTTTTTATGGTCACGTGGCTCACTTTGGCATCAAAGCAAGTTGTCTCACCCCCCCCACCTTATTGGATTTCGCCTGATCTTGTTTATCGCGTTCTTGATGGGAGTTGGGGGTCTCACGGCTCATACCAGGTTAGTAGTCACTCTTGGAAGACAAATGCGTCTATTTAAGCCGTTTGATATCTTTAAAAAACCAAGCTCTTCTCCCAGTGGGGTTCAAAATTTAAAAAAATATTCTCCGCTGTACTCTCGCTTCTTCAGATATACGATTGCTTTATATTTTACAGTAATATTTATAAACGGGTTTTTTTTCATGAATTTACACTCTGAATCCTAAAATTCAATAAATCATAAAATAACCATCAATAAAGTAATCAATTTATAGTACGTAACTATATTTAAAAATATTTGTAAAAAACAATCTGCAATTCGTGTTTCCATCCTGTAGTTGTATAGAGCACATTAAGAAGCACCGAATAGTCTATTTAGGAGCAAACGTTTCTTTCCATGCTGATGAAATGGCGTACTATTCAGTTTTGTGTAGCTCTCACTAGTCATGTCTTATGGTATCTCTAATAATTTTGTCAACTTGTGTATGTATGCTACTCACTTTTACAAAATACCCATCTATACACCACAGAGATTCAAGCTCATACTTTTAGTATCTGTGGTTTTGTGCAAACTTGTTCCTTGAGGTTATAACACCCCTACAATAATTACGGTTGACATAATGATGAATGTAAAAATATATATATGGTTACCCCCCCCCCTTATGCTTTCACCAATGAAAATACTACCTTTGGTTGCACTAATATTTCTTAATTAAAAAACACCGTCATTTGAACTACTTTGACACATTCGATTATGTGTGTATGTATATGCATGTGTGCGCCTCTATACGCTTATTTTTAAAAATAAATGGCGATTTGGACTGTCTTTGCCATGTTAATTAAATTATCAATGGGTATTTCTACGGGTAACCTGCTTTTATTCCTCTTCAAATTTAGTAACCGTTGGCTTATACTTGATGTCAAAGACCTTTCATAATTAACCCTTTCTGTTTCATTGCTTCCTTCTAATTTTCCCGATCACCTTCTTCAATTCCATCTATTTGCATATCAAATTATGACACACTTGGAAAACAATTACGAACTAACTTGGGGAGAAATGTTTTATGGTCTCAGGGTAAGATTGCCCGTATAAACCGTGGATTGTCCCAATAAAGGCAGTAATAATAGTGACCAAGGCATAGCTGGAACCAACTCTTTCTCTTTGTGTTCTCTTCTTGATTTTTCTTTCTTCCTGCGTACACACTCTGCCTGTGAGAGGAGTACCACAGGCCTGAGAATGGTGATATGAAGCCATAAATCCATAAATTGATGGACCGATGGTAGTAGAGGACAGCAAAAACGTTGTCAAACCATTATAGCTTCTGTTTATTTTTACTTAATAATGAAAGATCTATTGATGACTAATGGTTTTACACTTTTTATTTTCTCTCTGATTGTGTAATTAGGGGTTATACTAATCCTACTAGCTTTTACTAAATATAAATATTCTAATTAGGCTGAGAAGGGATTTTGGATAAATATATTCATGGCTCTCAGGGGAAGTGAAAAAATATCCTATCCTAATTGATTGCCTGTCATCTATCCATGAAAATAGCAAGGCAACAGGAATCGAACTGTAAACCCCCAAAGGAACAATTTATGTTTTGTGCTGAAAATTAGGTCAAACTCATCCTTGATAAATGTCTGACGAGAAAGTCTCAACCTCTCGTAAGCAAATACCAAGAGTACGACTCAAAAAAGTGCTAACACTACCAGAAAATCTCGTACTTAACATTCCCTTCAAACAAAAGACCAAATCCTTGAGGGAGTAATTAGGAAGCATTATACTTTCCACTTTAAACTACTAACTTGTCAAGTAAGACAGGTTTTATTTAAAAAAGAAAAAACACCGCAGGTTTATTATTTAAGCAGAGCGTCCATTCGAGCTCTTCTTGACAATTGGTTACTATATTGCGCACCAAATTGTTATAATAGCCATATCAAACCAATTTTCTTTCTGTATCTGTAACATTTAATGGTAGAGAACGCATTGTTTTAAATGCAAAATATTGTTTATAAAATACTATTTATTATCTTGGGAATGTTCTTGGTTCCTTGCATGCCAAACAGGTTTGTATACGCTTTATTCCACCCAGTTTAGGTCACATAAAAGAAAGAGCCGAGAATATTGAGCTTGCTTTTTTCTTTCGCGCAGTTGTAAACATAACTTTCTATTATAAGAGGCTTCAACCATCGTATACATCTCACTACGAAAGGGTTTGAAAGTTTAAGACGATGTAAAATTGTAAAGTTACGAAAATTGAAACTGTATGAATGGTTTTCAGCCCAATTAAGTTTAAAAGAAGAATAAAAGTAGACAGATTCGGCTCTTAGAACGGGGCTGCGTAAATTTTTGGAATCAATCAACGTTTCGAAACAAAATATGACAATAAACAAAAGAATAAGGAAATGAGTAAACGTTGTACGTTCATTCATAAAATTGGCAAATTCTCGCCACAGGGCGCAACGTTGATACCCGGAGTGAGACAATAAGAATTATCCCTAAAGATATACAATTTTATTTTTTAATGTTTTCATTTTTTTTCTATGTGTAAATGATTGCCTCTTCCCATATCTTGTTTTCTCGTTATTATGGGTTTCTTTTTATCTAAAATGGAGCTTTTGCTTCACTAGTGGATTTTTGGGGGTGGGTGTCCATCTGCCTACAAGGACAGATGACGCTCATATTCATAATATTTTTCATTCTAATGCTAGGCTAGATTGAAAAACAAACAAACAATCATAATCAAAGACACAAACCCCCCAAACTATGCAAACAAAACGAAGCAACAAAACACGAAAAAGATTGAAGCAAGCTTCTACAGCGGAGTACCCTAATAAGTAAAGTTATGGTTTTTTAACGTCTAGATGGCGAGTACAATCCTAGCGAGAATGGACATGTTGATCTTTATATTGGTTTCAATATCCGATCGGGAGGTCCGTTTGGGCCAAGAGACAAACGATGTTGGTTATTTTTATCCAAATAATACAGCAGGTAATATTTACATATAAGTATATGATTCATTTGTAAGCTTTTTCTTATTTATGTGTAAACAAAGAGTAATTATTGAAAAAAGTTCAATTATTTTGACCAACGAGGACATCTCCACTCTGTAGAGCAATTATAGAGGGGCAGACAGAAGGAACTACAGAGCTAGGTTCAGTAAAGACTAGGATACATATGTATACATTAATATTTTTTTATTTTTCGGTTTACTTCTAATTCTTGATGTGGTTATTTTTATTTTTCCTTTTTCAAGCATCCATGCCTTTGTATTGGGTTATGCTTGGTTAATTTGTTCCCGGCGGTTGTTAATGTGCCTTCCCATCTGACGCAACTGGCACTAGTCCTAGTACGCTCGTATATTAAATCTAATGAAAACCAGGGATATGTGGCATGCATAGGTTAGTGAGTGAGTATAAGGGGTGTAAAGTTCGAAGTAGGGATATGAGATGATTGTTAGTAAAATACTGATTATATAATGTGGATTGCTCGGAATTCTTGGAAAAACTTACTGGCAGTTGTACCTCAGAATCGGCAAAGGAAGAAAAACTTTTGGAAAAATTTTCTAAAACCCCTCCAAAAAATCCCCTTGTCACGAAAGAGACATAATAATACATCATCAATCACTAATATCATCATCATTTTCTTTTCTAGAGGGCCTTGTTAGGAAGAGGACTGCCTAAGCCCCCAGCCTTGCCCCCCTAAGTTACCTGCTGCCAGATGTGAGGAGGATTTGCCATTCATTTTTTCGTCCAAACTATGCCGAGCAGTTGCATTGGCATAATTGGGGGCATTGGAGGAAGCTGGTTTGAGGATTAGCCCACAGTAGAGAACAATGTCAGAAAATATCCGGACAAGGGATGGACTGCAACCTTCGGTGCTTATTACGGCGAAGGCCCCTTCCAGGACCATAGAAGAACATACAACCGTCTCTATGGTATGTTGGGGAGCTGGCGCGATTCAAAACCCTCGGGGGGGTGGCGTTGTCAATAAGTTCGCCATACAATCACACCCCTGAGAGGATCCCACCCGGATCCTAAAAGGCAAATCCCTCTTTCATCTAGGTGGTGGGAAAACGAGGGGGGGGGGCGCTCTTCTCCCCAAGGCAAATAACTATAACCAACCGTAAATAAAAATCACAATATCCTACGAAGAACACGGGTAGGCAAAACACGTCTAATGCGCCAAGAGTACCGCTAAGAACGTTGGCTGGCACAGAAAAAACGGATAATGGGACGGTATAAGAAACCCTATTCGGGAAGCTGAATGTCGCCATACTCCGCCTGTTAGACTGACCCTCAAGCTATGTCGCTATCTGCGAAAAAGAGCAGGACATAGAAAAGATGACAAAGGAAGAGGCGGTCGAAATTCTGAGAGGAATAAACCTACACCCCTCCCCAGATCCAGGCACACAGAAGTGTGGTCTGCAAGAAGTTGGATCCCTTTATAGGCCAGCATTCTAGTCTCGAAATTAAAGAGGAGATCATGAGAAACCAGCAGTGGGCAAGGATCACGGAGGTGATCAAATTCAAAAACAGAAGAGACAACACAGAGTACAGCCATGTCTTCAAGGTTGTATTCAGTGACACCTCCATGGCAGCACGGGCGAAAGAGAGTGGCATCCTGCTATTCAACGCCAAAATAAGCGGCAAGCAGATCGAAAGGGAGCAATATACCCCTATCCAAATCTGCTTCCGATGCTTCAAGCTCGAAGCACACGCTACTAAGGACTGTAAGGAGCAGGAGATCACCTGCTCCAAATGCAGTGCCAAAGGCCACGGTTGGCGAGAATGCCAGGCAAAGGAGGAGAAATGTCCGAACTGCGGCCTAAGACACGGGGCAATAGCCATGTCATGCCCCCAAAAGAAGGAGCTTGTTCGTAGGAAAAATGAAGAAAGAAAGGCGGAGGGCGTAAGGAGAGCCAACACCTTCTACGCTCAAGCAGCCAGAACCCCCTCCCCCCTGCTAGACCAACCGAAAATACCCCAGCCTCCAAAACTTATCTAAAGGTCGGGAATAAGATCTCAACAAAGATCATCACGTGCATAATGTATGCTCACGTGAGAAACCTGACAAACCCAGGTTGTTTCACGACTGAGCTGAATACCATGCTCAAGAAGAACGGTCTGGAGGAACTTTGGTTCCCAGACAACCCTCCATCAACGGATGTACTGCAACTGCAGTACGAACCCAAAGAGGAAGCCCCAGTAACTCCCTTCCCAACAGCGGAAGACAAGGAGCAACCAGGAAAACGGAGAAAACCCAAACACCCCAAAGACCAAATAGTAGCAGAAACCCTAGAATCGAAGCACAAAGGAAGAGGGAAATGAAGGCAAAGAAGGCTGAGAGGAGGATCAAAGAAGCAGAAGGAAACCTTACAAGCTCTGCATCATCCTCGGAAGATGAGGAAGAGAAACAGACCCTGCTCCCCAAAAATAAATCGAGAGCAAGAAGCGCAAGCAGGATAAGGCTCCCCAATTGCCCAAGAGCTTAGATGGTGAAGAGCTGAATATGCTCTTCTACAAAACTGAGCAAACCCCATTTCCGGAAGATCCCACCATCAGAGAGATAGTGGGAGGGGTTAAAACTGGGCATTTGAAATGGAGCTTTGACGCCCCCTTGCAGGAAGCATTAGTTGATGAAGCCCTCATGTCATCAAAAATTAAGATTTATACAGACTACTGCCTCACCATAAATGAAGCAGATTTCGTAAAAATAAGGAATGAAGAGAAGAGAAGAGTGAGAAAGTAAACAAAAAGTACACACATAAACACACTTAGAGAACAAAAACACTAAAAAACAAACAACATGGAAAACACTAACAACAAATTAAAAATACTCACAATCAACACTAACGTTTGGGTAGGGAAATCCATCCTATACGAAAACATCTTCTGCATGGTGGATCCCGACCTGATCCTCATATCTGAACACGGTGTAAACACAGACACAAACACAATAAAAATACCTAATTATACTGTGATCCCCCAAAACACACACAAGAGAGATACGATGGCGCTGCCATCGCGATCCGCAAAAACATAAAATTTAAAACACTTCCAGACTTAGAGGAGTCCTTTGTGGCTGTTGAAATCCCAGACCTAGTTTGAGCCTTAACCGTGGCTGCGGCTTACCAGCCCCCACGACGAAAATACCTGCCCGTTCTAACCTATTTTAATATCTTTGGACGAGGAAAAATGGCATTGCTGGGTGGTGACCTAAACGCCTGTTGCGCAGCTTCAGGTTACAGTCACACCAACCAGAGGGGAAGGAACCTGGAACTGCTCATCAAAAGAGATAGACTCCAGAGAGTAGGACCAGACTTCCCGACTTACCTCACGCAACATTCGGCAACAAAACCGGATGTAGTATTGGCAAGCCGAAACTTCCCCTTTAACATCAGCAGCGTGCCAGGTGCTGTGGTACTTAGTGTCCATGTCCCCATTCTAACAACTATCTCGCTGGCACCGATTCTCATGCTAGTGCCACTTAGGAAGCGTTATGTGAAAGCTAACTGGGAGTTATATAGAGAGATACTCGGCGAATACCAACCAGCCGACCTGGGAGACAACAATCTCGAAGAGGTGGACAAGGAGATAAACACCATCACCAATCTCCTCATACAGGCCGACGAGAGATGCGTCGCAAGGATCTCCTATAAAATGCTCCCACAACCTAGGTGGACAGACGAGATGAGGGACAACGCTCAGGAACATAGGGAGATCCTCGAAGAAATAGGCAGGACAGGCCCAAATAGGGAAATGACAGCTAGAATAAGGCAACTAAGCGAGGAACTTAAACACATTATTACAGAAAAACAACAGGAAATCTGGAATGACATCATTAGTAGGTTGGACAGGGAGGTCAGTCCGCAGAGTTTTTGGAATACAATCTGAAGACTTAGGGAAATGCCCACCAAAGCCAGAATAAAGTTAAAAAATGGAGAAAAGCTCAGTGAGGATCCAGAGTCTCTCAAAAGAAGATTCAGGACGCACTGGAAAAAGATTTTCGCTATTTCCCCTGAGGAAAACGACGACTTCGACCAGGAATTCGAAGACCAACTACTAGACGAACTCGGCGCAATGATTCATAGAACCCACCTTCACCCGCAGGTATCTCAAGATGGAGAGATGGTTGGCCACGGTTGCCCGATAACCTTTGAAGAGACCATGAAGACCATAAGGTCCTTCAAGCAAAGGGCACCAGGCTGGTCTGTGATCACGAGATGCAATCTCGTGAATGCCCCGAGGTAAATCATTTAGGGACTGGTTAACACTATGAATGCGTCCCTGAATGTAGGCTACTTTCAGGATGGGTAAAAGATGGCTAAAATCATCTTCATCCCTAAAGGAGGTAAGCCCCCGGACCAGGTGGCAAACTTTCGCCCAATCTCTCTTCTGGAGATGCTCGGCAAGATCTTCGAGAAGATCATAGCGAACAGGCTAAAAGCTTAACTGAGCAAGTTAGGAGCGCACAACCCCCAACAACATGTGTTCCCCACAAAAGGGGCACCGAGACCGCTCTAGCGATCCTAACAGAAAAAATAGCCTATTGCGTACGAACAAGTTTTATGTAGACATTGTGTTGAGGGATGTGCAGAAGGCCTTCAATAGTCTGGCTGGAAGGATTACAATACAAGATCCTTAACCTCCAGCTAAACCCAGTCCTGGAAAGGATCCTCTGTGACTTTGTCAGGGACAAAAGGGCATGTCTCATGATAGAAGGACGCAGAGGACCTGATTTCGAACTAAAGTCAGGCGTTCCACAGGGAAGTTGCATGAGCCCTCTGCTTCACTTGGTCTTTACCATCGACCTCCCAACTCCGGTGCATAGGGAAACGATGTATCTGAAATTCGCAGATGACATCACCCAGATCGTCCCGTGCCAGGTAAAGAAAGCAAGGGATCAGGCAGCGCGAACAATAGTGGAAATAAACAACATCAACCAGTACGAGAGACGCTGGAAGATAAGAACAAATAGGGACAAATTGAAGATCTTTCCATTAAGTCGCACGTTGACGAACTCCATAATCATCAAGGGGAGGAGATACGGCTACTCCGCCGAAGGCACTGTCCTGGGCCTAAAGTTCTCCGATCACGGATACGCGAGACACTACACGGAGAGACGGAACTTGGCGAAGGGAGAAATCTCCAAGCTATACAGGTTTAGGGACCTTATCTCAGCCAACATCAGGAAGATATACCTGAAATACGTCCGGGCTAAGCTCATCTATCCCACAGTAGTGATTCAAGCGGCTAACGAAACCTCAATGAGAAAAATGCAGAGAGTGCAAAACACTGCATCCCTACTGATCAACAAGGTCAGAAGGCAGGACCAACGCTGTCAGAGGGAGCTCCATGCAAGAAGGAAACTAGACCCTATAAACATCTTCACCAAGATATTGGGGAAAAGGGTCTGGTTGACACTTAGAAATGATGTCATATCAGAATTACGGGTAATAGGTGGCAGAATAGGCATCCCTGCACGACTCCGCGGGAATGCCACACGACGTAGCCGGTTCCTAAGCACCAAACATTGTACACAGGAAAACATTACAGCAATATACACTTAACAAATACCCAAGATACAACACTATCGTAGCGAGACAAACACAAGATATACATAAAAACAAACAATAACAACACAGGTAAATTGCCGAGCCAAAAGCTTTAAAAGGCTTGAATGCTCAAGTAATTAGCTAAAAATAAGTACGACAACATTTGACACACGAACAATAAGAAGAACACGCCTGCTAAACATAGATAAATCAATACATAATAAACATTACATAACACGAATAAGTAAAATGAGATAACCAAAAATAAAAAGTCTGCGATGCCCTCCTACTAGGGAACCCCCCCCTTAATTTTTTTTATTTTTTCGCCTACTTTTATCTACTACTATCTAAAAAATTTCTAAGTGCGTATATACCATCATCATATATAATGTGCAGTTTCGACTAAGTTTAGTTGCATAACCTGATAAAGGTGGCAAAACGAGCGGTAAGTGATTTTTTAAAGTTAATTCAAAGAAAGCGGAAATTATTCAGCGAAAAAAGAACAAAGGAGACAACAAAATAAAGGAAAGAAATTACAAAGGGATTTATTTTATTAATTTAAACTGTTTAAAACTAACAATACTACTTGGAGTTAATACATTTTTGAAGGGTTGGTAAAGTCTAGTTCGACAAAGTAAAAATTCATGAAAGGCACCGAGAGAAATTAAATCAAAGAGAGGCTATTTGGAATGATGGCGATCGGGATGGTACGGAATTCTTCCAAATATTCTCCCATGTCACGAAAAAAAATATGAAAACAAGTGACAATAACAAATATATTGTTATCAAAGAATTTAATTCGTTGTTAGAAACATAAAAAAAAGCTTCTTAGAATTGCTTAAATTATGTATTTCAAATTTGTTGCAAGCTTTTTAAAGATAAGTATAGAAGTGCCTCGGTCGTTTTTAAGCTGTAGTAAAGCTTATGCCTTGTATTAAGTTGCAGTACAGCTTATGTTATTTTTAAACTACTAGGTCATGTCATAAGTAACGTGGCATTTTTTCATGTGTAGCATTATTTAAAGGGTACAAATCAAACAACTCTGAAGTTATTTATATTGAAATAAGGAATGTCTACCAGTTTCTACCACTAGGCTCCAGAGCTCTTGCTAGCCGAGTAGATACGGCGTTAGTCTTCTAGCGTCCCAGTACCGGGTTCGATCCCTGCATAAATGGGCACAAACGATAGTGCATGTAGAGATCTAACCATCAATTGGTGGACGCGCTGAGCTTACCCCTGCACTGGATTGGATGGATATTACTTATATCACACACACACACAACAGTACTTTCTTTCTTCTCCCGTCTTCGCAGCACAACACCTACACACTTTCTCTTTCAAGGAATCCTGCAGATGGGTATCTATATCCACATACCTCTTATGCAAAACAGCCCCCCACCCCTTGCCTCGAAGCAAAACATAATACTTCCTGGCATCCTTACCCAAAGCGGACCGGCCCCTGGCGCCCCCGGGCTCACCAGCGATTGCTATACTGACATTTATGTCTATTTTATTATCCGAGCAGGTTCCATCATGGCCAAGGCAGGTTGGCAAACTAATACTAGGCTCCAACTATCTAGTAGCTTTTCAATACCATGTTTGTAATAATCTTTGTCATTGACTTAAAAAGTTCTTTAAGGTTGTTTCGACCTTTTCTGTTGTTGACATTTTCATTCTCTTTAGGTGATTCTCTAAACCCCTAGAAATATAGTACTTTGATGGAGCTAAATTGAGTGAGTATGGAAGATGACTCATTAATTCCCAATCAAAATTTTTAAGCTTTTGTATGGTTGCGTAACGTTGAAATATCCAGGAGATTTATACGCCCTCCTAGGCTCTAACACCCATCAGCTGGTAAAGATCAACATCTCCGGATTCAGCTGGTAAAAATCATCAGCCAAGGACTCAAATTTTATAAATCAGTACTCGCAGATAAAGATGGTAATGATCAATATCCACGAATTAACTTCGTAAAGATCAACAACATCTGATTTAGCTTGCAAAGATCAGCATTCTCAGAGTCAACTTTCAAAGCTCAGCAGTCTCGGAAGCATCTTGTAAAGATCAACATCTCCGGATTTACTTTGTAACAATTAGCAGGCCCCGATATATTTTATAAAGATCAGAAAACAAGGACTCAACTTGTAAAGATCAGCAGTCCCCTATTCAGGCTGTACAGAGCTCCACCCCTACACTCACCTTATACATATCAGCAGGCCCGGACTCAGCTTGTCAACATCAGCATATCATGATTGTGCTTTTGATGATCAGCAGCTTCGGACTCAACTTGTAAAGATCAGCAACCACAAACTTTGCTATTAACGATAAGCAGTCCCGGATATATGTACCTTGTACAGATCAGAAACCGAAGACTAAACTTGAAAAGTTCAATTGTGCTGGAATCACTTTGTAAGGACCTACAGTCTCTCTAGCTCAGTTTTTAAAGATCAGCACCTGCAGACTCAACTCGTAAAGATAGCGTTCGCAGATTCAGCAGCCTTGGATTTAGTTTGTACCGATTGGCATCTCCGGACTCAGCTTGTAAAGAGAAACATTACTCGACTCTGCTTGAAAGGAAGAGTAGCCTCGTAAGGGTCTTATACTGATGAGCAGTTCCTGACTTAACTCGTAAAGATCAGAACACACGGACACTGCTTTTAATAATCAGAAGTGCTATTATCAGATTATAGAGATCAGCAGGATTCGGACTCAAGTTGTAAAGATCGAGATCCTAGACTGAGCTTTAAAGATCAGTAGATGTCAAAATAGGAAAATAAAGATAAACTAGGCCGAGAAATATCCATTATTCAATAGAACATATAATTAAACAAACAAACAAAATAGCATGAATTAAACGTTCGAGGCTATTGCAAGGTTAAGGTTAGGTTATGGCGTCCGAGGCTTATAGTTACAGTCTTTAGGTTAGGTTGGGTTTTAGAACAAAAAACTTGACGCAAACTTTTTTTCAGTATATTTTCCCAATCAGTTATGGATTCTGTTGACATTTTAAGCTCTTTAGCACTAAAAAAAGTAGCTTCTAAATCGATCTATTGACAATCCTCTTGCGTGTCTTTTCTACCATACCCATGTATATTTATGCTTTTTAATATTTCAAATCATTATTTGCATATGCTCTTCAACATATAACTTTCATTTACCCACCGTAAATCTTCCAGAGTTGCTCTATGTCAGGAAAGTCTACCCCGTTCGTGCCAATTTACATATTTTAGGACACCACATATTTAAGCGGAGTGGTGAATTGTAACTCAAACCTTAACTAGAACTCTGAGATATCTTAACACAATAATATTTCAAGTTATTGCTTCAAACAAAAAAACATCCACACCATTTATTTTCCTCCGCATTGCAAAATTACTGAATTGTCGGTTGTTTAGACAAAATTTAGCTTCTATAATCTATATCTCTGGTATCCATCCTATGGGAAAACTATTCCGTAAACTAAATGCTGATGGCATCTAAATCACCTCCGTTTTTTGTCTGTTGTAAAAGCGACGACAAGAATGCTGCTACCTTTGAAAGTTCAGGATTAACTAGCTGTGGGTATATTTCTTTATTCAATCTCCGTTGGAAGCTAAATACCACGCCGTATGACGCAAGTAGTTTCGAAATGGGCAAGTGAATTATATTGCAGGTATACCCTTGTAAAGTAAACAATTATAAGCTTAAAAGTGCTGACTGAATCGTTGTTTTATTGTTTTAAATGAGTAAATTTCTTTACGAGCTAATCAACGTCATAAATCATATTAGACGCTTAAATTATCCCTCTCAACTACTGGCATCTGAATTCGCTGTTTATTCTGCAAATGGAAGCTCAGACCAGAACCAACCTAAAATAACATTGAACCCTAAGGCGAATTGATGATGCCATTCATCTGATTGCTACAAGGGAATATATATATATATATATATATATATATATATATATATATATATATATATATATATATATATATATATATATATATATTTAAAGTCACTATCTTTAAGAAGTTCTCGAATATGAGGACCAATGAAAACTCCCTCTTTTATCTTAGCGTCGCTCAATGGGGGGAATTTTGATATTAAATACTTGATTTCCTGACCAGATTTGTCCATAGCTTTTACAAAGATTTTCATGAGCCCAACTTTTATGTGTAGTAGTGGTAGCAATATTTTGTTTGGTTCAGTGAGAGGTGGATATTGAACATTTTTCATCCCAGGATCCAATGATTGACGAGGTGACTAGTCTCTCCTACTATAGTGTAACTACTTGCACGGCTGTCCCTTTCGCACAGAAAGCAGCAGTAACTGATGTATCCGCCCTGCAAGCTAATCACAAGAGTAAAAACCTTTGTGTCACCGCAGAACTGCCATTGATGTTCATCATATTTTATGAATTTCAACATATGTTTTATATTCTCATAATTTTCTTTCATATGTGGTGCATAGCCCAGAGGAACTGATGGTTCACTATTGCCGTTTTGCAGCAAGACACCTTTCTGACTCATTTTTAATGAATCAATAAAAAGCCTCCAGTGTCTAGGTTAGTATTTGATGCCAAGTGCTTCCATCAGACCATTAATATTGTTGCAGGCCACTAAATAACTTTCCATTACGAAGAAATCGTTGAACTGTTGCTGACGGTCACGAACTTTGAAAGGTTCACATCAGCTGCTAGGAGATTCTTCCACTGTTGAAGACGAGAGCCTAGCAGCTCTGCCTTATTCCTTGGTAGGTGCAGATCCTTGACAAGGTCAGAGAGTTCCACTTGTGTTATGAGATGTGGCCTAGAGGAGTGGGCTTCATCAAAATTTGGGTCACTCTCTAATCCATCACTGTCATCCTTCTCTGGTTCCTCCTTACCACTTCCCTCAACTGAATCGAAGGATACCAAAGTTGGTGCATCGGGAACAGGTAGACCTTCTCCTTGTGTAACTTGCCGAATAGCTGATGAATGTTTGGATATTCAATGAAGCTACCATGCAGAAATAACAATAGTTGTTATGGCCTGTTGGCTCTCGCTACGTCATTGTCACAGCAAAAAGCATTCCTTTTCTCTTCCTGTTTAACCATTGGAAAAGGTTAGTAGCACAAGTGTTGCAGCAGCATATGTGAGGAGCCCAGTTCTTATCCTGGTCACCTAACTTGCATCCAAAATAGAGGTGATATGTTTTTCTAATCATAGCAGTTATACGGTGCTTACGTGATGCAAAGGTCATCCCACCACAAATGTAGCAGAAGTTTTCTGCCTTATTTACACAAGTACGAGGCATCTGAAAGAAGAAATCAACAAACAATTAGAAGATAAACAGAAAATTCATTCATAAATCTATCATTATAATACAGAGCATGATAGCTAAGTAGAAGTATTTATATCATACAGTATGAAAATAGAATTGATATAAAATTCCTCAATGCATATCAATATCTTGCTCTATAACTATTTAATATAAATTTAAAAAGTGTTTGATTATCAAAATAACCTACCTTTCACCTCAAAATATAAACTTGCACTGCAAAACCACCTTCTCTGACTGCTGGAACAATACTGAAGGGCAGTTAGACTGTGAGTATGGTAAGAAACACACTGCCGCAAGCCTGTTCGAACATGTGTGAGACGTCGGTGTATCTTGAAAAGTAGAGCTAACAAACAATTTTTACCATGATATTCATAATTATCAGCGACCTACAATTGGTTGGAAATTGTTACTTTGGTCTCGGAAGCATTATGGTTGTCAACCAGTGGCGCAATGTTCAAGCGATGAATTATATAATTTGGCGCTTGACTATTGCCACTGGGCAGCGGATAGAGGACCAACACACTCGCATGGCAACTTAGCAAAATATAGATTTGTCCTTACTCTATTTATAAATTTGTATTCGTCGATAATACGCGGATATTGTCTTTTTTGTTTTTTACTGTCAAACAACTTTATACAATAATGATAAAAAGAATATGAATAAAAAATGAGTTTCATTTTGCCATCCTTTAAATGAAATGAGAATTCATAGTTTACTATTGATAATTTAGGTATCGTAAAAAATAAAGATATTGGGGGACCAAGGGCGAAATGGTGCTCAGTAGGAGTAGAACGAGAGAAACGATCAAATCTTTCGTTTAATGGGAGAGTATGTCAATGTAACCTTACCACAACCAGATTTGACATATGGACACACATCTACTAATAAAAGATTAATGATATAATTGATTAACCGCAACATTAATCATGATTTTACTCGAACGAGGGCACTCGTTCCAAGAGCAGTAGGAACTAAAGAACTAAAAACACGAACTTAATAGTATTATTACAATTCTCAGCAATTTGTATAGCTTAGGGTTAAATATTCTGATATATATTAAGACATTTCTACATGATTTTCTATTTCGATTATTGATTTTTTTATTTTCTTTGCTTTTCCATTTTTTTATTAAATTCCCTAACGTCTTTGGTGTCCGGAGAATAAAAAAATAGTTCGACTTGTGCCTTGTTCTCAGTATCTCCGTATCTATGATGAAATCTTTCCTCCTTATGTATATCTCCCGATTGTCTAGGTCAAAATTTTCACACTCATTATTCCTCGTTGAAAGAAAATTCCTCTTCGAAATGATCATTACTCAAGACAATCATCACTGGTATTGCGAGAAGTATTTTATTTCATCTGTTTTGTTCTACCTAAAACGGAAGCCATATTCACATAATCTTCGTGGGCGATAAGAAGTCACTGTCTCAAGTCCTCTTCAGTATGCAGTATTCGTTCCAGCTCTAACTTTTAAGAGATGCAACGTGTGATAATGTCTATGTGCATGAATTATCACCTCCCGTCTACGATGCGTTGAAAATAAATCCTGTATATATTTACTCTACTTATAAGTATTTTATAGTTCGATGCAGATGCGATAATATTACGCGGATTAATATATATTACGCTCTCCTCCATCCAATAGACATTGCTTCCATATTTGCTCGTCTAGGAGAGGTGATAAATAAAATTTTCGGTCTATAAACGTTGCGCACACTGTAATAGAATGGTCACATGTATATTGCCTTAAAAGAAATACTGTAGTCAGTTCCCCATAATTGGGTGGTATAATCAACGGTAAACCATAGAGCTCAATCGCACATGGCAATCATCGCTTCTTCCACCCATCTACCTTAATCTTTTACGCAGGTTTTGGTCTATTGTATAGAGAGACGCTTCCCCATGGGTCTATTAGAGTGCGCCAAATTTTGTAACTTTATCTTGATTGCATAGAGGACGAAATTATGCAAATCGAGGTCTAGGGTCCAATGGGAGGCGTGTCTGTCATTTACTCAAAAAATAATGATACTACCAGGATGTATTATAAGTCAGTCAAATAAGGAATCATCCTACCAGAAGACAAACCTAGTAACTTAATTACTAAGTTTGTAAAGGAAGCATATCTTGAAGGAGAATTTTATAAGTTGGTTGTATGTTGAGGAGAAATGAGCAAATTACATGCAGACACTGCCACGAGTGTATGTAGTAAAAGTTTGGCTAATTAGAAAGTAAATGGTTAAAGTTGGAAGGTTTCGTCTAACTCCAAATTATGAAATTAAAAATAAATGTCAAGCAGTTCAGTTACGCGAATGGTGCTGTTCTTCAATTGTCAATAGAAACTTTGTTAGGAGAGGATCTGGAATTAAGATAGAGAAAGCAAAATTATATGGAAGACATAAGTACAACCGCAAATCTTCTCCTGACAGTGAGGCCAAGAGAGCAAACCGCGGAGGCTGGGGCTAGAGCCTCGAGGGCACGTAATCTTCTAGATGGTTGTCCTGCCACACATGAAAATCCCCATTGCGGATGTAAATTAAGCTACTCTAATTTAAACCAACCTAATTTACCTAAAACCTCAACACAATTAAACAACTGTACATAACTCAACCCTAACTATCCAAACCTAACCTAACCGAACTCAACCCAACCAAACATACCTGCACATAACTCAACCCTAACTATTTAAACCTAACCTAACAGAAACCTAACCCAATTTAACCCCAACTTTCGCGCTGAATGATAACATTTGGTGTGAATGTTTAGGTGATATTGGGCTGGAATTGGTAAGGTAAGTTTGGAAAATTAGGTATGAGTTATATTCCGTTATGTTTGGTTGGGTTGAGGTTTGTTAGAGAAATTAGGTTGGACTAGTTTGGTTTAGGTTAGGTTTAAGATCTTGACTTACACTCTTTGAAAATATCATTGGATATTCGGGTTTAATTGTTTTTTGAATAGTTGTGATGGGTAGAAATTAGATCTAAAATTTTATATTTACTAGGTAGAATTTGTGCTTTATAAGCCCCCATACCTTTTCCTACAAATGGCAACTTTTACACATTACGATGTCTAAATAAGAATCTGCGTAAATATTGGAAATAATCATATAGACATTGTCACAATGTAACGCAAATGAAAAAAACTAAAAGATTTAAATTGAACAACTGGAATGAAATTTTCAGCACCATTTGCTAACAATGGACAATGTTCAGTGGAAATTGTCATCCTACCCTTTTTTAAAAGTGAAAATACTTTACTTTTTACATTCATTCTGGTTATTTGGTCCAGTTCATTTCCTTCAAACACCCTCAAACTGATGTTTTTGTTTCTTGTGAGTTAATTTCTAGCAAAAGAATCAGAATTTGCTTGAGAAAAATGGTAAATTAATTTTGGCATCGTTGGAGGCCTTGTTAGCATCTCGGCTAACTCTCTGGTTAGTTATTTAATCTCTCACTTCGGCTTTGAGGTATTAAAATTGGACTTTATATGTGTAGTTTGTATGTACTAAATTGTTAACACCTTCATCTTTTTCATTTTGCTTTTTAAGCTTACACAAAAAGCTTGTGTTTGATGGTTTGGAAATTAATTTATCAGAATATACATTCCAAAGTGGTACTTAAATGGTTAAAAGCGTATTTGGTTGAAAATCTAGTAGCATATATGATATTTTATTTATTTATTTTTGTTGCCATTTCACAAAGGTATCAAATATCAACACAATCACGATTTTGTTCCCCGACAGCTCCCTCAGGTCAAAATTTCTTATTTTTCGTTCATGCCTGAGTGTAGGGTCTGTTGGTCCCTAGATCCATGTGGATGGGCAACATGGTCCGACAGTCGTATACCTTTCGCCGATCTTGTACGATTGTCGAATCATAGTCGTATTGCAATGCGTAAGTGTTTTCGACCTGCGTAACCAGCTCCGGATTGCCGGCCCGATTGTCGGGACCACAGGCCACGCCCCCGCAAACGTGCGTAGCTGAGCCCGTTTATCGTAGGACGTAATACGACCGTGTCCGGACAGTCTTCCCCTCACCTGGTATGTCGAGGAATAGTCTTTTACAGACCTAGTATGTCATGGGTAAAGTGGGCAACTACAAAAGGGCAGGATCACGCGCACATCATTGCATTCCCAGTTCCCTTTTAGCAGCAGCAACATCTCCTATGGCCATTACGACAACCTAATGCAAGAGTTGTCTCGAGAATGTCCAGAACCTTACAAGAAATTCACGAGAATAGAAAGGCAACTGTTTAATGAGATAGTAGAATGTGTCACGCCCCTCATTCAGAAGAAACATAAACCAAACCCATTCCTCCTGGCCTGCGTGTTGCCATCACCCTACGTTTCCTCGCTACGGGTGCTTCATGCCAGAGCCTGCAATACTCCTTTCGAGTTGCCCACAACCCTATTACCCACATTGTACCAGATACCTGCCCGGCCATTATTGCTCTCTACGGTGACGAGGACTCAGGACGCCACAATCCCCTGATGAGTGAAAATAGGTCACCCTTGGCTTTAAGGAACGATGCAACCTCGCCTTCGTCACCATCGTCGTCGTTGTCCTCATCCTCGTCATCATCAGAGGAGGGCTCGTTGTCCAGGATTACCTCTACCTTGGCGTGGTAGAGGTGTAGCCCCACATCGTCATCGCGTGGTGAGGTGGCAGAGCTGGGTTCTGCAGGCAAGGTACTAGCAGGCTAGGTGGGCACAAGGGGGGGTCACAAGTGATGCTACCGCCGTAGTACAGATGGAGGAGATGCCTAGTACCGACGTCTGAGATGTGGCGGGGGTTGCTGCCGGCGAAGTTGTATAGCTGGTGGTGGTGGTAGTAGTAGTAGTAGCAGCAGGTTGGGTCAACCTACCCTTCCGCAAATTTTTCAGGTGCTTTCTCTTCTTGGTAGGGTGGCCGGAAGGGAGAAGAGTGGCAGGGAGGCACAGAGGGAGCTGGTGGAGGTCATCTGTAGGGGCTGAAGGTGCTGAGAGCTGGTGGAGGGCTCCCGTAGGCGCTGAATGTGCTGCAAGAGGAGAGGCGGTGGTGTTGAGCTGGAGGATGGTCGGCTTCCGTGAGAGGACTGTCGGGAATGGCCACCTGCTGGTCCTTGAATACTTCCCGTCCGATATTTCCACCACGAAGCAGTGCTGCGTGGTTGCAAGATTCCGGCCGTAAGTCCTAAAAATTGCCGCTTGACGGGTCTGCGCCCCGACAGTCGGGCTTACCATATCGACTGTCATAGATAATTACCACTGAGCCCCGATCGTCAATTTTTTTGCGACAGATGACAGTTGGGGCCGCGCGGGCCGACTGCTTTGTGCAGTTCAAAACATTAGTGGCTGGCAGCCGTGAGGCCCACACCGCGTGGCTCCCCACGACCGACGCACCAACCCTACCGAAGTAACACAATTTTAATTTCGATTTACTTACCATGCACTTACGATTGACATATTTTGTAGTCAACTACTAATAAACGTTCGTGCGTAAGCAATCGCGCGCAAAATCGTGATTGTGTGACCCAAGCATTAGGCCTTTTTTAGTCACGTGCGACTCTATATCTCACTATGACGTTCGGTCTGTCCGTCGGTCACCGTTTTGCTTTTTTTGTAATAAAATTGTAACTTTTCGTCCGATTCTAACAAAATCTAAAACACTTATGTTGTTTTACATTCTCGTTTAATGATATAATTTCCAAGGTCCTCCCAAGGTTAGCCCGGGAATTATATTGTTTTGGCAATAACATCATAACTATTCGACCGATTCTAACGAAATTTAAAACCCTTATGTTCTTTTACATTTTTTTTTTGGAAGATATAATTAACAAGGTCCTCCCAAGGTTAGTCCGGGAATTATTGAAAGTTTCGAAGGTCGTAAGGTCATAAATCAGAATAAGTGAGAGCACTCGACTTTGGTCAGCAGACCTTGTTTAAGGTAAATTCCGAAGTACATATGACTGCGCGACAATACCATTAGCAACCATGACAACTTTTTAAATAGTCTGCCTCACCTTCAATTCTTTTCCACATTTGACTCTTTCATATTAATACTCTTGGATGAAAAGCCGATTACTAAAGACAAAAATACATTAGATACTCCTCATTACTTCAATCGTGAGACTTCTAACTTTATATATATTAATGTGTGATAAACCTAACATTACTTATCATTGGTTGCTATAACTTGATACAATAGGAAATTAAACAAACTGTGGGTGACGCAAGATTTTAACTCCTAGACCTAGTAATTGCATTACATACGACAATCGTGAATGTCAGATTGTTTAGAACTAACCACTAGCGTTTTGAATACTTCATAAATAGCCATCTACCGAAGAAAGCTTCTTAATCTGTTGAGACGAACGCGTATCTAGAACCAGAAGTGGATTTAGCCAATGAATGTACGTTATGAATTAATTGCATTCCATTCCAATGCGGGCTCCCATATCATTTTAATATTAGGACCCCATTGTACTCTTGCTACCAATTAATTAAAACTAATAGTGAATCGAAATCTCTGCTTGGAAATATTATCAAGGTCTTACTTTTTAATTTAAACGAACTCAATTCTTAAAAGATTATTTGTTTCTTCTGAATTCGTTCCTCAATGCATTACTTCTTTTGTACATCATACAAATTACAATGCATTATTTTACATAACAAGGTATAATCCGACTAATTCTAGACTCTGTGTAGTTTTCCAATTCATAGCATAGGTTTGGCTCAATTTTATTGATATTTCGTGGCATTTTAGCAGCACTTCACACTGGCATTCCTTGCAAGAAATAAAGAGGTCACTCAAATTAAATAACACTGGCATCACTTGCAAGAAATAAAGAGGTCACTCAAATTAAATAACACTGGAATCACTTGCAAGAAATGAAGAGGTCACTCAAATTAAATAAGACCAAGGGAATGAGAAAAAAAAATAACAAACACCCTGCATTTTCACAGTTTATATGCAGAAAGGTAAAAACTTCACATACTTAAAAAATATCAGAAGGACAATGAGGTGTAATACTAAAAATTATAAAATTTGGAAGGAATATTAATGCCAAAAATAATTGCAGAAAAATATATAGAAACAAAAGAAGGAAAACTATCGAGAACGAGACACGCTCCGCCACAATTTTTCTGAAAAATGCTCATTCGAAACTGTTTAAATTATAGTAAGTAAAATATATCAGGATCATAATTACATTAGACTACTTAGGATACCAGTCGGTTGGAGTGTAGGCGACTCTAGGGTAATACCATTCGTCCAAAATCCGGTTCTTAAAATGTAGGAGCAAGGTACCTAACCTGAGAAGGAACGTTGTTTCTTAAATACCAGTGGGTAAATTTGGAGTGTATGGTTGCGTGTACCCTGCTTACTTAGAGGAGTTCAAGGATAGGGTACTCCCATTAAAGCTCAAAAGAGCTATTGTCAAGCGAATCTTAATTAAAGGAAAGAAAACCGATCGTAAAAACTATCCTCCTATTAGTATATCTTCAGTAATTGGCAAACTCTTAGAATCGGTAATTAGAGATAGGACAGTTGATCATCACGAGTCAATTAATCTAATTAATCATGGAAATACATTAGGGATTTCGGCGACGATACTTGTGTTTATCTAATCTGCTGGAATCTTTCCTTAAAAGGATTTCTATCCATGATAAGCACAAAACATTGGATATAATTATCAATATTTTTAAAAATACTTTGATACCTTCCTACAAAAGATACTCTTACTGAAACTAAAAGCGCCCGGAATAAAGAGAAAATTCTTCGGTGGATAAAAATTTGTCTGTACTCGTTTGCAGCTGGTTGTCGTAAATGATGTAAATTCTGCCTAGGGCCTAGTCAATGGCAGAGTACCTCAAGAGTTTTTACTAAGCCCAGTGCGGTTCATTGTATAGATAGATAACCTAGAATATTGATTAATTAGTAAAATCTCGAAAATCACAGATCGTACGAAGGTAGAAAACCGGGCCGTTTTTACAAGGGTTATGGCGGAACTGGGGGAGGACCTGGAAGAAACTGTCGAGTGTGCGGATAAATGCCAAAGGAATTTTAACATACACACATGCATGGTCATGTAATTAGGATGTCAAACTTTAAAAGCAGATTACGAAAAGGAACAGCCCAATTCTAGAGTTTGTTACTTTAGGAATTGATCTAAGGGGTTTAATATTGGAAAACCTCAAATTGACATCGCAATGTTTGGTGGCTAATGGGTTGATGGGAGGCATTGCCCGGAACATCATATTTATGTCGAGAGATTAGCACTCTCCTTATATATAAAATCCTCGCCCTCATTTTGAATAAACAGTGCAACTTTGATACCCCTTCAGAAATAAAGATGTAACGGTGTTAAAACGGGTGCAACCTAGGGCAACCGGTTAAACTGATTCCTAAGCTCAGGAATAAGTCGTAGGAAGAGATATTTCGATTTTGAAACCTATTATCACTCGCAAGTAGGTGATTACTTATAAAATAATTGAATGTTTCAAATATTAAAAGGATTCAGTAATATTAATTAAAGACAAAGCGTGGAAGTGGATTTAAATTGGTAAACAAGGGCTTCAACACTGTTATAGCTCAAAATTACTTCAGTTATAAATCACGCAAACGTGGAATAGACCACATAGCCCAAAGATTGATAGCACGAGAGTGAGCATGTTTAAAAATCGACTTGAGTGTTTTTCAAAGGTAAATATTACCTAGAAGGAGGCACATATGAGAACCTCCAATGAACGAGCAACAAGAGTACCAAGGAAAAAGGAAGAAACATATGCCAGCAAATATTCCCCAGTAAATCATGTGTGCAAATGCAATTTCTGTACTCTTTTCGCACTTTAATGTTACTGTATTCTATCCAGAGCAAGAAGGGTAAGGGAGCTATTTCCTATTTCATCTCATGTGAAGGTGAATTCAAGGCCGTTTATTGATATTAGAGTTCCATTAGAATCCTACATGAATTATACGTGCACACCTAAATAAGTTTGTGTTCTTAGTTCTATATCTAGTACAAATTAAATAAAAAAAAACAAAATAGATGTGTATCAGCATTTCTTGTAATATAATTAGAGTTAATATCTGATGTAGTTTGTGTGATATACTTTTCCACCTTTCTTCTTTCCTAACCTTGAGAAGATCCAAACGTCTTTGCGAGCTTCATTGTGTAGTGCTGTAGTATATTAGTAATAATTTCCTAATGGTAAAATTTTGTCTTCGTAAGTTTAAATATATTGAATGCTTTTGAAATATACTTAATTAATAGAGTAATTAAACATTCACCATAATTAGAAATATTGTTTCCATCTAATTAAATCCTTTTATGTGTTACGAAAGCAAGAGAAATCCTTTGATGTAAAGGCATCTTTGGCCTCTTTTGATACAGCTATTGAGAATTGTAAAGCCCCCCTTATCTTTTCAGGGCCATATTAACGTCGCTAATGATCTTAGCACACATTGTACATTTACAAACACAAGTTTATATATATATATATTTTTTTTACCATGTCAGAATATTTGTTCACTTCCTAACCATTAATACTTTGGACCTAGTCTCCTTTTCACCCGATGTTCAGGGTTTTCGGTTGTCAAAAACTTCCCAGTAGTCCGTTGCCTGTTTCAATGTCCAGACATAAATTGCTGTTGCGCATGCACTAATTTCATACCATGTTAATCCAGAAATTCTTATCTCGTTCAAAACGCTGATCGATATCAGTTTCTTTATACCAACTGACACTAGTTTTCATAATAAATCATAATACGTAGTTTATATGAGATTTATTGATCTGTTTCTGCCTGTAATGACAAGCATTAAGCAGATGAATATGAGCTGTTTGCTAGATCTAGTGTTAGCCAATGTTTAGGCTTGTGCTTCATCTATTTTGTTCTATGTTTTGCCTATGTTTAGCATATATGTATTTAGGCCACCGAAAAAAAATAGTAGAACACTTTATCTTTTTCTGGGATCATTTTGTTTATTTATTAAGAAAATAATGTGAAAAAAACGCAATAATATTAGCGCTAGTAAAAATAAATGTTGATAGAGGAATATATTAGGCAATTATATTAAGCCCGAGAGAAAATACAATCATGTTTATGGGATTTTCAGTTGGTTCTTTGTATTTAAAATTATATTTTATTAGACATTTCCAAACAATGTTCCACTTCTAAAGTGGAGAGAAAATTAGGGCTACTCTATTTTCCATGTTTGTTCACTTCCTTTTTAGTTATTCTTATTTCCCTTTGTATGTATATTTTTTATAGCATTTGTTACTCATTATTTTTAGGAATAGAAATAAAGCTTAACTTTAGATTTCAGATTATGCATGAAGTCAAAAAAGACAAATTAAACATTAAACGAATGGAAACAATATAATTTAAGCATTAAAAGTATCCAATAATGGAAAATTATAAGATTATGGTATAAGAAAACCTTCATGGGTAAAACCTACAACTTGCCATTGGCTTTATTGTGTTATTAAAATCTGCCATTAGATTAAGGGACTGAACCTTAAAGTACACTTGATAAGGAATTTCTTAGCACACCAAATAGTAATTTTATCATAATTTAAAGAAAAATCTTAGTATAGAAGAATAAAATGACATTTGCCTCGAAGGTAAAAATAAATCTTATTTTAAAAGCTTATTCATTTTGATAATTCCAAATTCCAAATTCAATAGGCCTGCTTTTGAATATTTCAGGCCTTCTTTAACGCTGAGGAATTAATTCGGAAGATGAAAATGAATTATCTATTTTACATCAATCATAATCATATAGGTCCTAATTATTACGATAAAAATCTCTTTGAAAGCGTTCGCTCCACCGGAATAAACACATCGATTAAATATCAATGAATCATTTCGTAATAACACGTGTTTTACCTACATGCACATTCGCATACGCACATCTACAGAATAAACCTACTTATCCATATATCTAATCAAGCACTTGGTTTTATTTCGTTTTCGAAACACAGCGAGAAACCAGATCTTAACACGAGATTAATTCTAAATAGCCATCAGCGGCGATCGCTTTGACATGTTCTCAAAGAAACCGCTGTTATTTTCTCGCTATTTAACGAATTAAATGGCAGGATTAGCCTATTATATAGATTTCGCTACTGAGATCTTTCATTTTCGTTTTCGTTGAAAACCACATCAAACAAAGCTTCAGATTCATCCGTATAATTTGTTTGTATCCGATGTGGTTTGGCCGCTGAAATATAGTGGCGAGGCTAATGATATACACGAGTAGGTAACTTATTTTTATAACGACCGTAATGATAGATCTTTTGAGAGATAGATTGTATTTTTTACTATTTGCACTGCTACTATTAAGACCTGTGATAGTAGCTTGGGTCATAAATGAGAATAGTTTCTTGTTTCTGTTTATCACCTTAAACGATTCAAATGGACGCAGAAGTTCATCTCCTGCTGTTTATTTTTGACATAGACTGATGAATATAAAGTTCATTAGGTTGCATTAGGAGAAATCCAGAGGAAATGCAATATAAATATGATAAATATATAAGTTGCAGTCTAATCACTGTATAAATCTTAAAAGTAGGTGTAATCAATGGTGGGAATTTAAAATCTTGAACAACATAGGTGTTAAATGATCTTACTAACAGCGATTTGTGTATACGAGGTTATCCTATAGGTAATGCGGTATTTTTCATTTTTAGGATTATTTTATGGATCGAAATCAAATTAAATCTTTAAAGTTTTTATAATTAAATAGGTATTTATTTATTTATTAATTTAATAATTATAATTTCCACCAGTTTCTTTATAATAATTGTTGAATACGATGTTTGTAAAAATCGTTGGAATTCGAATTAAAAATAAGTTCTTTAAGGTTGTTTCGATCTCTTTTGTTGTTGAGATCTTCATTCTTTTTAGGTGAGTCGCTAAACTCCTAAAAAAGGTAGCAATCCGATGGGGCTAAATTGGGTGAGTATGGAAATGTCTCATTAGTTCACAATTGAAATTGTTAAGCGTTTCATGGTATCTCTTGCAATATGAGATCTTGCGTTAGCTTGATAAAAGAGTACTCTCTTTTTCTATCGATTAATGCTGGAATGTTTTTTAAAGTGCTGCATTTAAACTATCCAACTGAGCAAAATAACCCTTTGATTTGGGTTAAGAAGTTTAAAATGGATTATGTTATTCATATTTCACCAAAAGCCTACAAGAGAGTCTACCTTGGATGATACTTCCTGTTTCGGCGGTAGTATTCCTTTTTACCCATGACTAATTCATGGTTTCGAACGTTTAATATTATTGTGCCCACTTTTTGTCTCTTGTAACAACTCTGCTAAAAATGGTTTACTTTTTGGTCAAGAAATGAAATATAAAGAAATGTTGATTATCTGTTGTAAGTGGCAGGTCGTGAGGGATCCTTTGATCCAATAGTGAAACCATTTTCTTATCCAATATTAAATGATGATAGACAGTGGAATGAGTTGAATATATATTAGCTAATTTTTAAACAGTTACCATCGGATTTTATTCCGCCTGTTATTCTTTAAAGATCTTAATCATATTTCACTGGTTGTCCTAAACGTGGTTCATCCTTGAGACCAACTTTTGCCGATTGAAAAGTCTGAAAGCATCTTTGGCACCGGCTGACATTGATTGTCTCTTCTTCGTATAATTGATACAACAATTCTACTATTTATTAACTTAGCATTGTTGCTTTTGCTAAACTACTAAAGCGTAACGTTGCGAATGTACTCTTTGAACTCTTCCATTATAGTTATCATTAAACGATAAGACACATTAAATTAACACTAATACTACAAAATTTATAGACCCCAAATTGACGATAAAAGGTATATTGATATGTAAGTATTCGGTTAGGCTAAGACATACAGGTACTTATGCTTCGAGTTTAGTAGATTAGACTAGTATAGAAGCAAATTTGATTATTTAAATCCATAAAATTATAATAAACATGTAAAAATGCTGAATTACTTATCAGATAACCTAATATTATCTACATGTATTTTATGAGGGGGTTTGGAATGTTGTTATACATGTGTTTATTTAAATACGCGAGTTCAGATTTCAATTTTGAACTTATCCTTCTTCTGGCCATTGTCTTCGCGGTTTTAATACCACCGTCCTAATTTAAACTCGAAATAAACAACTGTTAAAGTAATTTATATATTCTCTAAAAGATAGGTAAAGATTTACGTAACGACTTTATTCAGATAAGCTCAAAGGAGGTGAGAAATATCCACGTCGATTTTGCTCTTCGCTGCACAATCCATTTTAGACCCACCAGGCAGAACTTTGTGCCAGGTTGTTATGAACTGTTCTCACCGCTTCAGCACCGCCAATAGTAAATACCGAAAACCCGCATATATCAAGATTATATCCTTTAAAAGGATCGAATCGGTGTTATATCCCATTTAACTTGTCTCGAATTAATTCGAACCCATTAAATGAGAGAACCATCTCTGTAGACGCGGTTCATCCTTGAATAGGTGGGTGGTTTAAATCCTATTTGGTCTTTGAGACGATATAGATCAGATTTATGTATATCCGTAGAGCCTTTTTAATTAACAGCTTAAATTTTTCGATCAAGTTTTCTTAAGATAGTCTTTTTAGATGGGAGGTGCTCGTATTTTGTTTTTTAAAACTTCCTTCTTTTGTTTTTTTATCTCAGTTGCGCAATTATATAAAACCTCGTTGAAAGCCATTTAATGAAAGAAATCTAGATTGAATCGGAAATTTCTGTCCTTGTAAACATCACAGTATGAATGTTATTTAAAAAATATATTGATTAATAACGATATAGAAGGTAAATAAGATGAAATAAATCAATTTAAAAATAAGTGAATTATTGTCTTATAATTCCCTTTGGAACAAATTTTAGAAATAACATAGGTGTTATTAGTGTTATTGAAACTCTTATCATGATGCGAGTTAAGAAAATTTAATGAAGAGTTATACGAAAAAAGAAGACAGAAACTTGCCTTGGTATCTAGGTTCTTAAGAAAGAAAAAACAATGGGATCATCTTAAGCAGAAAGTGTCTGAAAAGGAGTTTCGCAAAGAAAATCGTGAAGTTGGCGGAAATTCAGCAGTGCAAGAAGACATGTTTAGAAGTATTAAGATGAGGTTCAAACTGGGTCCAACACATGGAAATTTTAGAAGCCTTTATGTTAGGAGTAAAATAGAGTGAGGTAAAACAAATATTTGGACACATTTAAATAAATTATTTAATATATATTCCAGCCTTTAAAAATGAATTGAATATATTTTGATGTGTTAACGAAAGAAATATTTTTTTGATGTGAACAAGTTGTGTATATTTCATTGGCGAAAGACTAAAGAAAGAATGAAATAAGTATTTAGACCTACTTATATTTTTAAGTTTTTCTTGCATAAAATTTTACAAAGATCTAGAAGGATTTTTGGTATGGCCTCATTTAGCGCCTGGCAATCCTATTGCAAAATTTGCCTTTACGGTGAAAGTAAAGAGCTCTCGACTGATTCGAAAAGCAAGATAATTGAGTAAACCTGAAAAGCTATAGAAACATTTCTACAGCCTTAGGTGTTCATCTCAGCACTGTGGGTTGGATTGATAAAAATTGGAAACCTCCAGGACCACTGCAAACCTTCCTAGTCGTGGAGCTCCGATGAAAGTATCTCAACAAGCTCGTCGGTGTATGTTGAGATCAGTATCGAAGAAATATATGATAAATAGGGCAGAACTGTATGAAGATCTGCCTGTATGAAGATCAGTTACGAAAAGAATAATTAGTATTTGGCTCAATAGACGAGCTCTCAGATCTCGATCACTGCTCAAGATCCCTTTTCGGAAGAAGGATCCCTTGTTACCACAACGGGTGTGCTCAGGAATAATTGAACTTTTAATTGATTACTGATAAATTTATACACTTAAGTTTGATATATTTACTATATTAGAAAAGATAGACTAAACTATATACCTGTATCTTCATAATAATAATAATGATAATATATGTATTATTTGGCGTAACATAGGTTTTTATTACTATATGGAAAAATTAAACGATGCCCCCAACAAACAAAGATACATTATAATTCTGATTATCAGAAATCCATAAATTCATTTAGGTCATCCCCTGAATCTCTAGAAGTTGATTGGCATGTGCGTTCACTTATGATGTTATTATTGTCTTCATTATCTTTTGGTTCCTTCCATCCAAAGTGCCTGTCGGCGTGAATAAGCTTAGCAACACGTTAATTGCTGAGTCTGTTTCTTAGCTTTGTATGAATAAGGCCTGTGGTGCTGAACAACCTCTCAACCTAGTACTAGAAGGTGGACATGATGAAATAGATAACATCAGGGTGCAGAATTTTTCAACTAGATCTAATGAAGAAACTTTGATCATATAATGCTAATATTTTTGAGGTAATAATTTGCTCATAGATTTCGTGAAAGATAATTTTGGAAATATTGCGATGTCTTGTCTCATATGCTGCCAGGACAACCATTAATTTTTCATCCAAATAATCAAAATAGTTACGTGCAATATCTTGTTGTTCGTTTGTTAAAGCAATCCATTTTTCATTTTTTTCAATGGCATCTCGTCTTCGGTGATCAATTAAATAAGCAAGGAGATATTGTGGAGTTACAACTTTATTGAACCTTTATTTCAGTTCTTATTTCTTCATTGGTGTTGCTATCTGAGATGAGATTAAGCCAACTGGTAACAGGTTGTTATGATCATCTTGTAAATAAAATATAATTTATAATCTAATTGAATGTTATTGATCTAAAAAAATATAATAAATATTACTTATATTAATTAATATTAAACACACTTATTTGCATTTTATTTATTTTTATATTTAGTTTTTCAATTGCTAATTACTGTAATATTTAAAAATTTATTCTAATCTCTAGAAATTAAATTAAATATTATTAAAGAAAATGCTTTGTATGATATTTATTATATCCTTGACTTTTTCTATTGGTAATTACTGTATTTTTTTAGAAACTCACTTGGAAGAAATCCAGAGCAATAGAAATTGTCTTAAGCTGCATCAGCAGGTTTCTTGCTTCCACCAGTAGAAGCCGGTTGTCAATATGATTGATGATATTTGTACTCATTTTATGAGCTTCTCTGTCTCGTATTTCTACATAATTCGGATGATTTTTCACAAATGTTTCTAAACAGTGCTCTTTGACTAGACCATCTGCAATGGAATTATATTTATTGTAAGCCCATGCAATCATTCAAATATTGATAAGTAAACTGTTTAAGATTTAAATATTGTAATAATTTTTTTTAGAAACCAGAACTTACATTATTTCCTAAAAGTGTAACTAATGTTATCCTTAAACATGCGAAACATTTTAAAAATTAAAAGGTAATATTAAGAATATGCTAACATGAAAATGTACATGCTAGGAATAAAAAAATATTTTTCCAACTTGATTAAATTTTTAGTTAGGAATTAGAATGATGAATATACCTTGTATTATTGTGAAGTTGTGGTAAGACACCCCTCAATTCCTTTAACCAACCTGCTGGCTGGTGGTGCACAAGATTCAAATAATGTGCGCTACAACCATATGCTATTATAGTCGACCTCCCGTCAACAAGCATCTGCAATTACATAAGTATATTTACATCTATAAATAAATGAAATAATAATAAACTTATACATGCATATATGATAGTTGCTTTAAATAAATAAATATTTAAGAGAATATGATTTTAGCTTTGTTTAGGAAATACTAACCTTACGAAGGAGTTTCATTTTTGCTTCATTATCTGACATAAATCTCACAACAATTGCTCCATACTCAGTCTCTGCTTTTAAAATGCTGTTCTTTGCTAGTTCAAAACAATAGTCTGCAGTTTTACTCTGAGTTCCTGAACAGACACAATCAAGTGGATATGATTTTCCTTCCCACTGTATATTACTGGCAATAATTGGATCATTGTGACTATTAGACAACCCATCTTGTGAAACGACACACATTTTGTTTTTAAATAGTATCTTCTTTACTGTATTTACTTCTGTACAAGCTTCATCTAGCAGTGGACCAGCAAGCTGCTTCCTAGATAGCACTCGTCTGTGCTTCAGCCCACAGATTGTTCCTTCTAATGCATTTTGGAATGTATTATCATCATCAACTCGAAAATAAATACGATTCTAGAAGTGAGCAAAAATATTGAGTTTTACTCAATTTTTCATACAAATTTTAATGTATAGATATATTTGGGTGATCTTTTAAGCAAACTGAATTTCTAATTGAACTATAAATCGAAACTTATAATAGGAATTCTATTATTGATTTTTAATACAGCTCCAGATAATCTAACATATCGATAATAAAAATACATAAGTTACCCTATTCTCAATCCTATTTAATTTGGAAACTTACCTTGTAGAAATATTGAGCCCACTTCCGTTGAATCACTTTAAATTTCTCATCACTTGTCTGAATAAATTTGTCAATATGATTAATATTTCCTTTGTGCCTTCTATTTTTGATAATCTTTTGCCTTGAAATTACATCAGAATTACTACAAATTTTCCCTGGAGTTGAACTAATTTGTGAGTAGTTGATTGAAGCCACTATATCAGAATCAGATGTTTTGAGAGGGATGCTGTTGAAACTGGTTGTGAGTCTTTAATTTCTCTCGTAGAACTTGTTTGATCATTGCTTTCATTTGTTACATTTATATCATCGGTGGTGCAGTTATTAGCATATTGACAATCCAATGGGATTAATGTTGATTATATTAATTTCTTGGTTAGGATTAATAGCTTCGGCGTTTACAGATGAGGCTGGTGTTTACTGAACACTTTTTATGATGGTCTTTTACTCGATAAATTCTTTTTGCTATTATTCTTAAACATTTTTTGCATCGAACTTTATTGCTAGAAATATCTTCATATTCAGACCACAATGGGTTCTTTGGTCGTCCACCAAGAACACCATGATTTCTCTGTATATTTTGGCATATTAAATATTCTGAAATAAAATATAAAAAATATACAACATTGATAGCGGAGGTAAAAAAAAAAGAAGTAAAATTTCAAAGTTTTGGACTAAATATTGCTAAAAATTCAAGTTGATAATGCTATGACACTTTAGACCACTGAGGCTGAATCTGTGATCTTATATACTTACATGAAATTTTATGTTTGTATGTTTTTCCCAGTTTTACCCAGGTTTTCCCAGTTATTACCAGTATTACTCGGGGAAAACTGGGTAAAAAGGTCAATAGGTTTTTCCCAACCAACCCTGCGCGCATGTATCCACTGAACCTTGTATTCTCATTTTCATATGCGCATGTATCCTCTAAACTTGGTATGCTCTTTTGCGTCCGTGCATGTATCCTCTGAAACTTGTATGCTCTTTTGAATCCATGCATGTATCCTCTAAACTTGGTATGCGCTTTTGCGTCCGTGCATGCATCCTCTGAAACTTCTATGCTCCTTTGGGGTCCGAGCTTGAACTCGTAGAATGGACACTCGTTCGACACTTCTCCGTGGATATTTATTCTGACTCGTTGCTCCCGTCAACAATCTCTTTTTGCCCTTCTATACAATAGAGAATTCATGTCAGAAAGAAAAGAATAATAAGAATCTCTTACCCCTTGCAGGCATTAAGGCATTTGAGAATACTAAATATAAGACCATAGAAAATTGTCGTGACTTTTTTTGGACACTGCCTATATCTGTGTCTCTGAAAAGAGTAATTGTGACTTATGAGCATCGAATTCATTCAGGCTTACTAATACAGGCATGTCGTTTAAAAGTGACACTAGCCAGTTATAATGTTATAAAATAGAATTATGTAGTTATTTATGCATTTCTATTAGAATACTTAAGATAAGGAAGAAGTTGTAAGTTTTTAAATTTGTTTTTGGGTGAGGATGCCCCGTTGTTTTTTATACTTTTAGTATATAGTTGTCATCCCTTTACACGAAAATCAAAACAAACCTAGAGATAATAAAGATTTGAAAATTGCCCACAGGACAAAGTAAAATAATACGATTACAATCGCTTTTGATTTTATTTAAAAAGGCTTGGTTACCTGATAAAACCCTTTTTTAAAATAAATGCAGAATTTCTTGGAATCTTTGTTTTTCTTTTTCTTGGTTGTAACTTTCATTCAAATTTTGTGAGATTCTGGTCGTACTAAAGGTTCTTATTAAAAAGATTGTGAGTTCTTAAGGTTCATAGCTGATAAAGATCTCTTATGCAAATTTTTTGTGTAAGAAGAAAATTACTCCGAAGTAAATTATTTTTTTCACTTGTACTCTCCTATTCGTACACTCAACACTTATCGCAGATTTGGTTTGTATGAGTGGGAGTGTGTGCATGAAAATGTGCGAGTATGACCGGCTCCCTTTTAAAATGAGTATTAGGTAAAAAATACTCTGTAATTTACACATTTAATCAATAAAATAACCCGGTTGAGAGCGTCTTTGTGAGTAAAGTTCGTCAAAAAATGCTGTAAAATTCCTGGAAATTTGAATTTGAATCGTGTATGTGAGAGTATGCAGGTGAGGGGATAGAAAGGGTCTGTGAATAGATAGCGGAAAGTAGACCAGTGGTGAAAAGAGAAAGAAGTGTGGTAGGGTGCAAAGTGATGCTAGAGCCTGGTGATCAGGCCTATCGCTTTCAAATTTATTTGATTTGTGGTTTCGTTGTTGTTTTATGGTTGTTTTATACATATATATATATACAGGTATATATATAACATATAGTTTGGCGTTCAAGCCATTTGTCTTTATTGCTAATATTTTTGTTTATGCTATGCGCGTTAGCTGTTGTTTTTGTAAGTCGTTAATATTAACTTACTGTGTTTGATTTAGTATCTTTTTGTTTCTTCGTAATTTTGTAGTGTGTGTATTTCGTGTACAGTGTTTCTTCCTGTAGTCTTGTTCGGTGATTTTCGTCTTCATGTGTAGGTTTCCTTCTTCGGTAGTTTGTCTTAGTTGGTTAATTTTGTCGATATCGGTGAATTTTGTCAAAATCGGTTGGTTTCATGATTGGTATTTTTTCTTGGTTTGGGGTAAATAGACTCATCTAGCGTAGAACGGTACTTCTGCTCCGCCAGCTAAAATCCTAGCGGAGCTTGGAAATCTGGCGCGACATACTTCTGTTCTGTTTCGGTCAATCATTTGTACGATATCTTCGTCCAATAAACGATTGACCTTTTCCAGCATATTCCTTGTCCGTTCTTCGATGACAACGTTAATGGGGGTTAACCCCGCCTCCCTGTGCAGCTCTTCTTGCGATCTTCTTTCCATTCTGCGTGTTCTGTGATTAGGTACACGCATATATTCTGCACCACTTGTAGTCTCCTCTTCTGTGTCTTTGAGGCACAGGAGAGGGCGGAAGCGGGGTAAAGCAACGTCGATCTAACTAGTGCAGTATAGATCTTCTTTTTGTTGCTTTGACGAAGATTTCTGAACGTGTACAGAGTCTTGACTGCAGCAGTGGCCTTGGTGATTCGTTCTTGGACGTGCTTTGCGTACCCGGTTGAGGTGAACTTCATGCCGAGTACGTTGCAGTCATTGGTGTAGGGATATTGTCTATCCCCCACCCTGACGTCATCAAGTAGTCTCCTGCCTATGGGGACTACTTTGAACTTATCCTGGTTGGTACGGATTTTCCACCGGGCCTCGTAGGTGTTCAGGTTTTCGATTTCTGCTGCCGTCATGCGAGCTTGCATAGGCGCATTCCTCCATGGACATGTGATTACCTGGGTGAAATAATCGGCGAATTGTAAGTTGAGGCAAGTGGGGTTTACAGGGACTGGGACATCCGCGGTGTAAATCAAGTAGAGAGTGGGAGACAGGCACCCCCCTTGCGGGAGGCCCGCATTGAGCGGAAACTTTGGCCCGTCCGTGCACCCTAAACTGATGTACGCCGCTCTCTCCATGACATAGTCACAGAGAGTTCTTTCTAAGCTTTCACTTAGTCCCAGTCGTAAGATCTTGTACTGCATTCCCCGTTGCCACACCTTATCGAACGCCTTTGATACATCCCGACAAACAATGTCCACGTAACTCTTTTCCCGTTTTGCTTGGGCTAGCTTTTCCGTAATGACGTTAATCGCCATTTCCGTACTTCGCTTACTCCTAAACCCGAATTGGTGTGGGTTGTAGAGCGAGTTATCTTCCAGGTGAGACACCAGTCTTTTGTTGAAGATCTTCTCGAAGAGCTTCCCACCAAATTCTAGTAGTGAAATTGGTCGGTAGCTCTCCTTCAACTTGGGGTTCTTTCCAGGCTTGCGCAAGAAAATCATTTTTGCCGTTTTATAAGCGTCTGGAAAGTACCCCGTATTAAGGCAGGCGTTGAATATTCTTCTCATTCCTTCGATGACACAGGCTGGTGCCTTTTTAAAGTTAAGCTTTGTAAGCCCCGATTGTCCTGGGGCTTTTTGTTGGAATGAGCGAAGCGCGCCGAGTAGTTCTTCTTCTGTAATCTCGGCGGCTCCGTCGCGCTGCCTATCCACCTGGTGATGAGGGTGCGTCTTTTCTATTTCTTCGTTAAGCTCGTCGATGATGTTGCTTTCGAACTCTAGGTCATAGTCTTCGTTTTCTTCTTCAGTTATACTAAAGATCTTTTCCCAATAACTTCGGAATATCTCTTCAACTTTTTCTTCCTCTTCTTCGATGTTTCCATTTTCTTTCTGTAGCTCGATCTTGTGCTTCTTTTCAGTTGATCCTTTAAGAATTCGGATCTTCTTCCAAAATTCTTTGGGAGTTGCTTCGTGATCGATGCTCTCGATCGCATCCTCCCATCTTCTGTTTTGCTGTTCGAGGATCAACTGGTTCAATTCTTCTTTGAGTTCTTTACTTCTTTGCATCGAGTGTACTGATGCATTCACAATGTTGTGTTCATACATTATCTTCAGTTCACGGTATAGTTCCTTCATATATTCGGTCCACTCGTAGGTTGAGATGGTCCTATATGAGAAACGAGGGATACAAGCCCTATCTGCGTCGATGATTTGGTTATTGAGGTCATCGAGTGCCTCGTCAATCTCCTCGAGAATTGCCTCGTCCAGGTTGGGCGGATCGTAGGCCTCGAGAAGGTGTGCATACCGTGCCCAGTCTGCTCGTCTGTAGTTCTTCCTGACTACTGCTGGGACTTGTATAGGGTTCCTATTGATTGTGAGTACGATCCCTATATGATCACTGCATGGAACCTGGACTGGTTCCATGTAGTAATTGAACGGTAGCTGACGATTCACCAGACAGATGTCTGGCTTTGTGCCATTTCGTTCTCTGACATAGGTGGGAAAGTCGGAGCCTATCCGCTGGGCAATATTTCTGTCCAGCAACAGGTCTAGGCTTCTCCCTATTCCGTTGAAGGTCCTGTAACCGGATTCTCGGCATCTGGCGTTTGGGTCCCCCATTAGTATGGTGGGGGCTCTTCTGCCAAATAGGCCAGTGAGAGTGTGAATAGGCAACACATCTCTCCTTGGCGGTTGATATCCGGTTGCAATGACCAACTTTCCTAAGTCGAGCTCGACCTCAATCGCGAGGTAGGATTCTTCTAAGTTTCTTATCTGCTTGTATTTGATCCCTTTCTTTATTGCAATAGCGGCGCCATCGTATCGCTCTTGCGAAAAGTTCGTGATCAACACATCGTAGTTCCAGATTTTCATTTCTGTATTACGCGTGTCGATCCCGTGCTCTGAGATCAGTATGATGTCTGCATCAATTTCTCTGAATACATTTCCGTAAAGAATTCCGTTCGTCGTCCAGCCGTTGGTGTTGATTTCCATTATTTTCAGTCCGTTACGTAGCATGATGAGTTGCTTTACCTATGTTTCTTCTTCCCCTTTTTTGGTCTGGGGGCTGGTTGGGCGATTTTACTCGGCCCAGGGTTTTTTTTTTCGGGGGGGGGGCTCGGGGTCTTTGACCTGCTTTTGGTTGCCCGCGTGCGAGTGCAGGGGCCCTCTTCGCTGTCAGATGAGGATGATCCATCCTCACTTCCAGCCTTTTCCTCTTCTTCTTCCTCTTCTTCGGTTTCCTCTTCTGATGGTGCACCAATCATCTCCTCCAAACCGGATTTGGTGCTTTTATTTTGGATTATGGAGTTCTTAAAGGCTTGCTAACACTCGGGGTCCTCTGGCATGGTTACTGCCGGGAGGTTGTTCGCTTTCAGGAGCGCATTGAGCACCTGGTTATAACAACCAGGCTTCACTGCATTTGCCACATTTGCATGGGTTATGCAGATCAATATTTTAGCGCTCAGATCTCCTGATACGCTAAAAGGTGCAGGTCCTGGTGCAGTGTTCGTCACTGTGTTCTTTTTTGCGGCGCTCGCGTACGTCGTCTCCTTTGCCTTTCTGTCTTCTTCTTCTTTCCTTCTAATAATCTCTCTGCGCTTGGGGCAATTAAGAGCCATCGTCCTATGTTCCCCTTTGCAGTTAAGGCACTTCTTGGTGTTGCTTTCGCACTTGTCAAAACGGTGCCCTTCCGTGGCGCACTCACTGCACCACAGCTTGTTCTTGTCTGGGCAGGTGGTGGAGGTATGGGCTTCAAGTTTGTAGCACACAAAGCACATTTGTATGCTACTGAATTTCTCTTGTTGGATGTTTTCACCCGGTATTCTCATGTTAAATACGAGAATACCATTTTGGGTAGCCTTTCTCGCCATGTCCGTGGTTGCGAATGTAATCTTGAATACGTGGGTATGTTCGCGGAATTTGATGATTTCGCGAACTTGTGCCCATTGGTTGCTTTCCGTAATCTCCTCTTTTAGCTCTTCTGTGCTATGCTCGCCTACCCAGCTTTCGACTTTGCGGCAGATGACGCTTCTATTTGCTGCCACCTGGAGGGGGGTTTGCTTCTAGTCCGGTCTCCTTCAATACCCTCGCTTCCTCTTCTGAAAGGAGCTGGTCTACGTCTCTGGTTTCGGCACACATGGCGATGAAGCCTGACGAAACTTCAATTAGTTTCACCAGTGCCACCTTGAGTTGTATGTAGAGGGTTTCACATAGGTCCTTCTTCGTTGGGGTCTTCATTCCGGCGATGGTCCTTAAGGGGACCCTCTTAGTGAGGGCCTCCATGGTCTTGCTGCTCTTCTTATTCCTTCTTTCTCTGAAATCAAGTGTAATTAATTTTGTTTTTGATATGTGAAAAAAGTTTGGGTGTGGTAAAGGAGGTATAGGATGGTGTGAGTGGAGTTGGTAATGGGTTTCAAGTAATTTGAGAGGAACGCCCCCGTCCATTTCTCCTGTTGCTCTCCCGCTCGTATGCTGCCAGTATGAGGGATGATAGGGTGATGGGGTGGGTCTCGGGTGGGGACCTCAGAGGGTTGAGCTTGGTGGACTTAATGCATAGCGGCCGAATCAACGACCGCTAAGTTTTTTCCACCCCCTCACGGGTACATACGCCATAACTGCATCCAACTACATAGAGACGGGTGTAACTCCCTCTATGATTCTGGCCGGGTCCCCCGGGCGATGAGGATTCCTCCTCCGTCCGGGACTCGCAGTTATGCCCCAGTATCGAGACGATTTCTGACTTATGCTTCTGCTGTGGGCTAGGCCTCAAACCAGTGTTCACACAAGTCCTTAATTATGCCAAACCAAGTGGCTGACATAGTTAAGACGAAATCAATGAATGGCAGACATCCGAGCGGGTTCACACGCAGAGCGATGGACGGGAGCAGTGAGGCGCTTAAGCCCTCATTGAATTATGAACTTCGACGTAAAAAAATATGGCTCTCTTTTGAAGGATGAATCTGGGTTCACCTTAAGACTTCCAGAATAGGATCGTTTCTGCAGCAGCGCTCAAAAGTCAATCAGACACTAAAACAAGTAAAAAGTGCTGTATCCAAAGTTCTTCAGCTGTACGCAGTAAAACGGATTTTCGGCCGTCTTCCTGGAAAATGATTCACGGTGTGGTCATATATTAAAAAATAAATGTTATAGGACGCTCTACATATCACCAGGATTTTTTCGCTCCCCTTCCAAGATCCACTGTCAAATCTCTGATTGTTCATATCTAGAAATTGATTGATTGATAAAAAGAATAACACTTATTATGTACAGGGACACAAAGGTGGTAAGGAGAGAGGTCAGACAGAGAACCTCAACGGACAGACAGGCTGGTTTGTAAGAGAAAGTGCTGAAGTTATAGAATGTTATACTTGGAAGGTAATGATGAGGAAGCTAAAATGTGGAGATTACTGGGGGTATTAGGGACTGTATGAGGATTCACAAGGAGTATTAGGGACGATAGAGAAGCCAAATTAAAAATGACTCACCAATCAAAATGGACTACCGCAGAAAAGGTTGACTAACTACAATTATTCATTTCGCTTATTTAATTATATAAGAAAATGTAAGCCAACAGGTCATTTTACATGAAAGTATTTTGAAAGATTACTAAAAACAAAGTGAAGTTTTAGGGAGTATTAAAAAAAGAATATAATAAATGAAGGAAAAGAATTTAATAAATAAAGGAATGGTGTTAGGAGAAGTAAAACTTTGGGGAAATTCGTTGATCAAATAACATCAAGAAAGGACGTAGTAGCTCTTCTCTCCCAGGGACTCTGAATGTACTCAACTTTGTAAAACTAATTCCGTTTGGCAACTAAAGTAGACTTTCTTCCTTTCTTGGGGGCCCCTTAGAAGCTAATTATGGCATAACGAATACAGGCTATGCCATGATGAAATTTTCCCTTGGAAGGATTATGTCTGGTTTATGGCATCCTGAAGTGGGGTAGGTCACTTATTACACGAGAGGATCTTTTTCTTTTTTTTGGGGGGGGGGCTTCTAAGATAGGTTATTTCTGCAAGGGAGAAGTTATAGGTTGTTAATGGACTATTAAGCTTCCCGGAGGCGGTAAATAGCGAATTGGTTCTCGCGGTCAATTTTCAATCATCATTTATTGATATTTTTGTACTTTGAATCATAGAGTAATTATTTGGGAACTATCCTGAAGGGCAAAGGACGAACCTTTATCCTCCTCCCATAAAAGATAATCTGAATTCATTACAGCTAAACATGTCTGGGAGAGTTGTGTTCTCATTTGGCTTCCTAACACCCCAATTATTTCTTCATTTAGCTATCTCGATTATTTATCTCCCATATACATATATTTCCCTAACTATACTTTCTTTATGAATGTTTTCATTTTGGGGGGAGGAGAGGATGCTCCCGTTGGTTTACTCATTTTATTATATTGTAATGGGCTCAGGGCACATTGAACGAATTCCAACCAGACTTACACAAAAATGGGAAAAGTTGGTCTAAAAATGTAGAAATATACTTCTTAACTCTCATATGTTTTCATCTTATCAGGCATCTTAATTTACTTCCTTTGTGTATGAGTCCAGCCCTCGGAAACGTATATATTTTCCGGGTGATTTATTAGTGTAGTTAATTAAAATAGTTTTTTCTATCCCACACTAAGTAATACATCTTTTAGTATACTAACGACTAAATATTATTTTCCATTTTCTTATACAAAATATCACAAAATATTAAAAAAATGTTGCAAAATAAACCGAAACGCTCGTGACACATTCATTATTTGCGGTGTAATTTTAAGCAGAAAACTGAGTTCCTTTTTATGTTGGAGTGTTTTAACGCGAAGCCAACCAAGAAAACGCATTATACCGTTGGATTATTTACGAGTTGATTATAAAGCGTGGAGGAAATTTTACTAAATGTAAAGAAAGAAAAAACATTTCTCGTAAGAAAATTCTCCAATTTAGTCGCATTTAGACATTCTGTCTTACATCCTCTATTGACTGATATTCATCCCTAATTTACATTCTCATAAACACATGAAGACATCCTTTAGCGCGCCTCAGAGAAAAGGTGGGAATATCCGGTCCACGTATATAATTGGAGGACGGAGGAAGTCTTTGAGAAAATCCTATTACGATGTGGAAAGCTTAACTAGTTTAACTAACGAGTTGCGTGGAGGTTACTAGCTATATTTAAAGGAAAGATCCACATCCTGTTGACTAGTGGAAATATAGAATTTGAATTTAGATCGTCGTGTATTCCACTCTAGTCAGTAGATAAATCCTGATGTCTTGAAAACCATTCACAGCTCCTTGTATTCTCTTCCTAAAAATATTTGAAAATTAAAAGGGAGATGTTCGTGAAAATTCACGGACCACAGTGGTGTCCTTAATGGTTTAACCTCACAACTTATCGAGCATTAATAAAATGTTCCCACATCCCAAATAAATAACTCTTCCATCCTATTTAGTGGAGTCTGTGAGAGAAAATGACTAAGAACGTAATTTTAATTTTCACTACAAAACGAAATATTCTCTGATCATTGTAACCTTTCTAAAGAGACAACCCATAGCTTTAATCTTGGATATAATGAAAAGAAATTGGTTTATTATAACGAAATATTAAATTAAAAAGTGCCTTAGTCCTGTCGACAGATTAATTCTTGCCTTGGACCAAGAAAATCGCGTGAAGCAAACTAAGATGGCGGCCTTGAATACCACGTCATTTATTCCCGTTTAAATTCAGCGGATTTCTCCAAGGGTAGTCCTTCGTCTCCCTCAGTTCTTTCCAGTGGGTGTCAAATTGCATTTTCGTCTCGCTTGAAATCCGGAGGAGAAAACCGACCATGAAATCGTTCAGATTAGTTGTCCTTGTCGTATTTTGAGAAAAGACAACTTTCACGCCACCACGTTTTCATACTTTCACACTTTTGTGTTCTGACTCATTTTACTCTTTCATTTTTTTTTATATTTGTATTATTTGGTGTTGTATTTTGGGGTTTTCTACCTCTAAAATTTTATCATTAGCCTGTGTTTCTTCTTTGTCTTTCAGGATGAAGATATGTTCATGCACGGTTCGGTTATTGCAATGGTTAAAATAATAAGATAATGATGATGATGATGATGATGATACGAATAATTAGGATTTCATGGTTAAAGATACAACTAATAGTTTTGAATCTCTTTATTAGAACTTGTGCGATAATAGGTACTTTCGTACACAAATGTGTACGGACTTAGAAACTTGCATGAAATGCATGTGCACTCAAAAATAAGTGTGTACTTAATCAATATTGATTTATTAAATGCATGTACTCTACTCCCTAGGATGAGAGGATATTAATCTTATTTTCCTGGTGATTTATTAGTGTAGTTAATTAAAATAGTTTTTTCTATCCCACACTAGGTAATACATCTTTTAGTATACTAATGACTAAATATTCTTTTCCATTTTCTTATACAAAATATAAAAAATATAAAAAAAATGTTGCTAAATAAACCAAAACGCTCGTGACACATTCATTATTTGCGGTGTAATTTTAAACAGTTCTGTAGTATTAAGAATCCTTTGTTATTCCTTTTTCTCATCCATCCTTTTATAAAGTGAAGTTGAGTATATGTTCAGGTGGTTTGATTTATTTGTTTCATGTCAAAAGATCCCACGCATTTCGATGTGCATTTGTCAGTGTGGGGAGAAGTACGGATGGAAGAGGAGAATAGACAAACGAAAGAAGAATAAGTAAAGGCGAGATTAATGGGGAAAAAAATCTCCCTATATTTAGACATCGAAGTACGGGTTGTCCCAAAAGTTGCTATGCAGTGCAAATACACCCCTTAGTCTGGCGAGAATCACAGTGGTCTGAGACCCTCAGATTCGCACACGGTCCATGGGCATAGCAACAGTTGCAATACAGCTTCTATACATACCCATGAATGTCTGTTGGGCAGGGGGGACATTTTCAATATCTGCCGTCCGAAGAATTGCTTCATGGTACTTCACTACAGAGTAGTTTCTGGTACACCCTGTGCAATTCTCGGTCAAGACAAACCTATACTTCACAAAAAAGGGGGTAAAATAATTATATAATTATCGGCCTAAATTTCAGAACGATATCTCGAAATAATTGAGGTATCGAATGGTCGGAAAAATGGTTTCAGTTTATGATTTTAGGAAAAAAGGAAACTGTGTAATCCAACGGGGATGGCTCTGGGACGGGAGGGGGGAGCATATTTAATTATTTTAAGGTGGAGTGTCATAAAAATGGGTGGAGTGAAAATATGTGGAACGTATACAGACCGAGTAGTCAAGAGACTTGGAGAGCGCCATTCTCCGACAGATTTTCTGACCGCGTCGGGGCCAGAGGGGCACGCAATACTCTGATGTTAGCTTAGGGCATAGTTGCCCATCCTACCCCTAAGGCTTTGTTGTGGGGTCATCAGAGGAAAATTAGGTGAGTGGCGGAGAGAGGAAGGAATGTTTTGAATAAATAAAAAGGCAGAAAAGGTGAATGATGATAAGGACCCCGATAGCAAGTCTCGTCAACCATAAATAAGGGGCCAGATGTACTAAAACCACAATAAAATGTTAATCAAATGAGCACAAGAGATCGATAGCATAAACTAGTACTCACGATGTATCACGTTTAAAAGGGATTAGAGGAAATTTCATCCCGGTGTTTTGAGATCGTTTAGCCTTTCAGCTCTTGTAGGGAATCACCCAAGAGCGCCTCTTTACTCTTCATAAACTACCATGATAAGAAAAAATGTCAAAAAATCATAAAAATGCCTCAGAATCATTAAAAATGCCTTAGAATAAGAAAAAATACCTTAGAATCTGAGAAAATATCTTATAATCTGAAAAAATGCCTTATAATCATTAAAAATGCCTTATAATCAGACAAAATACCTTATAATCTGAAAAGCGTTATAATAAAAAAAGACGCCTTATAATTAAAAAAAAAAATGCCTCATAATCATTAAAAAATACCTCATAATCAGAAAAATACCTTATAATCTGAAAAAAATTATTTATAATCTGAAACAATGCCTTATAATCTGAAAAACTACCTCATAATCAGGATTAATGAGTCATAATCTAAATGAACATGCCTCATAATCTGAAAAATGACTCATATTCTAAAAAGTGTCTTATAATCTAAAAAATGCCGCGTAATCTGAAAAGTGCCTCAGAATCTAAAAAGTAAGCCATAATCTAAAAATGGCCTCATAAACCGTAACTCTTGAGTAACTCTTATTTCTAGGATTGCTATAAAATTGTCATATTTCTAAAAAAAGAAATTTATGAAATATAAAATATAAACTTTAATCAAAAGTTAGCATTATTAATAAAAAGGCTCCCCTAACGTTTAACTACGGGGCGAATGCCTGATTTAATGAAATCTGCTGATTTTGATCAAGTATAATATAAACATTGAGATCACAAACGACCTCCTTTTCAGGATATTATGATGCCTTTTGCCATCGAGATGATATTGCAGTGTTCGAAATAAAAGAAAATCAGATGGCGCAAAGTATCGAGAATGAGGGAGAGCTTCCCAACTGGGGTCCATTAGCGTCTCCCTAGACGCATTTTCGCGAAGAAAAATCAATTTCCTTTCGTGTCGAGTAATGGAATATATATAAAGATTAGAATGACAATCGCTGGCAAGGCCGAAGCAAATAAGGGCTGGTCCTATTAGGACAAGATGGCAGGAACAGCGGTAGTATTTTGGTTTTACAACAAACATCGATTGGGAAACCCTTCGTGTCCTAAGATGAACCCCTCGAACCGCGTCATTCGAGTGTGAGTATTAAAATGCCCACGGCAGCTAGGAGGCGGAAGAGTGATGTGCTGTCTGTGTTAAAGAGTGAATTACGGAGAAGGAAGAGACAGCAGTGTTGTTATTGGTTGTCTTTGGTAACATATGTGACAGGAGCAGTCTGCGAATATTTTTTAGACTATACGCACCGCCTGAGTGGCAGCTACTCTCTGCAAGTGCCTAACTTTTTCTTTATTCGCTCTCGTCTGGATTCGAACCCAGAACTTCAACCTCTTATCCACCAAGCTAAAGAGAAATTCTAGAAATATCTTGATTTCGTCATACTCAAAACATTAATTTTTGGCAAGTAAATAAAGGTATAATTCCATTAATAAGTGACTAATGATTGTTAAATAAATTTTGTATAATTTATGAAGTGGAAATAAATATTTAATCATTTACTTGCGGAATTCAGTTACTCAATTTATTATTATTATCATTATGGTTCTTATTCTTATTATAGTTATTTTTATTTTTGGTTATTATTATTAGTTCCGACGTGAACAATCTTTTCTGACCAAGTTAGAGAATCTGCAGTTTTAAAATGGAGCTATCATATAATAGAATATTATGTTGCCTCCTTTTATTATTATTTTCATACCTCGTTGTAATTTTATTTTGTCTAATCTTCACAAAGTTTTCACGGTATAACAATATTATAACTTAAAATTATATACTTGTTCGGTTGCCTTAAAAAAAAGTACCATTTTATTTGATTTTTTATATAATGAAATTTATTACATTTTCGTTTCCCTAAGAAAATTGCCCTGTAATTATTATTTTTCACTGGTAGACTAAATTAGCGGTAAAGTAAACAGAGCAACGGAAGATGAGCCAACCTCGGTTCCAGAGTGGAAAATACTGCGGTTTTGTGGTTTGGTGTCGAGGATCAAATTTTAAGGAGAAATCGTGGGTTAAATGACGTGACCAAGGCTCGCCACCACACACCAAGTCAGGTTGTATGCAAAGGGTGTTCGTTCCATCGTGGTCTGAGCACGATTTCATCCTCTTACATCACCCCCCCCCTTCAGCCCCCTCTTGTAGGAAGAGATAGTTCCCGTTTGTCTTGGATGGAAAGTACGTGAGCTCGCCCACCAACGGCGTTATAAGAGAGGCTGCCTTCGGGGGCATAAGATACCCGGCGGAGAAGTTCTATAAGAGTCGGAGGCTCCACCGGTAAAATGGCTTTTCACAGGTGTACATCTTCTGTTTTCATCTTTATATTACGATGCTCTGTTCTTATTTACTGGGATATACTTGGATATTTTTCACGAAAGGTTATGTTACGGTATAACATTGTGTCGTGTGTCGATGTAATGTGTGTGCGTGCCTGGTGGTTTGAGAAGGTTGGTATTGTGACGATGAAGTGCTTCGCATGGAATAGGGATTCCATTAGGTGGAATATTTTAGGGAGTATAAATGTAAAGCGAGATTCAACAAGAACATGTTTAGAAAGGATTGTACTGAAAGTGTGTAAATGGTATATATTAATGGGTAACTAAGGGTTGAGAAGGTATGCAACTCACCTAAGTATATATAGAGAAATGCTAAGAATTTGGGGTATTTTCGAGGGAAAGCAAATTAGTTTAGGAAAAGAGGTCTTGTTCATTCACTTGATAATATGGGAAAGAAACGACAGGTGACGGAGAAGGAGGATAAAGACAAAAAACATAATGAGTAAAGAAAGATTAAGGATGGAAAACCCAATGGCTAACCTTGTTATCCCTCACTAAGGAGAGTTGGGTGGCGGTTCTTTCTAAACCTCCAAGATACCCAAAATTCGGATAAACGCTCAAAAATAGGGTCTTCAACCTCTTCGTAAAGCATTATAAATAATTATATTCATCCTAAATTTATTTTTGTTTATTCTTATTAAGTCCCTTCGTAAAGGCATTATAAATAATAATTTTCATCATAAAACAAAATGTTTACCCCTATTAAGTCTCGAAGGCGTCCAGATCCTCCATTAAAAATGCATTTGGGTTGCACTAGATTAAAAGGCTACCCCAAGGAAGTCATTAACCGGGTTTCCTTCTTTAATTTCGACCATTCCTCAGGACTAATCGTCACTTACAATGTGAGAACAACCGGACGTAACTGAAGACCCTTTCATGAACATGTTTCAAACATGCCCAATTGATACACGATGGTGTTTATTTTTTAAATCCTCGCCTCGAGCCAAGTTCCGCTATCGGCCGTTCGCCTCTCTCTCTCTCTCTCTCTCTCTCCTCAGCCGATGTGAAAGTTTACATCTGACCCAGAGCAGAGGGACCATCACGCGTCAGCAGTCGTCCCAGCGCAATGCCCCGTTTAAGTAATCCAGCTCTGTATGCAGGTGTAGGCCTAAGCTGCGTTATATGATAGTGGTTGCGAGTGGTGTGGATGTGGCGGGACCGAGTAACACAATCTTCCGGGTTGACGTTTCCTTCGGGAAAGGGATCGCATCATCTTCCGCGCGAACCCACAGTTATTCACTCGCGATTGTCATGTCATAGAAGGAGGAGGCTCGCTATTCTATATGACCTCCACCCTCCCTTAGCAAAGACCACCAATTGGGCAAACTTAAATTGTTTATGCCTGTTTTTTTGGATATCATATACACACGCCCCCACCAATATATAAATATATCATAATTTCCTATGGGTTATTGACCATTTACCGTGCCACGTATTTTTGTGATTTCCCGTTCATTTATGAAGCCCGTGTGCCTCTCTTATTAACGCTTTCTTCTTCATCATATCTACTTATCTACTCTTCTCTGTTTATAAGCTGACATGCAGGAAATCACGAGGTTTGAAACCTGGAAAATTGAGGGAAGAAAGAGAAGTTTTAGTTTTCGACAATATTCCAAAATATGTCAATAAAAAGTTTACAGAACTGAGATATAAAAGCTAATCTACTTCTCAGCTCTCCTCAGATCTACCTCGGAACTTAGAAACACACAGTGATCTATCAATCATCAAGGCAGAACTAGTAAAACGACTCCATCGTTGTGTAGCTCGACACAAATGAACTTACTAAAAGGGTAATCAACATCTCGCCAAGTGGGATTTTTCACGACCTGACCTTGTGTTATGCTTGTATGCACTTTTCTTATATTTTCTATCCAGTGTCAGTTGAAAAAGGGTGTGAGATACACTGAAACTGTTCTGAATTAAATTGTCTTCGGAGAATGTGGTTTAATTCCTCATGTTTTCTTGCGATATTGCATTAATTTTCATCATATATATATATAAAACCACATTCTCCGAACAAAATTTAATTCAGAACAGTTTCGGTGTATCTCACACCCTTTTTCAACTGATACTGGATAGAAAATATTAGAAACGTGCTTACATACATAACACGGGGTCAGGTCGTGAAAGATCCCCTCTTTTTCCCCCAATCCCCTACTTGTGGCTAATCAGCGGGGTTGTTAGGCCTAAACATATTGAAGGGCTAAAATTTCACTATTTTGTTTATTTGCTTTCGTATTACAGGATTAAAAGAAAATTGACCCTCAGATAGATTTAAATTAGGAACTGACGATATCAAGCTAGATTCTACGATTCTTCTCTTATCATAGTTAGCCGATTTAAATACCATTTTACTTCCATTGAAATTGATCGAATGATTCAAGTCTCTAACATGGCAAAATATTCCACTGCTTTGGCTGCCCACTCTAATATCTCTTTTGTGTTCGAACAATCTCTTGTCTAGATTTCTCCCAATTTCCCCTATATAGACTTTATGGCAATCGCTGCATGGTATTGCATATACTCCTATGTTATGATGTTCTTTGCGTTTCATGTAGGGGATTGGGGGAAAAAAGAGGGGATCTTTCACGACCTGACCCCGTGTTATGTATGTAATCACGTTTCTAATATTTTCTATCCAGTGTCAGTTGAAAAAGGGTGTGAGATACACCGAAACTGTTCTGAATTAAATTTTGTTCGGAGAATGTGGTTTAATTCTTCATCTTTTCTTGCGGTAATGCATTCATTTTCAGCATGAATACCACGAGAAGACACAACCAACTCACGAATCTTTTCCATCTCCATCCTGAGCATATTCCTCTGTTTAAAGAATATGAGAGAAACTTACTGCGTACTAAGAAGACCAAACTTCAATGGGACTTTTTAAATAACTGCTTGCAAGAAAAAATCGTTCCGACAACCCTACTTATAACATCTTTAAGAAAGTCCAGTGATGTCCCGTTTAACATTATACACAGCTGTATATTAAAAGAACGTGTAGAAAACGCCAAGCGAGAAGTGAACACTTTCCTATTCAAAGTGAGACGGTCAAGAAGAAATCTGTTTGATAAGTGCGATGAACTTTTATGGCATCATGCAGTTTTTGTGATTGAATCAAGTGTTCATGTAAAAATCCTTCATCATAGCAATTATTTGAAGTGGAAACTTAACCGAATTTTTATGAACAGTCTTTGGATTCAAGGCTAAAACCCCAATCAAAATATTCTGAATTTATCATCCCATGTACTGACTGATGATGAAAAATTCGCGTTAGGATACGGTTTAAGCTTTTCAATTAAGACATGCGATGATTTCTCACTAGACCATTTAGTATCCATAGCCAAATCCTTACATGAGCAAATAAGTGGTGAATTTCTTAGTGGTTGTATGCTTAGTGCCCTAAATTCTGCAAAAATCTGACTAAATTGGTTTTCCCAAAAGATTTCAAATTGCGTAGAATAAACTTAAATTTAATAACAACATTGTTATAACCAAATCCGACAAAACTAATCAGTTAATCATTTAGGACAAACATAGTTATAATGATAAACTTAACGAACTTCTTAACGATGTGAACACATGAAAAGCTACAAAGTGACCCGCTCAATAACAAAACAAGCAATTTCAACAAAAAATTGAAAAGAATATTGAAAAGCGCAGATTTAATCAAACAATTCAGGAGTACAAACCCTTCACTTCCCTATATGTATGGGGTCCCAAAGCCTCACAAAGAGGGATGTCCCTTACCCCCAATCATTTCCAATATTTATTCTCCCACTTATAAGCTCTCCAAATGGCTCGCCAAGCATTTATCTCCAGCAGTTGGAAGAATCTCATCTGCACACATTATGAACACTCAAGATTCCGTTGACCGCCTCAACCACCTGCAATTACCGGATGGAAAACTTGTGAGCTTTGATGTAAACTCTTTGTTTACCAAAGTTCCGGTTGACCAAACCATGGGCCTTCTGCGGGAAATCATGCCTAGACTTAATTTGGATCTTCCCATTTCTATGAGTAAATTTATCGATTTAGTTGAATTATGTCTCTCTGACAATGTGTTTCGAGTAAATAATGAGTTTTATAGACAAATATTTGGCCTTAGCATGGGAAATAGTTTATCTCCGATATTGGCATGTCTCTTCATGGAATATTTTGAGATTGAACTCCTTCCCACAATTTCTCCCCCTAACTTTATATGGTTAAGGTACATTGACGATGTATTTTCTGTATGGCCTAATGGTCATGATTTGATAACTTTTTAATAATTTGAATAATTTGCATGTCTCCATCAAATTTAAATATGAATGGGAATATGATAATAGATTACCCTTTTTAGATGTCTTCATTAATAAAGATCACCATGAATTAAAACTTGACGTTTATAGGAAACCAACCCACTCGAATGCCTATATACATTATTTTTCGTTTCACGATAATACTGTTAAAAAATCGGTAATTTCTAACCTTTTCCTTAGAGCATATAAAATATGTCATTCCTCCTATTTAGATGAGGAAATTGTCATGATCAGGACCATTTGTTCTAATTTGTATTACCCTGATTGGTTCATATCGTCTGCCCATTTTTCAGCTAGGAAAACATTCTATGGTAATAAGCCTTCCCGCACTAATGACTTCAACAAATGTATAACATTGCCATTTAATAATAAATTAAATAGTTTAAAGGACATATTTGGAAAAGCGGGTATCAATCTAGCCTTTAAATATAATAATTCCTTAAACCAGTTGATGATTGCCAGGAAACCAAAAGAACATCATAACATAGGAGTATATGCAATACCATGCAACGATTGCCATAAAGTTTATATAGGGGAAACGGACAGAAATCTAGACAAGAGATTGTACGAACACAAAAGAGATATTAGAGTGGGCAGCGAAAGCAGTGAAATATTTTGCCATGTTAGAGACTTGAATCATTCGATCAATTTCAATGGAAGTAAAATGGTATTTAAATCGGCTAACTATGTTAAGAAAAGAATCGCAGAATCGAGCTTGATATCGTCAGTTCCTAATTTAAATCTATCTGAGGGTCAATTTTCTATTAATCCTGTAATACGAAAGCAAATAAACAAAATAGTGAAATGTCAGCCCTTCAATATGTTTAGGCCAAACAACCCCCCTGATTAGCCACAAGTAGGGGATTGGGGGAAAAAGAGGGGATCTTTCACGACCTAACCCCGTGTTATGTATGTAAGCACGTTTCTAATATTTTCTATCCAGTATCAGTTGAAAAAGGGTGTGAGAGACACCTAAACTGTTCTGAATTAAATTTTGTTCGGAGAATGTGGTTTAATTCCTCATATATATATATATATATATATATATATATATATATATATATATACGTGTATCAGACAACCTAAAGAAATTGAAAAATTATATACCTGGAAGTATTTTCAGTAGATTGATTTCAGTCTAATTAGTCTTGAATTGTTTTAGTCATATTAAATCGGCGGGTTTTTTTTCGATAGAGGAAACTGCCATTGACTGACAGCGAAAAAGAGGGGCTTCTCTTCCTGTCCTCTAAATATCCCATCAAAGGGACGGATGCTGGAGTAGGAGTAATGCCCCTGCCACTACTGAAACCAGAGGAAGGGGCACGCCTTCTGTCCTCAGTACCAGCAGTTGTACACGCTTCCGGCCCCAATCCCTCGTCGAGGACCATATATCTTCTACCCTTTTCACTTTGTCTACCTTCACTAGTTTTTTTACACATATCTCTTATTGCTTCTCTGCACGAAGGGTCCTCGTCGCTATTGCTCTTTAAATTTGGCTAAACAAATTCCCCTAAATTATATTTACTTGTCTTCCTGGAATGAATACTTTTCGCACATTTTCATTTCCCCTAAATTTATAATTTTTTTAGAAACCTCGTTTCAGACTTTGTTTTTTCCTCTTTTTTTATAAATAAATTAATTTTGTTCCTCACTTCTTTTCTTAACTCCATTCATATTCTATGTGTTATGAAAGCAACTTCTTTGTTGGCTGGGAAAATGCAAAAACAACCCGAGCAAATAGTAAATAAATGACTTTCAATTCGACTTATTCTTGTTTAAATGGCAAATACATGACTCAAATCGACTTTAGCTGAGAAACTAGCAATTAAATGACTTTCAAATGGACTTATGCTGGGAAAATGGCAAATAAATAGCTTTCAAACCGAGTTAAGCTGGCCAAATGATAATGGGATGTCTTCAATTTTGGGCGTAAGAATAAATTAGATAAGAAAGAAAAGAACGGCAAAGAGATAAAAAGAAGCGATAAGTGATGCAATATAAGCACAAAAAAATTGGAAATAATAAAATTGCCAAAGACAAAATTGCCCAAACGTAGTATGCAGTTAATCGGAAGATCCCATCTAAAAACTTCTCGAACAGTTTTATCCGTGAAAAAACTTAGATATCAATTTAGAGGAGCAGATTGGAAGTGGCCGTACGTATCTTTAAGGCATCGGGCGATACAAATTGAATAAGCTTGATTGCTACAGCTGAAACCAGGAGACATGCCCATCCGGCTGCATTATCCGCTGTTGTGCACCCTCTCGGCCCCATTGCCCGCTGTTTTGCCCCCTTCTGGCCTCACTGTCTGCAGAATAATCTGCGGTTATAATATCTTCCACCATTTTGACTTCGTCTACTTTCATTACTCTGTTTACAGATCTCCTCTCACCAGTTGTGTGTCGGATTTCATTCTCTTTGCTATTGTGCCAAAAATCGGAGAAAGAAAAAAATATTTCTTTCATCCCCAATTTTCTCGTTTCTGTTGATCCGACAGAGCAAGCGTGTGATCAAAACGGATGTTATTATCCTGAAAACTAGAACGAGATTGAAACTGAAGAATGAAAAAATCGTGATGAATGCATATCAATTTGCACATCATCACACAGTTTCAGGATACTTTGGCCAGAAGGACAATCAACAAGCTGCTATGAGATGGCAATCGCTCTCTATCAGAGCGAAGTGTATCTTAACAAGGCGTTCATAATTGCAATATAAATGATCTTTTTCAAAGATATTATGGAGATAAATTATTGCTTTTCCTCACCGTAGTTTGCTATAGTAGCTTCTCCAAGATTATAGTGATTAACTAAAAATCAATTCATTTTAAAAGCTGCATTTTTATGTACTGGAAATTATAGATTGGGGCCTACTAGAGCGGGAAGAAACTTAAAAGGAGACTTCAGAGATAAAATCGAAAACACAAAAGCGAAGTTATTTCACTCGATTATCATGGCATTTTTATCTAAGACGGAGAGCATTAGAAACTAGATAAAAAGGTGAAAATATATAAATAAAAGCAAATTTTTCACGCACTTCTCTCACCTTCTCTCAAATCATCGCAGAATGAGCCTATATTAGGACAATCATTCTTGTTCAGATATTAAATGTTAAGCAAATTGAAAATAAATCTATGTTTAACTATTTGTGTTTTGTCATGAGCTCTCTCCGTCCTCGCCGAAAATCCAGCATAACCTTTAGTCATTTGCAACAGTCTGCTAACAGGAATGAAAACACTATCATTTTTTGTTAACAACAAACATAAATAAAAGTAATTACCGATGACAAGCCAATTTCAACACAGAAAATTAAATTTATCTGCCGAATCACCGAATAAATTAAATACACGAAATAATAAGTACTAAAAAGGTATAATTTAATAAAATCATAAAACAACAACAAATGCTCACGACATATGCAAAAAACATTAAAGTTTTTAAGAGAAAAGTCCTGAACGCCGTTTTAATAACTAAAACCAGTACAACATCAAAAGATACACAAAAACAAAAATATTATGAAAGCGATAAACCTGATTACCAGGCCCTTGAATCACTTTGCAAACTCCTACACTACATTCGCCTTGCACCAATTTTATTTCGTTTTGTCTATACTACACATTCGTTGTCTCCCTCCAGACATATCCGCACATTCATTCGAATTTCATCTGCAGAATATTTGTTATGATAGTGGTGAAGTACTTATTACTTAAATTGTGCACCATGAGTTTCTGAATCAAGGAGAAAACATTATTATAATAGACCTTCAACGGAATCATCTCAAGTATATCAATGTAACAGTACATCAGAAAAGCCGAGATTCCCTAACGGAAAAGTATCCTCCTTCAGTAAGACGATTGAAAGTCATAACATGATAACAAGTCCCTCAATTAATATTCTTTAGTTTAAGAACTTTAAAAGAAAATTCCGCGAAAAGTTACTTACCTGTTAAACTACTCTTATTATGTCCCATTCATCACTGTTAATGATGGCAGCGAGCTCATGGACATGATAGATTTCAACTTCTAGTTTTCTGTTGTTTTGCAGTAATGAAATCATTCTTTCAAAATCACTTCAGGTTTGATATGAACGCAGAAATTGGATGAACAAATAACAAAGTTCATCTGGCCCTCCAATTTTATCAATCAATTTCTTTTTCACGAATTTAGAGGCGCAATAGCAAAGAGGGCGAATGAGGCAGAAAGTCTGTAAGAAAAAAATCTGTAAAGAAAATTGTGGAGGTAAACGAAGTGAAAATGTGTGGAATATATGAAAGAATATATGAGAATAGCAGTGCAACAAAAATCAGTAACGAGTGACAAAATTTAATCATAAATTTAATGCGCCCTATAGCGCAAAGAGGGTCATCGGATGGGGTTCAGCAAGATTGAGATTTAGGTCACAGACACGAAAAGAATCCTACGGCAAATTTTCGCTAGGTTTAACTGTTTTTATTTTCTTTGGGGTCATCTGAATGACCCTAGGTACATATCGACTAGTTGAAGGATATGAATTTGTTCAAAGATAACATGTTTCAAGAAGTTCTAGTAAAATAGACAGAGATATTTGCAGTAATTATAAGAAATATAGTAGATAATGCTGGTCTTTTAAAGCACATAAACGGGTGCCATCTGAGTACCATCACTTTCACGAATATTAATCATTTATTTATTTCACTCATCATTTTATAATTACATAAAAAAACAAATGCTATTAAATTTAAACCTGCTTGTGCCACGCAATTCTTTCGTATCTATTAAATTGTTGACTTAATCAAGGTCAAACCTAGGCACGATTCCAATTGAATTACTTTTTATTTCATCCGATCTATGACTAGAATTATTAGACTCTTTAAGATCTCTTCTAATGTCATGTTTTGTTCTTAGGAAGAGTTAACTTTTCTGCAGTACCCTTTGTATTTAACACCATTTATTTCATCAGGTACTATATAATTTATCAGTAATTGTAAAATCATAGCCACTCTAAAATAATGATGCCTTTCCCAAACTAGATAATTGGAGTGGTGCCATTTTTTCCCATACTGAAGTCCCGGTTTTCCTATTGAAAAAAATTACTTTGGTTTCCTCTGACTGGAACACATTATATCAGATTTCTGTATGCTAATTTAGGAGTGTAGTAGATTAATTCAATTTTGTCTGGAGATTCATTTTTTTGTAAAAGTCTCCCTTGAATTTCTCGAATAAAAAAAATAGATCCGAGTATTCTGTAGGTGATTTTTTTTTTTTACTTTCTACTGTAATAACTTTAATTAAATCTTTGAATTTAACACATAGTCGATTTCTACCGCTATTTAAAAAATTGGAAAAGCCATTTCATGTTGTGTTCTGCCTTCAGATCTTTCGATTATCTTGAAAGTTTTCCACTCAAATTATTTTCAATGTGAAATAACACATTGAACTCTACTTTCGTAAATCGGTTAACCCTCAACATTTTATTAAGTCTGTGTTGGAAGTAGTTAACATATTACAAGTTCAAAGACAACAAACAAAAGAAGGGAACAGAGAATAATACGTATGTCATACATTACCTCCCTCCCAAATCTCACTCCAATTTTACTCAGAAGTTGTCTTAAGTACCCCACCGATTATTAAATCAAAAAGGGTTTGATAAATATTGTATAGGAGGAGTTAAGTGTAACATTCAAAACAAGATAATAATGGATCATAAACAACGGAGGAAAATCTCGAGTCATTCACTGCAATAAACCTACTTAACAGGAATTCAGATCAGAGGGTGAATTTCGTGGAAAAAACACGCATACTAATAAAAGAACTACAAGCCTTAACAATGGCTACTTTTTAATAAGCTTTGGCTCGAGTACGAACAACATTTACACACAAACATAGGAAAACCGGAACAAAGAAAATTCCGTCCATTTATTTAGACTCCATCTCCCCCTCCCTAAATAATATACGTTTATGATGCGGTTGTCATAGCAATCGTTGAGCACCTTCACGTTAAAAATGGGTGGGGGAGAGTCCTTATCTGCATGCAAAGCAGGCCACTATATTCAAATGATTGTATTCGTATCTTGCAAAGATGAATCAGTCCAAGAGGTTTTTTTCTACCTTAATCTAACCTAATCTAACTAAATATAACTTTACCCCGCCTAACCTACCTCAACCTAATCTAGAATAGGCTAAATTAGGTTAGTTGAGCTAGGTTAGGTTATATTAGGTTATATTGAGGTGTCTCATCTTTACAAGTTCTAACAAATTAATCGAATTTTCTTACGGAGAACTTTTTCAAGTGGTAATTTTAACTTTCATTTTTGCCGTTGCATTACATACATGGAGGGTGTTCGCCAACTCAGGAAGACACATATTTTACAACTGCCAATTCAATTTCAATGTACGTAGTTGATATATGTGGTTGTCAAAGCAATTTTCCCTCACCGTCATACTCTATCGGAAAGACCAGCCAAGTAACAGAATCCAACAAACCACTCTGTCAGTCCTAAAAAAGAGTACTGTTGTCGAACGGGGCAAACTTCAAATGTACCGTTTATTCATCAATATACTTCAAACCATAAAATAGATTGGTCTAATGCGAAATCCATTATTTTTGTGCCCACTTTTATTGAAAGAAATTTAATGAAATTAGCCATGATCAAATTCTCCATAACATTAATTTCAATTTAAGTGAGGGTCTATTTAAATTAGATAATTGGATCATGAATAATATTTGTTTTCAATATAAATTCAATTTGTTGAATTGATTTGTATATTGTAGTTCTACCGATAGGCTATTCATTTATTCGTCAGTTGTTTTTTTCCCCCTAAATGATCTTCTTTGTTCATCGGTACGTTTGAATGACGTCACATTTCTCTATGGGCCCTTATCGCGACCTAACGTAATTAAGGAAGTCTGTTGGCGATGAATCTCTCTCCCCGTCTAGATAATTTAGGAGTATATATTCGAGACTTCGTAGTTCACATGCAGATTGTGTCTGAAGCCGCCGTCGAGTACGTTAGCCGTAACGTCTTCGTTAGTCGAGCGGGAATCGACTACATTCTCATCCAGAGAAGAATTGAGTGATTGTCGAAGAGCCAAGGAAGAGCTAGTCGTCACTCAGCGTTGTTCCTCGAGATAGTTTTAGGCGCGCTTCAACCTTTCTCACCACGTCTTCGGATTTTAAGGATCGGAAAAGACATCCCCGAAGCACCCTCCGTTTGCATCTTAAGGATAAGAGGCCTCCAACTTCAGTTTCCCGAAGTTGAATTGAGCGCCCCGTGAGACGCTCACGAGTTTAAGGTCGAACTTACCTACCTGGTCCTACTCGCCACACATCAAGGTAAACGGGATTTAAACCTCGCTTCGTCACGCTCCTCCCACCTTTATCGCGTCGAACCTCAAGGGTCCCCTTTATTCAAGAACTTGCATAATTGTAAAATCATTACTTAATTAATTATCCCTCGGTTCAAACTTAATTGATAGTTTTAATCATCTTAGCAGTGAACCGTCAATATTTAATTGCATTGCCATTTAACTTGCCCTATATGTATATTTAATCTTTAGTCCTATAAAAGTTTATTTTTGTAGTCGTGTTTGAATATTCCTTGGCTTAGCAACTGTGTATTTAAAGCACTCTTAGAATCATCCGCAGGTGGAGCCTTAATTTCGGTCAGCCAGTAAACCAATGTGCGTATAACAGCGTACACCTCGTCATACCACGACATAAAACTGACGTCAGGTCTTTGGGTTTGTAAAAGATTTCCCCCTATATAATCTTTTACTATTTCCTTAAAGATCATTATTTCCTCTCTATACAGTGGCAAGTGTCAAGAATATTCAAGCAAAAATAATAGGAAAATTTATTTTTATTAATAGGCAATTATATTTTTTTAGTTGACCGCATTTACGTAAGTCAAAATACTACTAATTAAACGGCAAGAATAGCCGCCAAACTTTGGTTTCGCTGTGGTAAGATTACCAGAAGACTCAGTCCTGGTCAAGTTCCCTCGTTAGTTATTTTATTTTTCTCGTGTGCATAATTAATTGGAACCTTTAGTAAGTTTTTTTTTGGTTAATTGTGAATTACAAGTAGGCTAGATTTGTTAGGAAGACCCTGACTTGTTCTGGCAAGCTTTCTCATGTGCCGAAAGACGAACGCAGCATATTCAACATGTCTTCGTTAGATCGTTTTCATAAGCAAGGACAGATCCTAGAACTATCAAGAAAGGATTTAATCAATTACGTTCAAGAGGAAGAACGAAACAAATGGGCAGGAAGGAAAGCACAGAGATAAGCAGAAGAAAGGGAAGAACAAGCACATATAAAAGCATAGAAGCAGGAGAAAGGAAAGAACAAGCACATATAGAAGCAGAAGAAAGACAGAGAGAAGCTGAAGGAAGGAAATAACAAGCACAGAGAGAAGCAGAAGAAAAACAGATGGAAGAAAGACAAAGAAAAGCGGAAGAGAGAGAACAAATACGATAGCACGAGAGAGAATTGAGCCATGATCATGTCGAAATGACTTATGTGGGATCACGCAACTATCAGTCACAACTACCCACGTTAAAACTTCCCGCGTATAAAGACGGAGAAGATTTTTGTTCTTATCTGACCCTCTTTGATAAAATTTTTGAAGTCAACAATTGGGATTTAGAATCTGATGGAGTTACCCGTCTACTCCTCCTCTTAAACATTCGTCTGCGTGAAGTCTTTATTTCTCTGCCCTCGGATGCAACTCTGTATTATTTAACCCTAAAAGCAGAGCTCCTCTCTGCTATTAATATGAATCCGGAGTTCTATCTGGTCCAGATTCCGATCGGCTAGGATACGGTGGGGACAAACGTTTAACCAATTTGGGTTTACCCTTCGCCGCAATTTACAGTTTTGGCTGGACTCCTCACAAGCGACTAACGAATATGAGCCATTAGTCGACTTTATTTTAAGGAATTAACTGATGGCTACCCTTTCCCGAGAAGTGAAGAGCCTCTTTGTTTAAAGAGTGTGTAGACCAAGCCGAGCTTAACGCTTCCAGCCACGACCTATATCCCAAAGAGACCAAGAAGAGTCACCATCAATCCCCGAAACATAAGTTTGGGCCTAATAAGTTCCATGCTAAGAATAATGGTAGCTTAGAACACCCCTAATCAACAGGTCCATCAGGTAACCGCTTCTCTTCCCCCTAACTCTTCTGCCTCGTCATCACAGTCGCCACCTGCTTCCTCTCACTCGGAACAACAGGTTAATTTCCTGTTCAATAAGAGCTCCCCCGGTGGGTTCAAGTTAGAAAACGGCACGATAAATGGCTGTTGAGTGTCAACCCTTGTAAGAGACACGGGTTGCACATGCATAGTAGTCTCGGACAAGCTGTTGCCCACAGTAAGTTCCCAGCATAAGAGATTTGCGATCGTACATGACTTTTTAGGTCGTGTCACTAAGTTCCCAGTGATAAAGTGCTACATACAGTGTCAGTATTTCACAGGATAGTCCGATGTAGTCGCCGCCCCAATAAAGTTTTGTTCTGTTCTTATCGGACAGAGCGCGCAGCTCTCTCCAAACCCATCACGCAACTAGTGATCACCATGGGCCTATTCTTTAACCATTTGCTGTGCTGTTTTTTTGTGCTTTTTTTTAAGCCGCCTCGTTGTTACCTCCGCTCTGTCTTCCCGCACCCACGTGTTTTTTTTTCAAGCTCTCTCGTTGTTAGCTCCGCTGTCTTCCCGCCCACGCCCTCCCCCCTCACCGACCGCTAATTCTGATTCGTCACTATTTTTTTCCCTCGTTTCTTGTTTCTATCGTAATTTTATTTGTTCACACTATTCGATTACTCTTTATTTTGTCTCAATTGTTGTTTCTCCCGTTATTGTGTCGCTTAAGCCACTCTACTTATATAGTTAATTTGCTTTTCTCCCATTATTGTGTCGCTTAGCCACTATGATTGATAGGTTAACGATTCTTGCTCTCAATGGAACTGCTACCATTGTTTCTCAAAACACCCTTACTCACATTAATGCATTGGGAATTTCTCGTTCCCGTCGCCACACTAAACGTGGTTTCCGTTTAGCTCCTGCTCTTAAAATTTTTTTTTTACTTGAATTAACCCCCCCAATTTACCCCTGATTCTTCTTCACCTGCCCCTTCACCCGTTCTCTCAGCGTCTCTCCTCAATGTCAGAAGCCTCTCGAAGAAGGCTGACTACATTCATGACCTGCTCGTTAACACTCGAGTCACTCTCCTTGGACTCACGGAAACTTGGCTTGCCCCTTCTGCTTGCTGTTTTAAATCTCGCTACCACTGATGGTTACCTTCACTCCCATACCTCCCGTAACTCTCGCGGTGGTGGAGTTGCTCTCATTCACAGTGCCTCCTTCCCTCTGAATAATCTGCCCTCTTCCCCTCTTCTTTCTTTTGAGGATCTCATCAATGTCTCTGATACCACCCCCTCTCTAACTATCTTAGTCCTCTACCGCCCTCTCAGCTCCTCCCTGGAGCTTTTTTTGATGAATTTAGTAACCCCATCCGCTGGCCTCTCCCCCCAGGTTCTCTGCTAATCTTCGGTGATTTCAACCTTCCTGGCCACAATCCTAATTTCAAAGCCTTTTCTGAAATCCTTGATCTCTTCTCCCTGACCCAACACGTTTCTTCCCCTACCCACTCTCATGGAAACATTTTAGACCTTGTAATCTCTGACTGTCTTATTTCCAACCTGACGACTAGAAATTTGTCTAATGCTATATCTGATCACTTCCTTATCAACTTCAACTTCTCGATCCCATTCCATATACCTCCCCAGCTGTCTCATAATCCTAAGCCTTTCCGTTGACTTGCCTCCATTGATATTCCCTTTCTATCTAATGATGTGGCCTCCAAACTTCCTCCTATTGATGCTTCTGCCTCTCCTGACCAGATTCTCTCTTCTTTGGAGCAACACCTTCTCACTTGTCTTGATGCTCACTCTCCCCTTGTCACCCCTTCGAACTCCCGTTGTCACCGTGCCCCTTGGTACTCTATGGAACTCATCCGTGCTAGGCAGTCCATGCGTGTCCAGGAAAAAGTCCTTAGAAAGGCTCGCACCCGTGGGCAAGATAACGACCCCTCTCTAGCTGGCTTTCCGACTTGCGACAGCTTCCTAGGTGGCGAAATTAAAATCTGCTCGTGAAGCCTACTCACGTAATCTGCTTACTGATAATAGGAATGATCCCCGTACCGTCTTCCGCCTGCTCTCCTGTCTTACTTCCCCAGCCAGGGCTTCCCACCCATTAGCCCTGCTACTCTCTCGAATTTCTTCGCAGATAAGGTCACTAACCTCGTGCCTCCCTCCCTCAGCCTTTTTTCCCGGCTCCTGCCATTCTCCCTGACTTCCCGCCTCAGCCGCTTATCGTTTTGCCCGCTGTGACCGCGTTGGGGCTTACAACCCTGCTCTCGCGTTCTAAGAAATTGGGCTCCCCAAAGGACATTTTTCCGCCTGAACTGTTATGTAAAATTCTGCCTGCTATCCTCCCAACGCTTCTTCACCTGTTCAACACTTCACTTGCAACTAGTCTTATTCCCTCTTCCTTCAAACGTGCCCACATCCGTCCGATTCTTAAAAAGCCTCAACTGAACCCCACTGATCCTTCCAATTATCGCCCGATTTCGCAACTTCCTTTCCTCTCTAAGGTTCTGGAGAGAGTGGTTGCTTCACGCATCAACAGTCACATGGTGGCCTGTACCATTGATGAAACCTATCAATCTAGTTTCAAGTCAGGTCACTCCACAGCAACCACCCTTCTCAATGTGTTCGATTGCTTACGAAGATCCACGGACAGGGGTTGTGCCTCCATCCTCGTTCTACTCGACCTCTCCTCTGCCTTCGATACTATTGACCATACCGTCCTTCTTGATCGTCTCCACTCTTTCCTCGGCATATAAGGCACCATGCTTGACTGGTTCCGCTCTTACCTCTCGTCTCGTACCCAATCCGTTGTAATTGACGACGTTTCATCCGACTCTACCCCCATTCGCTTTGGAGTGCCACAAGGCTCTGTCCTTGGTCCTCTACTATTTTGTACCTACCTTCTACCTCTTAGTTCCCTTCTCCGTGATCTCGGTCTATCCTTCCACCTATATGCTGATGACACTCAAATTTTCGTTTCCTTATCCCCCACGTCTCTTGCTTAATCTATCACTGACCTCCTGGCTGCCTACTCCTCCATTTCTGACTGGCTCTCTACTAATTTCCTCAGGCTTAATTACTCCAAAACTAAGGTCCTCCTTGTCGGCACCCCTGCTCTTGTCAAAAACTCTAAATCTCTCTTTCCCTCGCTTACTCTGGGCGGTAATACTATCATTTTCTCTGACTGCGTTAGGAATCTGGTTGTTGTTTTTGATGATCATCTCTCCTTTAAGCCTTATATCCGCAATGTCAGAAAATCCTCTCTATGTTTCCGTAATAACTTCTCTTGCATTCGCTCTCACTTTAAGCGCCAAAGTCCTAGGGACTGCTGTTTAGGCCTTCATCACCTCACGCCTTGACTACTGTAACTCTCTGCTTGTGAATTTGCCATCCTACTCTCTCCGCCCCCTTCAACTTGTACAGAACTATGCCACCCAGCTTCTCCTCCGTCACCCTCGCTTCTCTCTCTCGAAACCCTTGCTGCATCAACTGAACTGGCTCCCTCTCAGATCCCGTACTCACTTCAAGATACTTCTCTTCACATTTAAGGCCCTAAACAACAAGGCATCGTCTTACCTCTCTTCTGCCCTCTCGCCACGCCATGTCCCTCGGGCCCTTCAGTCATCACATGCACTCCTTTTGAATATTCCTCGTTCATCTTTCTGCTCAATGGGGGACTGATCCTTCTCAATCTGCGCCCCTAAGTTGTGGAATGCTCTTCCTGCTGAAATCAGGTCTTCTCCCTGTCTGACCACATTTAAGCGTCTCCTGAAAACGCATCTTTATAGTATTGCCTTCTCCCCCCTCTTGAATTTCCATTGAATTTCCATTCTCATCTCAGCACAACGCGCGCTCTGGGAAGGCCTCAGGTCTAGAAGAGCACATTAAAAAAGACTTATTATTATTATTATTATTATTATTATTATACAGCAATGATCAGTTTGCTGAAGTGCAATTGCCCTTCTTTGCAACCCCTGTGGGAGAAGGCCAGAAAAAAGGAACCCGAAACCGTTCGAGGGACTAGAATAATTGACTGTACAGACCTCGCCTTCAAGAATTCTGAGGTGAATATGAAAAAATACAGAACCTATTTTGACATTAAGTTCAAAGCACGGAAATTTGAAGCAAGCGACGAAGTACTACTTCTGTTGCCCTCTGAGTCTAATAAGCTCCTATTTCAGTGGAAATGACCTTCTTCAGTAGTAGAACCCCGAGGCTCGGTCGACTACTTAATTCAGACACTCTCAGGTAATAAAGTGTGCCACGTCAACCTCTTAAAAAGGTACCACCGACGCACGTGCGTTAATAATGTGCACGCTTTAGACGAAGAATTCATCTTAGAGGCAACTTACCAGATCAAACCGATTTGCCTCGTTCAAACGGTCTGCGTGGAAGCAGACGACGAATACCCTTTGCCGTCTCTCCCGTCCCCCCAATCTGGCTCAGCCTCCGAGCTCGATTTTAAACCCTGTCTCCAACCATCGAGAAGGCTCAATTGGCGAGCCTTCTAAGTGAATTGTCGGACGTAGTCTCCGAAACCCCAGGTTGTTCAACCCAATTCACTCATGATATTGTTTTAAAAACCCAAGAACCAGTAAGAACTAAGCCTTATCCTATTCCCGTTCATTTACGCCCGAGTTTAACGCCGAAGTAGAAAATTTGCTCAGATTGGGAATCATCGAGCCCTCCTCATCTGACTTTTGTGCCTGTATAGTGATGGTCAGAAAGGCTGATCAATCATTTTGGATGTGCGTCGATTTTCGCAAATTAAATTCAGTCACCCAATTCGAGACCGAGCCCATACCATTGATTGATCATAACCTACATCTTTTCGAAGATGCAAAATTCATCTCCGAAATTGATCTTTGTAAGGTTCTCCGAATCTTCTAAGTGCTTTACAGCTTTGGCTACAGAGAAAAGATTAATGTAATTTACCCGTCTTCTCTTTGGTTTGGTAACTGCATGTGGAAACTACAATCGAATGATGCGTCGAATTATAGACGGCCTAGTCAGTCTAACCTTTTATTTTGACAATGTGTACGTTGCCACCCGTACATAGGACCAGCACGTACAATCCCTTCGCGCTTTGTTAATTCGTTTGCGCGCATACGGACTCACGATAAGCCCATCGAAGTGTCATTAAGCATATAATACGATTAAATATCTTGGTTTTAAGATCAGGAAGAACCAGATGGGGTTCTTATTCAATTTACAGGGGCTTCGTTCCCAATTTAACCACTAGAGCGTCACCCCTTAATGATCTGTTAAAGAAAACGGGACCCAGTCCTGTCAGTTAGACTCTCCCCGCGGTGTCTAGCTTTAAGCAGCTGAAGGAGAAACTGATCTCTGCTCCTATTTTGAGACTCCCAAATCCGAACAAAAAGTTTGGGATTCGTACTGATGCCTCTCGTGCAGTATGAAAACGATGGAAATGAATATCCCGTTGCGTATGCGAGCAGGAAGCTGTCTGTCCGCGAGAAGGCTTACGCCACAATTGAACTCGAGGCATTAGCTATAGTATGGTCGATTCGAAATTTTAGAATGTACCTTATAGGAACCCAATTCGTAATTTAGAGTGACCATAAGCCATTGTTGTACCTTCGTAGTTTCAAGAGTCAAAATGGACGACTAATGCGTTGGAGTCTGTTACGCATGGAATATCAATTCCGTATTGTATATATCAAGGGTACTCAAAATTGCTTAGCGGATAGTTTAAGTAGAAATCCTCTAGAATACTCTATTGCCATAAATTAAAGATAACGTTACGTATATCCTCGTAAATATGTTTGCAGATTTTTTATATATAGGTTAATTGTTTGAAGTGTTGTATAATTATTTTCTGATGTAGTGTATCTTTAGTAATGGTTCATTTTTTTCTTTTATTTAGATACTCAATGTATTGTGTGGTTGAATTTTTTTATTGTACTTGTGCGTATAGTCTGAAGTAATTATTATTATTTGCTCACCCTGCTCGTGTCCGAATTTCGTTTGTATCTCATTGCACTAATTCAAATTTTATAGCATATCCCCCTTAAAGAAAAATTAGTTTGAGACATTTTTTTCGCGCCAGGAACTCTGAAAGACTTTGTCATGTTACCGCCCAGGAACGCGAGACAGAGCTGGATCAGCTCCTGGTAGACGAGGCAAGTATTGGACGTTGTGGTGTCGAACCCCATGCCGATAATGCTAGTTTCCAGGCCATTCTCCCGGACAAGCTTCAAGACTGTCTCCGCCACGGCTCTTCCTGTTCCATCAGCAAAAACAGGGACGCCCAGGAGTTCCTCTGTGTCCCCCCAATGAGCAAGACTGCGATTCAATCTTTCAATGATTTGCCGTCTGGGATATTAGGGAGTAGCTTACAGTCCAAGTGTAGGACCAAGGGTACTTCTGTTCCCCAGGCCAGCTAAGCCGCGACCTCCTCTCTGTTTTTCACTTGAGCTTCATGACTTTTTTTTGACGTAAGAAGGGTCAGATGTTGGAATATTGGCCTTCTTCCAGATGTCGAGGATCTTGGTGGTGGTGGAGCCAGCGGCTGCCGTAACTAACTCCTTCTTATTGACATGTTGGAACAAAAACACGACCAACACCTTCTTCTGAGAGGGCAGCCTGTTCCCGGGAAAGCTCTCCGAAGAGTTCACATCAAAAAGCGTATGTTGTGATCGCCGAGCACGTGCCATTGCGTTTTAGCTATCTGAGAAAGAGAAGAAAAAACATCATTTCTTAAAGTGGTCAATATCACTCAAAATACACGAAGTAGACAATTCGTGCTATCAATAAATAGAGCCGGAATTAAATAAAATTTTACAGCATTTACTTTCACACGAGAGGCAACCAGGGCATCATCTGCTGGAGTGTGTATCACCATCTTGAATTTTCGGGACATCCTAATATATATATATATATTAATATCTATAATTTTTTTGTAGTTGCGCAATTATAATTATCCAATTCAAAATGGCAATGTTGTAGATAACTAAGCCTTAATCAGTATTCTCTCGTGACTGTGAGAAGAGCTTAGTTAGCTACAACATTGCCATTTTATCCGAATATATATAAACTGTGCAGGTCAAATTTTTGGCTGATATTTTAAATATTAAACAGTGTACAAACGTGAAACTTGGTCCACTGAAATATTCTAGTTAGGTACGTACGCAGTCAATATTTCAATCGTATTGATAAGATACATACAAAGTTATGTTAAGTTATGTATTTTGATGTGCTTTTAAATGTGTCACGCTTTATTGCAGGTGTACGAAAATGCCCCTGAAACAACGTCTGACAGCTACAAAGAAGACGCGGATTATTGCAGGTCTCGCAATAGGCTTATCTGTTGGAGAATTAGTCCAAGAGCTTGGTCCGGATACAAGAATAGTGAAGGTGTATGTGGAAAACCCCATCACCAAACCAAAGCAAAATAAAGGTTCGAGAAGAAATGTATCCCACCGTGACATCCGAAAAATAGGTAGACAAGTAAGAAAAGACCTCGATAGCACAAGTGCTGCCATATTTGAAAGTGCTAGAGTTGCTCCTTTTTCCAGAAACACATGGTGTAGGATCATTAAAGAGACGGCCAGAAGTGTTAAGTGCATCGCTAGACCCATCCTGAGCAAGAATCACAAAGAGAAGCGTATTGATTGGGCATGAAATTACATGAAGATCAATTTCCAAGATGTCCTCTTCACGGATGAGGCCAGAGCTACTCTGGATGGCCCCGAAGGATGGGCCAAAGTTTGGGTACCTCTTGGAGCCTCTCGTCCGCATCGCCTTCGGCGTCAACAAGGAGGTGGTGGTGTCATGATTTGGGCAGGAATCATAAGAAATTAACTTTTCGGGCTTTTTCGAGTTCCAGAAGGTTTTAAACTCACCAAAAGCTCCTACAACGAGTTTTTGGAAAAGCATTTTGAAGCATGGTTATATGATCTGCCAATCTCACGTCGATGGCGGTTGCATTTTATGCAGGATAATGCTCATTCGCATTTAGCCAAGGCTACAATTTCGTACCTCACAACTTTGAGAATCACTTATGACCTGGTCTCTCTGTTCTTTTGACCTAAAGCCTATCGAAAAGTTCTGGTTGATCATGAAGAGGAAAGTGTATGAACGAGGTATCCAGTTTTCATCGACGGATGCCCTGTGGGAAAAATCAAAAGAGTTGCTGGTACCATAACATCTTTCCAGATTAGTCAGCTAACAGCTTCTGTGGACAAAAGACTGTTTTATGTAATTTCTAAACAAGGAAGTTACGTAGACAAATAAAGTACAGCACCAACAATTTAATTGTGTACGTTTCATATCTTTTGCTGCTATTCTTCGGTAGCGTGTTTCATTATTACAATAAAATGGTAATATAACGATAATACTTTGTTTCATTACCTTAAATTGACATTTTCGTACACCTGCAATAAAGTGTGACACAGTTGAAATCACATCAAAATACATAACTTAACATCACTTTGTATGTATCTTATTTATACGTCTAAAATGTTAACTGCGTACCTACCTACCTAGGATATTTCAGTGGAGCAAATTTCACGTTTGTACAATGCTTAATATTCAAAATAACAGCCAAAATTTGACTTTCAATAAAGCATGATACACAGTTTATATATATATATATATATATATATATATATATATATATATATATATATATATATTTTATGTTCGATCTCAATTTACGGTTTTCATAACAGAATAAAAACCTGCAATATATGTATTTTAAAAATTCACAAATATTGTTAGATTATAATTGGGAGATAACAGTTTACTCAAAGTAACCGTCCTTTGCTACCACCACTGCCTCAAAACCACTCCGGGAGCTGGTGCATGCGTTCTGCACTGTGTCCCTGGAAGATCTTCGAACAACTCCCTGATCTTGGCTACCAGCTCGTTCTTGATGTTGCAGGAACAGCGTTTTGCCTCTTTCCCAACGGCGCCTCACACAGTAATTCATATGACTAAAATCGGGGATTTAGGAAGCCAGAATTTGTCACCGTAAATTCGTATGAATTCTCAGACAACCACTTCTGAGTCTTTCCGGAGATATGGCCTTCCAGAAGAAACCATTTACAACCAGGGTATAACAAGAGTGTATAGCAGTCCCGAATAGCCGTCTTAAATGTGTCTAAAAACCTGGTCAAAGATGTAGTGCAGCTTGACCTCGCCCTGACTAGATTATCACAAATAGGGAACTTGGTCTTCATGATACAAAAACGTTTCAATGAAGGTAGGCAAGCCGCTTGTTGTTCTGGGTGTTATGTAACTTATCTTGGAAAAAGTTAATTTCGTTTGAGAAGAACCAGATCGTCTCCGGCTCAAAAGGATTGTCAGAAAGAGTGAGAGAGAGATAGATAAATATATATATATATATATATATATATATATATATATATATATATAGAGAGAGAGAGAGAGAGAGAGAGAGAGAGAGAGAGACAGAAAGGGAGAGAGAGAGAGAGAGAGAGAGAGAGAGAGAGGGAGAGAGAGAGAGAGACGCGTATGATGGGAAGAACCCGCAATCGGCTTCTTTTGAGGTCACTTTCGTTTGATAACACGGCCTATAGCGAGCCTAACCGTAACAACGAGAGGTTCAGCCAGATGGCGTGAAGATTTAAATTAACTTCCGGTGCCCCTCTATATATAAAACAAAATCCCCTTCCGGCGCCTCTGTAACTTTCAATTCCAGGTCTCTGTAAAAATAGTAAAGCATTGGCCTGGGTGAATGAGTATTCTGCTAAAAGGTGCCGTCGCATAAGCTTCTTTTTCTCGGCCTCCCATACACCAAGAGCTCGAAGACAAGAAAAGAGAAAAAAGGAACAAACGAGAAAAGATCTCTCGAGCTCAGCTTCCTCCCCAATAAATACTCCCTCGATCCCTAGTTTAGAGACTGACTGTGGTCACTGGAATACAGGTTGTATTTTCCGTCATGCTTGCTTACTTGCTTAAGGGAGTCCATCGTAATCCGATGATGACCTTGTGTCTCAGCGTAATCTTCTGTGATGGGAACAACGATGAATGAGAAGACCAATACGGGATCTACACTGCCGTCCACAGATGTTGCACTGGATGTTAGGGTCGCACGGTGGAGGCTGTGCAGCCCTCTCATGTCTCTCCTCTCAACGTCTAATAAGTACATTCCTCCGTTGCTGTTCATAGTTGTTTATTCCTTCACGGCATCTTGTCCTCCATAGTGTCTTATCCGAGGCTAATGTCTCCAATTCACTTGGGTTGACATTTATGCTGCGCAAGGCCTGTTTTACATTATCTTTATATCTTTTTTTCTGACCACCAGCATTTCTAACAACCTGTTCTAGCTTTCCGTACATTATTTTCTTTGGCATTCTTTCATCTGCCATTCGAATTACATGCCCGACCCCTCTCCCACTGGTTTTCCAACAGTATGCACTCGAGACTGGTGATTCCAGCACGTGTCAAGACCGTTGATTTGGTTTTCTATCTTGCAACGTTATCTCCAGAATTCTTCTTAAACATCTCATATGGAATTTTTCGAGCATCCTCATATGTTCTCTGTACAATGTTTATGCCTCACAACCATATAATAGTATGGAGAAGCATACAGCTATATAGACTTAGCCCTTTGATTCCAATTTTAAATTATGATTTGTTACTGCCGCACTCTCAGTCTTCCAAAAGCAGATTCTGCCTAGTTTATTCTACTTTGTATTTCTTCGTCTATGGTGCAGTTTGCAGACAGAATACTGCCCAGGTACTTAAAATTGGAGACAATTTTTACAGGGTTTTCATTTAATGCAGTGACGGGCACGTTATCAGGTAATTCATTCCACTGGTCTATGATTTCTGCCTTGTTGCAGTTTATTTCTAAACCTATCTGCCGGTAAACTGTATGTATTAGACCAAGCATTTGCTGTAGTAAATCTTGATTGTGGGCAACAAGAGCGCAATCATCTGCATATTGGAGTTCCAGCACACATTCTTGTTATGCTCTTGTATGGGGCTGTAAGCGTCGTAGGTTGAAAACACTGCCGTCAAGTCTATACGAAATGTTTATCTCATCTTGAGGTTCGAGCAGATTGTCGTATAGTTAGGTGGCTGCTGCCATGTAAATGTTAAATATTACCGGAGCTAGGACACCGCCTTGTCGGAACCACAATATTAACTGGAAATGACTCTGATTCTGCACTAGTCATCACAACACGACTCATCATCCCATCATGGAAGGCTTTGATGATGTTCAGGAATTTCTGAGGAAATCCATATTTCCTTAATAGTCTCCAAATCAAGTCCCTATTCACTGTATCAAATGCCTTGGAGATGTCGATAAATGCAAAACAGAGATTTTGTTGTTGCTCTTGGCTTTTCTCTTGAAGTTGCCTCGTAGCAATAATCATATCAACTGTGCTCCTCTACCTGCGGAAACCACATTGAGACTCAGGAAAAACTCTGTCAATCAAGTGTTGATTAATTATGAATAGTATGATTCTTGACAGCACCTTTCCTGCCACTACTAGCAAGGATATTCCTCGGCTGTTCCCACAGTCTGCACGGTCACCTTTGTTCTTATATATAGATATGATATAGGCATCTTTCCAATCCTGTGGTAGGTCTTCTTTTTGCCAGATGAGGGCTATTAGATTGTGTAGCCTATGTATCAATGTTCGTCCACCATTTTTATATATTTCTGAGGAAACTCCATCCAGGCCTGGTGATTTGTAGTTCTTTAAACTCTGGATTGCTCTGTTAACTTCTTCTATTGTAGGTTCAGCATCTAATTCATTTATTGTTAAGTAATCTTGTATTAGGTTTAGCGCTGTGGGGTCAGTATGATTGCATGTATTTACAAGTTGGCTATAGTGTTCTTTCCATCTTGCAACAATTTCATTTCTTCCAGTGCATAGTGTGCTTCCATCAGCTAATCTAGCAGATGTTATTTTGTGTCCGAATGGGCCGTATACTTGCTTTAATGCATAATAGAAGTTGTGGCTGTCTCTCACGTTGGCAAATTCTTGTATTTCCCTGGCTTTTTCAATCCACCACTTATTTTGCATTTCTCTTAAGGTTCTCTGCGTCTCACCCCAAATTAGTCTTCATTTTTGTAATAAAAACTAAGATCTCCTGTTATTCAAGTATGCAGATTGGGCGTCATTTCTCCTTCTCAGTAGTGTTTTAATATCTTAAAAGCTCTCGTCAAACCAGTCTTGATTTTTTCGTGTGGCGAAACCAAGAGTATCTTTTGCAGCACTTGATATGGCATTCCTGAATTGTTTCCAAGCATCATTAACGGTGCCCATTTCATTGAACGGCGGGAGCTCGTTCAGCCTGCCGCTTATTTTTGTAGCTAGTGCAGTTTTTGTCTGTGGATCGGTTATTGCTCTGTATTTCAATTTCTTCTGAGGGGCTCTGCGTCGGCAGGGAGGTGAGATTTGTAGCTGAAGAACAGATCTGATTAGCCTGTGGTCGGTCCAACATTCGGCTCCACGCATCGCTCGTGTGATTAATACGTCCTTTTTGTCCTGTTGTTTAACAATCACATAATCAATTATGTGCCAATGCCCATATCTCGGATTCATCCATTTGCTCTTGTATATATTTTTCATCTGGAAGATGGTGTTAGTAATCGCAAGGGAATGTTCTGAGCATAGCACAAGAAGGCGATGTCCATTTTCATTCATTTTCTCAATGCCATGATGCCCAAGTACTCTTTCCCACACATGATGTTCCAGACCAACGCAGGCATTAAAATCTCCGAGAAGGATTATCTTGTCACTTTTGTCCACTAGCTGAAGATGTGTATCAATCAAGTCATAAAAGGAGTCATTATCCTCTTTGGTACTATTTAGAGTAGGTGCGTAGCAGCTAAAAATTGTGGTTTATCATCCCTCAGTTAAAGGAATTCTCCATTTCATCATACGTGCATTTATTGCTATCGGTGTGTTAGTGATTGATTGCAATATACCGTTTTTGATAGCGAAGCCAACACCATGGTTGCGTCACTCCTGAGTTGAGTATCCTATCTAGTAGAATGTGTAGCCACCACCATCCTCTACCAAGGAACCTTCGTTGGGCAGCCTTGTTTCACTCAATGCTGCAATATCAGTGTCATATCTCTGAAGTTCAAGGGCCACCAGAGCTGTTTTCCGTGGGAGTTGAGTGTCATTCCCATCATATGCTGGCCCATCCATCAGGGTGCGAACGTTCCAACTTCCAATAGTGAGTCTTACATTTTTGTTTCTTATTCTTCGGCCATATTTATGGGGTGACCTGACAAGCGTGGCCACCCGCCCGGTTAAGGGTGAAGCAGACAATTTGGGGGCAACCTTTTTTATGCCTCTTCCCCGTGTAAGGGTGAGAAGTATGGTCATAACTTCGTACAGGCCAAGTACTAAACAGCCTTATGTGCAAACCCAATCCATGCTGTTGGAAAGTCCTTCCGTGGCTCAACCCGTGATCACAAGAGCTCAAGCAATTAAAGACTCGGAAGCGCCTGCACTTCTTGAAGTCTTTGGCGCTTCAGATTGCCCAAATGTCCTGAACGAGGGTTTTCGGAAAAAAAAAATTTCTAATCCCTCCGCCCCTTATGGACAAAGGCGCAAAACAAGACGTAAGAGAGAATTATATGCAACAAGGTAATCTCTTTCATGTTATGGATCACTTCTTTATCCCGTGTGTTCAGCAGACACTAGCACATAATCCCAATTATTATGTGTGCCCCGTCCCCATATCAGACCCATCCTTCGAACTGCCGGTCATTTTAGCCACACTAATACGGCACAACGGGTCTTTAAATATTTCTATTGGCCAGGTGCATTGGACGAAATCCTGCGTTAGTGTCGTTCGTCTGAGATCTTTTAGAAGACCGCAATTAAAGGGCGAGTCAAACCTGCACCCTTACAGAGGAGCCCATTAATCTCCAAACACTTCTTCCAAGTGGCGATTGATTTGATCGGGCCGATTCACCCACCTTCATGTGAGGGTCATAGTTATGTTTTAACTCTGCTCGATGTCGCCACTAGATTTTTCGAGGCTGTGCCACTAAAGAAGATTGACATTATCTCTTGTGCCGAGGCACTCATCAAGATTTTCTCCCATGTTGGGCTGCCGAAAGAGATATTGGCGGATCGTGGCCGCCAATTTACGTCCCAATTGATGGAATATGTGGGAAAGTTGATCATGATAAAACCGCGGTTTACGATCCCGTTCAACCCAGCTGGAAGTGGGATGTGCGAAATGTTAAATGGCAGTCTCAAAGCCATTCTGAAGAAATTATGTGCCATGCAGCCAAGAGAATGGCATATAGTTTTTCCGGCACCTCTCTTTGCGTATAGAGAAATTCCCCATCGCGCCTTGCATTTCGCACCATTTGAATTACTATAATGAAGAAATGTACGAGGCCACTTAAGCATGTTGAAAGAATTATATGCGAACCAAAAACTGGATCAGGAAATCTTATCCTCGTACTTATATCTGCTTGAGTTACGACAGAAGTTGGAGAAATGCGCCGAAATAGCGTACAAATATACGGATGTTAACCGAGATATAAATAAAACTTTTTTCAACTACAAATCGGAAGATAGAAAATTTAAGCAAGGTCGGGAAGTTTTGTAGTTGCTCCCAACAGAAAACAACAAATTACTGAGCCAATGGAAGGGCCCTTATCAAGTGATCGAGAATCACAGACCAGTTGAGTCTTTGATTGAAATGCCAACAGGAAGAAAGCTTTTCCACGGAAATCTCCCCAAGAAATATCATCGGCGTGCATGGATTAACTAGATTGTGTTTATAGACTAAGAATCGCCTATCGAGTCTAATCATTCTCTGGACCCTCTAAGTGTAGTGCAAGTCTCCTTTATATAGCAAGACAGCGAATATCCCCTACACGACTTGCCAGACGCACCCAAACTCTCGACGGCCGAATTAAAAGTGAGCGACCAGCTGTCGGCTCCTCAGAAACTCAACTGCAGTCCATCCTGAATCAATTTGGTGACGTCACCTTTGAAATTCCTGGTTGTGCAGCCCAATTCGAACACAACATTCGATTGACAACCCAAGAACCCATCTGATACAAGACGTATCCACTCCCTATGCACGTGGAAGAAGCACTTAATACTGAGTTGACAAGCTGTTAAATTTAAAAATAATAGAGCCATCAAAATCAGATTTTTGCTCCCCGGTTGTTATGGTTAAGAATCAAGATGGATCATACTGGATGTGCATCGATTTTAGGAAATTAAATTCGGTAACCATATACGACGCCAAGCCGATCCCTCTTATTGACTAGAATCTTCATCTTTTTGAGAAAACCAAATTCATAACCAAGCTGGATTTGTGCAAGGCCTATTATTAATTTCCACTACGCGAAGAAGTCAAGGAATACACAGCTTTCCCAAAGGAAAAAGAGCTGATGCAATTTCGACGATTACCTTTTGGCCTCGTCACTGCATGCGGTAATTATAATCAGATGATGAGAAGGATATTAGATGGGTAGCCAAATATATCCTTTTATTTTAATAATATTTATGTGGCTACATCTGAGTGGAATCAGCACCTGAATGCTCTTTAAGCACTTCTAAAAAAACTCCGAGAACATAATTTAACCATTGGCCCCAGTAAGTGTCACTTCGCCTACAATACGATCGTCTATTTAGGCTTCAGAATTGGAGATACCCAGCTAGCTCCCCAGAAGGATAAAATTCGAGCCATTGTTAAAATGCCTCTGCCCACGGGCATGAAGCAATTAAGATCTTTTATGGGTTCCACGTCCTTTTACCGTCGTTTTATTCGTAATTTTGCCTGACTATCCGCTCGTTTGTGCGAAATTTTGAAACGAAAAATCTCCTGAGCTCTTTGTATGGAAACCAATGACAATTAAGTGTTTCGATCAACTCAAAAGGAAAGTTGCGTCTGCACCCATATTACGCTTGCCTAACCACGAAGAACCATTTGGCATACGAACGGATGCCGGCAACGAGGGGGCAGGCTGTGTCCCCGTTTAATACGGGAAAAACGATGAGAACTTTCTCATTGCGTATGCAAGTCGGAAATATCTACCACGGGAAAATAACTAGGCTGTAATTAAACGAGAGACCCTCGCGATATTCTGATGAATTAAAAGAAAATAAAATGTTTCTGTTTGGTAGGGAAAGAATTTATAATAGAAACGGACCATAAACCCTTATCCTACCTCCGAAATAAGAATGGTCATCTATTAATGGTCCTCGTGCTCCTCTCGAGCAGCCGAATCTTTGGGTTGCAGATCCACCCGGAATTGTTGTTGGTCGTCTGCGGCCGTGTGTGTTACTGTCGTAGAATGACTCCCGACGATACTATATATAACACTATTCGTTCAGGGAACTTCCTTAATTATCTCTAGAGTGCGTTTTACTGTCTTGGCGGCCGATATTATGTATCTTCAAAAATGCTTAAGAAGTGGAACTGAGCTCAAGGATAATAATATTGCTATCATTAATAAAAAAAAGTTTTATTAATAATAACTATAAACAAAACACAAAAACGGAAAATATTGACAAACAGAATGGAAAGGGTCGTGGAGACTCGGGCTAATCCAAGGATTTAAGGGATCAAAAAAGGTAAAACAAATATGGAGTTAAAGAGATGGGATGGTTCGATAAACCATTTAAAGCACAGGATAAAATTGACAAATAAGGGATCAATACTCAAAAGGTGACGCTTGGCTTACGTAACTTCGTTAGGGTGCAGTCGAAGGTACTTGAAGGAATATTCGGTCCGCTGGCGAGTTCCAGCAGAAGGGATGGGGGGGGGATGAAAGGATCCTGACGTGGCGTCTTGGGAAGGAGAACCGTTCTCGACGAACGGCTGGACGAACAATGGCTGTTCTAGGTTGTTCTCTTCTGAACAAAGGGGGGATGAGAACCGTCTCTTGTCTACGGGCTCAAGAACAATGGCTGTTCTAATGTTGTTCTCCTTTGAACAACAGGGGGGGTGAGAACCGTTTCTTGGCGAAAGGCTCAAAACGAACAATGGCTGTTCTAATACTGTTCTCCTCGAACAATAGGGGGGGGATAAGAACCGTTTCTTGGCGAAGGGCTCAAAACGAACAATGGCTGTTCTAATACTGTTCTCCTCGAACAATAGGGGGAAGATGAGAACCGTTTCTTGGCGAAGGGCTCAAAACGAACAATGGCTGTTCTAATACTGTTCTCCTCGAACAATAGGGGGAAGATGAGAACCGTTTCTTGGCGAAGGGCTCAAAACGAACAATGGCTGTTCTAATACTGTTCTCCTCGAACAATAGGGGGGGGATGAGAACCGTTTCTTGGCGAAGGGCTCAAAACGAACAATGGCTGTTCTAATACTGTTCTCCTTGAACAATAGGGGGGGGGATAAGAACCGTTTCTTGGCGAAGGGCTCAAAACGAACAATGGCTGTTCTAATGTTGTTCTCCTTGAACAACAGGGGGGGGATGCCTTGGGGACTTGACGTCACTAAAGGCTCGAACCTTTGGCACTCAAGGAATATTGTCCTCCTGGACAAGTGATGGTGAATCTCGAGGCCGAGGTCCCTTGGCGCACAAAGGGAGAGAGGGTCGTGGTGAAGTTTCGCGACGAAAATCTGGATCTCCAATCTGATCTTAGTGGTAAAGTTTCCATATATATAGCCAGGACATCTCCTTGGCGTGGGGGAGAATGGGGTGGAAGCTTCGAGGGAACGCACAGCTGGGCCGGAGAAAAATGCCTTATCTGTCCATAAGCCTAACTCGATCTGGCGAGGTCGGCGTATGGGGGTGAACGGGGGGACGATAACCTCCTTGTTTAAACATTGACGTCCGGCAGCTGTTGATAAGACTCCAAGCCTCGAATCGAAGATGCACGTGGGCCTCCTCGAGGTTTTAACTAATATGGGATAGGAGTTGAATTTAACACAGATTCAACTCGTTCTATCACACCCCTCCATTCCAGGGTAAGTTGTCACTTCGAAAAAAAAAGAGAGAAGGGACAACGATAGAGCTCCGTTGTAGGGAACTCATTTTCTTGTACCAACAGTATCTTCCTGCACCTAACTAGTATTACCTCAGTACATGATTATTTTGATCTTTAGATTACAGGGGAAAATAACCTTTAATACAACTTAATAAAAAAAAAAAGGGCATGGAACAATGAAATGTTATAAACTTAGTACATACGGGACAAAATAATTTATACGTAAATTAATAAGAACAAATATATATACATCAAAAAAAAATTAGACATTGAGCGTTGCAAAATTCAGACATATACATTAATTAACTATATTACAAAAGAATCTTAAATTAAGTCGTACAAGACGGTATATACCTACATGGAGATACTAATCCTATGAATACAATTGTTCTACACTATTCGGTAACGCATTCCTACTGAGTGCGTCAGCGACCTGGTTATCGGAACCTTTGATATAATTTATTTTAAATCGATACTCTTGCAAGAGTAAACTCCAGCGCATGATGCGGCCGTTTGAGTGTCTCAAATTCCTAATATAGGCTAACGGACGGTGGTCGGTTCCTATTTGAAAATCTTTACATAACAAGTACAGCTTGAATTTGTCTATGACCCAGATAATTGATAGAGCTATCTTTTCTCTAGTGGCATATCTCTTTTCGCGTGGTAATAATAGATGGCTAGCATATGCAACTGGATGACTCGTTCTGTCATCCACGTATTGAAGGAGTACACCTCCAATGCCCTCGTTGATCACGTCGGTCTTAACCCCAACGGATTTTTCCGGGTTGGGCAACTTAAAAATGGGGGCAGAAATGAACTTACTTTTGAGCTGATTAAAATGGGAAACAGCGACATCATTCCAACGTAACCGATCGGAGAAATTCTTTTCCTGAAGGGGGCATAGGGGGGCCGAAATTGCAGCGAAATTCGGAACAAATCGCTGATAGGGAGAAGCTGATCCTAGGATCGATCTTAATGGCTTCTTTGTAATCGGGATGGGCATGTGGGCGATTGCCTTAATCTTGTTCTCGTGGGGACCTGACTTGCTTTGTCCTATTTTGAAACCCAAATATTTGATGGTTTCGTGGGCAAACTGGCATTTGCTGGGGCCAATGGTGAGGCCATTTTCACGCAGTTGCTTGAAAAGAGCTAATAGGGTGGATAAATGGTGATTCCATTTAATTAGTTCTTGGAGCTGACTCTTCTGACGTGGTGTCAGCTGCGCGTCACTATCCAGGTCAGAGGGTTCCAAAGACTCGCCTGGTAGGGAATGAGGAGTGTAATCGGCATCAGGTTGGATGCACACTGTCTGGATTACCTTAAGGGACTCCGCGGGGCAATCCTCTTCAAGCGCCGATGCTTCGTCCAGTTCTACGAAGGTATCTCCATGGGCGCGTTGGGGTTTCTTTTTTTCTTGGGGTCCAGGGACAGTCTCCGTGTCCTTGTCCGGGGCCTTATCACCTAAGGGTTTTAGTGAATCACATTCCTCTTTTTCCGTCCTAAAGTCCTGGTTAGGGGTCTCCGAGAAATCGGACGGTATCGGGGTTCTGATGGGGACGGGCTCCTGGGCTTCTTTCTTATCTCGGCCTTGAGGAAGGGCGGCCTGAAACACAGGGTCGAAACTTACTTGGGGGCTCTTTCCTATAAGTACGGAACAGAATTTTATTGGTGCTACAATGACTTCAGCCCAGCCATTATAATATTGACACTGCAGGTAACATCTAGCGACGGGGAATCTGTTCCCCGCCCAAGTTGGTCATGTACCACCGCAAATTTTTCGTGGTTAGAGGCCACTGGGAGGAGTTCGTCGGACACGATGAAGCATGTACATCCTGTGTCCCTGACGAGAGTCGATACTCGACAGCTGTCCACGCTGCCCTCCTCATATTTCAAAGTTCCCGCTGAACTTTTATTCCCCAAAAAATTTACCTGGTGGCCTGACGGATGGGGAGAAGTTTCTGCTTGTGTCTGCACCACCGGGGGAGCCGTGGTTGCATTAATCTGGTGAACTTGGTGGGCTGGTCCGCTTTTAAGCCTAGAATTTTGGGGGCAATTCCAGCTCATGTGGTTTTCTACACCACAGGTGAAGCATATGGTTGGTCGCTTCGGGAAGAGAGATGGAGGAGAAGTCTTAACGGGAGGTTTGGAGTCCCGTTGTTGGTTTTGGGGAAAGAAGTTTTGGGGTTTTACGGGGCTCGGAAACTTTGTCAGCTTTCCTGGGAAGGAGCGCGAATCCGTCCTTCTTTCTTCTCGTTGGATTACTCTTTCCCGTTCCTCTCTTTCTCTTTCTTTTTCTACCTTTTTTCTTTGAATTTCTGCTTTAATCCGAGCTAATTCAATCTGATGGTCAGCTTGTCTTATCCGTTCCTCTCTTTCTTCCTTTTTTCTTTGCTCCTCTCGAATGTACTTAATTAGTTCTTTTCCGGAAAGTCCACAGGACTCTCCTTGCGCTTTAAAGATTTCGAATGGAGTCATCTTTGCACTTGGGGGGCACTAGTCAACCAACTAAAATTCCTTGCAACAAGAATTATGCCTCTATAGAATTAGCCTACCTAAATATGGGCACTGACCTATTCGTACTTGGTTTCTTACTCTAAATAACCACTGACTAAAATCACAAAAAAACAAAAAAATTATTATAACCGTTCCTTGAGCTACTCCAGCTTCTTAAGTTAAAAAAAAAAGGGGGATAGCAATCGTTAAAACAAAAGGGAGCTACTATATTCTATTATTATAACGAATAACACTATGCTTTACTCGACTGAGACCAGTGTTTGCAAAGATATAGCGTTAAACCTTACACACCTGATACCAAATTAAATAGTATATATATATATGTCGTAGAATGACTCCCGACGATACTATATATAACACTATTCGTTGAGGGAACTTCCTTAATTATCTCTAGAGTGCGTTTTACTGTCTTGGCGGCCGATATTATGTATCTTCAAAAATGCTTAAGAAGTGGAACTGAGCTCAAGGATAATAATATTGCTATCATTAATAAAAAAAAGTTTTATTAATAATAACTATAAACAAAACACAAAAACGGAAAATATTGACAAACAGAATGGAAAGGGTCGTGGAGACTCGGGCTAATCCAAGGATTTAAGGGATCAAAAAAGGTAAAACAAATATGGAGTTAAAGAGATGGGATGGTTCGATAAACCATTTAAAGCACAGGATAAAATTGACAAATAAGGGATCAATACTCAAAAGGTGACGCTTGGCTTACGTAACTTCGTTAGGGTGCAGTCGAAGGTACTTGAAGGAATATTCGGTCCGCTGGCGAGTTCCAGCAGAAGGGGGGGGGGATGAAAGGATCCTGACGTGGCGTCTTGGGAAGGAGAACCGTTCTCGACGAACGGCTGGACGAACAATGGCTGTTCTAGGTTGTTCTCTTCTGAACAAAGGGGGGATGAGAACCGTCTCTTGTCTACGGGCTCAAGAACAATAGCTGTTCTAATGTTGTTCTCCTTTGAACAACAGGGGAGGTGAGAACCGTTTCTTGGCGAAAGGCTCAAAACGAACAATGGCTGTTCTAATACTGTTCTCCTCGAACAATAGGGGGGGGGGATGAGAACCGTTTCTTGGCGAAGGGCTCAAAACGAACAATGGCTGTTCTAATACTGTTCTCCTCGAACAATAGGGGGAAGATGAGAACCGTTTCTTGGCGAAGGGCTCAAAACGAACAATGGCTGTTCTAATACTGTTCTCCTCGAACAATAGGGGGAAGATGAGAACCGTTTCTTGGCGAAGGGCTCAAAACGAACAATGGCTGTTCTAATACTGTTCTCCTCGAACAATAGGGGGGGGGATGAGAACCGTTTCTTGGCGAAGGGCTCAAAACGAACAATGGCTGTTCTAATACTGTTCTCCTTGAACAATAGGGGGGGGGATGAGAACCGTTTCTTGGCGAAGGGCTCAAAACGAACAATGGCTGTTCTAATGTTGTTCTCCTTGAACAACAGGGGGGGATGCCTTGGGGACTTGACGTCACTAAAGGCTCGAACCTTTGGCACTCAAGGAATATTGTCCTCCTGGACAAGTGATGGTGAATCTCGAGGCCGAGGTCCCTTGGCGCACAAAGGGAGAGAGGGTCGTGGTGAAGTTTCGCGACGAAAATCTGGATCTCCAATCTGATCTTAGTGGTAAAGTTTCCATATATATAGCCAGGACATCTCCTTGGCGTGGGGGAGAATGGGGTGGAAGCTTCGAGGGAACGCACAGCTGGGCCGGAGAAAAATGCCTTATCTGTCCATAAGCCTAACTCGATCTGGCGAGGTCGGCGTATGGGGGTGAACGGGGGGACGATAACCTCCTTGTTTAAACATTGACGTCCGGCAGCTGTTGATAAGACTCCAAGCCTCGAATCGAAGATGCACGTGGGCCTCCTCGAGGTTTTAACTAATATGGGATAGGAGTTGAATTTAACACAGATTCAACTCGTTCTATCACAGTTACCTTGATTTATCTTTCATGTCCAGTATTTTATTTGTGTTTGTACAGTTATAAAGTTTATTTTGTTTCGCCAATTTGATATACAGAACCTTCTAGATAGTTGAACTGATTCTGCAGGGTATAATTAATCACTCTTCGAGATTTTTGGAACTCAAAGTTCAATTGCATTATTCGAGGCAAGGCTCAACTGCGGAGTTGCCTTGCGTGCTATCAGCCAACCATTCCGAGACACGGAAAGCAAACGGAGCTCAGAAATCTAACCTGACCTAACACAAGGATACTTAGCTTGTTCAGGAGCTTCCTTTGACTTCGTCAAGTGGTTCCCCCTGAACATGAATTCCAGCTTGGGGCCGCAATCAGAACGCCTGTTGTGTTCCTTTCTGCTGACAAAGGTTTCATAGTCTCCATGCATTGTTCATGTCACGTCTCACAGCCTTTAGGCTGTTCACAGAGCATTGAGCAGCACTCATAACCTTGGCATTTTGATCCCAGGCGCGAATCATGATGATAGAGGTGAATCTTTTCCAAAATCAAGATGGTTTTCATTCTTCCATGTAGACTAACATTTTCTCAACTAATACTGTCCTCTGTATGCTCTCCAACGCCTTTGACTGTCCACCGATACATTAACCTGTTCCTGAAAAAATAAGATATTAAAAAGGCAAAGTTATCCCGAACACACACTATATATATATATATATATATATATATATATATATATATATATATATATATATATATATATATATATATATATATATATATATATATATATATATATTAAGAGCAAATGGTTTAGCATAAAAGAAAAACACGAGTACGGCAAGGAGATGTCATCTCACCACTGCTTTTTATAATACAGGATGTCCATAAAGTCTTTTTAAATTTAAAAAAATTATTCCAAGGCGATTGATAAGATATCTTAATCAGAATAGTTCTATTATACTCAGTGGTTTTCAAAGTGTATTAAATAAGGAAAAAAAAACTTTGTTATCCACCGAGTACAATTAAACAAGTCTGATTAAGATATCTTATCAATTAATTGCCTTTGTAATAATCTTTTTTAATTGTAAAGAGACTTTATGGACACCCTGTATTTATGGACAAATGTATGTATGAGTGACATTAATTTTGGAAGATATGAGGAAGTTTCGCTAGTTTATGCCAACTACATAGCTGTGGTAACCAACAATGTATTGGATCTGCAGGAACTCATAAATGATTGGTATAGAGGTATGAGCAGAAATGGAATGAAAATACATACAGATAAGGGTAAAACGGATTTCATTACTTGGTACGACAAATGAAGAATACGAAGTATACATGGACACCAAAAAAATCCATCAGGTTAATGAATATACATAACTCGAAATAAAGGTGGACGATAGAAATACTCAAGAGATTGAATTCAACACCGTAAATAAAATATAATAACCTAATTTTTATGTACCCATTATTAAAATATAAACACATCCCGAAAGAGAGCAAGATACTAATTTACAACACAATCCTGAAACCAATACTTACGTATGGCAACGAGAATTGGGTATTGACTACCAGAACAGGATAAAAAATTCAAGCCGCCGAGATGCCAGCATTGAGAACAATAAAGAGGAGTTACAAGGAGAGACCGACTTCAGAATGTGAGGATAAGAGCTGATCTTGGCGTCGAGTCAATACTCAACACCGTAGAGAAAAGTAAACTGAGATGGTATAGCCATGTAATAAGGATAAACGAGGGGAAATATCCAAAGAAGTACCCCCTATGGAGACTTTGAAGAAAAAGACCAGTCGGCCGACCATGAAAAAGATGGGTCGAGGATGTGGAGAGGGCGCTAATACGAAGAGGAACAACACTGACGGAAGTGGAGGAGGAAAGAAGATACGAAGACCGAGCAGAATGGAGGTTGTTTAGGACGAGTACGTCAACTGACAGATAAGCACTATCTACCAGGGTGGAATATGATATATATATATATATATATATATATATATATATATATATATATATATATTTTTTATATATACACAAAGAGATACAGTAACGTATATGTAAATGCAAGAAAGAAACCACAGTGATAGGATCAATTTATTCGCGAAACCAGGCTTCGACGGAAACCTCCATCATCTTCAATTGCTGGAAGACCAATGAAATACAAAAAGATGCAAAACTTCCGGATACACAAATTTACAAGTCGGAATCTGATTAGGGGGGAGGTATGGGGGAGCAGCGGCTTTTTTGAGTAAAGGAAGTATAAATTTCTGAATTATCAAGGAATTAGTGTTGAATTGTCCATCGGAAGTATTAAAGTTTGGAATTTCCTTTATAAGCGCCAAATCAATTAGACGCCTATGTATATAATTGTGAGAATTCTAAGTTATCTTTGCATTATGAAAGCCAATTGAATGGTTTTCATTTGACATGTGGAGAAACAAACTAGAAGAAAGAGATCCAAGTGGCAAATCGCATTTATGTTGCTTCATTCTCTTGGAGAATCTGTTGCTTTCGCCAATATATACTTGATTGCAAAATTGCAAGGGATATAATAAATTCCCTGTTCTTTATCGATGGATCTATTTTTAGACAGACTATTTTGAAACGTTTTTTCGTATTGAAAGGCAATATTGATTTTAGATAGTGATTATGACTATTTCATAGTCATAATAAAAGCTGACAAATCTAACATATACGTCATTCTAGACAAAGATGAATATAACAGAAAATTGAATAACATATTAAGCGACACCCCTGAATTTACGAGAATGAAAAATGATCCAACAGAAGACTTAAAATAGAAAATAAATTGCCAAATAACTAAAGCTAATTCACTCATTGAAGGACTTCACTTCCAAAACATTGTCGGCTATTATACACTAGGATATTTGTATGGAAACGAAAAAATACACAAGACACTGAGGCCCATTATTTCTCAAGTCACCACACCAACGTACCGTCTAGCTAAAACCTTAAATGAAATAATAACTATACATTTCCTTCAAAATATAGCATAAAGTCCACACGGAGGACTTTATCGGTATACTCCACTCTACAAGACCGACAGGACTAATCGCATACCTTTTTGTGGAAAGCCTATTTGCTAATGTGCCTATCTCTCAGACCATCGACATCATTATACAAATTATATACTACCATCCAACAATGTATCTACCTAACATTGATCCACACATCTAAAGGTATATGCTGCGTTCATGCACATCAGAGGCTCCGTTCAGGACACCGGACGGAAATCTATTCACTCCAGTCGATGGAGTAGCTATGGAATCGCCCCTGGGGCCGACTTTTGCCAACTACTATATGGGTCAACTTGAAGAGAGCTTATTAAACAACATTGAAAATAAGCCACACACATACTACCAATAAGTAGACGACATCTACATCAACGTCTAAAATGAAGAACATAAAACAGAAATTTGAGGAGAACGTGTTAAAATTCACTTATGATTTGAGCATGGACAATAAACTACATTTTCTGGACGTATAGATACAAAACATCAACGGTAATTACGTCACAAAAGTCTACAGAAAAGCTACTGACATGAGAAGATGCCTCAAGGTGGATAGTAAATGTCCTGAAAGGTACAAAAAAAGTGCAATCGGCTCATACATCCGCCGAGCAAACAAATGCTGCTCCACGGGGGAACTGTTCCATCAAGAGATCTCTCACATAAAACAAACCCTCGTGAACAACGGTTTCCCGAACAGCATTGATTGAAAAACAACTTCAATCATTTTTAAGAAGGCAATTCAAAGACACGGAAGAAAAGGAAAGTAACAGGAAGCAGTAAATAACATCAAACTGTTGTATAGAAATCAGATGTCATCGGCCTACAAAATAGACGAAAAAAACATCAAGAAAATTGTCAACAATAACATCAAAGTTAAGAAGAAAACGGGCAAGATTCAGATAATTATATATTATGAAACAACAAATGTTAACAATCTAATTATGAAAAACAACATCTACCAAAACGCCTCGATCCTGAAGTCTACGAACATAGTATACGAGTTTATCTGCCCGAATGAAGCCTGCAAGCTTCAAAACAAGTCAAAAAATGTTGGTATGACTACCACCACACTTTTGAGGCGTTTGACAATGCACTTGCAACATGGAGCCCCCCCCCCCCTCCTAAATCATATGGAGACTGTGCATAACATTAGCTTAACCAGGGACATATTGGTTAATAACACAACGATCAAAATAAATTAGGGAAATAAAGCTAGACTGAACACCTTAGAAGCCATCTTAATTAACGAAGAAAGGCCAGCTATCAACATTCAGGCTACGGGCTGGAATCGAACGTTGAAGTTGTTTTAAAACTCCGCTTACACAGGAGTGGCCCGTTTCCTTGACATATCGTTTAAGTGAGTAGGAGTAAATATCCCCTAAAATCCGTTTTCTTTTCATTTTGACTCCACCATTCTTCACCGATAAAGGGGGAAAGATACTCTGAAGATGATTGCATAGATCAAAATCCCAGCAATTAAAGTAAAGCTTGGTTTTACCAAACACATTTCATTTGAAAAAGAGATGAACGTAGGATAAGTTGTTTACCATCTACAAGATGAACTAAAAAAGATAATAATCAAAATGGAAAGTTTCCAAAGAAAATCAATGAAGGCGAAATATACTATGGTCTTTAACAAAATCTGCATACAAGAAGGTCTGCTACACATTTACACTAATATATATATATATATATATATATATATATATATATATATATATATATATATATATATATATATATTGGGTCCTTGCTGGTTATTTCAAACATGTATCTTACTTTGAGTTGTCCAATGGTTTAGCATTCATTTTGTTTCCAATTGCGTTTTAAGCAGTGGAGCATGTCACTTCTGAAGATGTACATACATATATACATAGATGTGCGAAGTAAAGGTTGATGTTGCTCCAACAAATTTTTTTTCTGCTTCTTAAGGGAGTCAGGATTCCTCCTGGCTGCACATCCATAATATCCAAGAGACTGCAGGTATTTATTTTTGTTCTTGTGCTGATTTGAAATCTTTCTGATACTTCAGAAGCGTTTAACAAAGAGTTGGTCTCGTTAGATCTTTTTAAGGAAAAGGTATTTCATGATTCCTAGGAATTTGTCTTTCGGACAGTCCACTCCCATAATGATCCATAATACTTACTTGTTGAAAATCTGAAATTTCCTTGGAAGTTTACTTTCTTGGCATGTTCAATAATTTAAATATTATCTTATGAAAATATGTAAACAAATATTGATCATAAACTCGTAATGGCAAAAATGGGAATATAAATAATATCATAAAACTGTGTGTTAATTCATTTCTTGCATGTCACTAATTGTATTCTTTTCTACTAAATTCTTTTCTATACCCCTCTCAGAAGTCACAAGCTGTTCTGATTATATTTTATTCTTCAACTTACTTAACTATTTCATCGTCAATTCTAATTGTTTTATTCTTTGTAAAACTGTTGAAAAGCTGATTTTCTTCATAACATTTAGATAATTCTATTATCGTCTACTCTAATTCTTCCAGGTCATTAAAAATAAAATGATCGGCAATGCTAATTTTGATACTGATGCTTTTCATTTCTTACAGTAAACTCTTAAAAATGTCAATAATCTTTGTGGTAAACTGTTTTAAGGAGATGTGAACCCTGCTCTCTCACTTTCTGTCTATTTGTGTTTTATTAATGATGTGTGTAGTCTAAATTATGATGTCGCATGACTATATTGTTGAAGAGTATGTGAATGTAAATTGTGTTAATTCCTTTTTTCTGTAGTCACTTTGAATTAAATCGGTGGCTACTAAGTGATAGACTTTTTAATGGTTTACGAATACAACCAAAAGAGATATTTCGTGTTTATAAGTTTTATGCAATAATTCTTCAACATCATGCCTGTAAGAATAAGTACTATAGTAACTTCTCAAACCTGCCTGCTAGAGTAGATATTTTGTGTCAACTGTTTCTGTTAGTTTATTGGCTATGGCTTTTGTATTTAATTAATATGTTGCTGATAAGAGACTAATGGAAATGCAGTTCTCTATGTCTCCCTTATCGACATTTTCTTTTAATAAATAATATTGAAGAGATGTACCATGCGATGAAAATCTCATTTTCTCTTAGACATATTGTAAACAGAGTGGTTCGTAACTGAGAATAGATACTATCGATTGTTACTCCATCCATCTCAAGTGCTTTTCCATTTTCCATGCTATTAAGTGCATGTAAAATTTCCTCCTTGTTTACTGACGAAACTTCCTTCTCACTAATTAGAACGTTGAAGGAGTTGATGGTCAATATCTCCTTGGAGAAACTTTCGTGTTAAAAGGTATGCAATCGATCTCATTTTTTTCTTTCATTTCTTCTACTCTGCTTCTTTCGGTAGAAAGATTTATTTCTTAATGCAAAGATGGCTCCTTCTTAATCCTACTAATTTGTCTTCACGTTCATTTTTCTCGTCTACTCTGAATTTTCTTACCGATCAAAGATCGTGTCTTTCTTCTCTAATCTGAGCGTTGAAGTCACGCAAGAGATATAGATCAGATGGATTCTTTTACGTATGCTCATTCATGAAGCCTGTATAGAAGTCCTAAACTTCTTCATCTAAGACAGATGTTGTAGATGTGTATGGTAAAATTACTTGTTCGAATACCTTCTTGATATTGGAATTACGAGTTTGATTATTTTATATAATATTCTTGCTCTCTCCCACTAGTATGTGGCCGTATTGGTTTGTATATATGTTTCCCTCTGTTTTCTCTTAGGTTATCTACGAAGCCTGGAACTTCTTGTTGGTATCGCCGCTTTTAGGCCTCCTGCAAATGCCAATTCTAGTCATGGTCAAGGCCACCAACTCGACATTCGACTCGGTAGTAACCGACCAGCCATGAATATTGAGGACAGGTTTAAGATCGAGTTGGCGCGGAGCCACAGACAAGTATTTTATAATCAGGATATACTCACAAACTAATAAAAAATTACAAAATAAAAATAGAGATTCTGTTGCAAACAAAGGATAAATAGGCTCGTTTCAGAAGGCATAATCACCATCAACCACTTTCCTACAAACGGCTTAGTGCGGATTAACGTTTCATTGTATATAGCGCTCGCAGGAAAACAACTTTCGGGAGCTCGGCTTTCCAGGCCAGCGGACTATATCAGAGCTTAGTTGTCTTTTTTGACACACCGATAGATGCTATGGGTATTTTTCCTATCCCTCCCCCGCCACACAGCTTGCCACATATAGGTTTCATAAGTGATTATAGTAAATATGTTGGATCATCTGGAGAATATTCAAGAATTAATCCAGCGAGCAAATGAACCCTACATAAATCTCTACATGGCATGTTCAGAATATGCAAAAGCTTCATTTCGCTTAACACTGATTAATTTTTAGAGAACTCGGGTAGATTCATAATTTAGGCTCTATGTTTAACGAAATGACGAAAATTACGAATGCAAATGGTGAGAGGAGGATATCCTATCCACTCCAAGCTGTCTAAAACAGCATCGTGTGGAAATTAAAGATTTAGTAGGCGTGGGTATGTATGGGAATTAAAATTAATGAATTAATGAGGGATATTTAGGCACATTTGCTTTGCTGAAGATAATACCTTTTTAAGATCCAGAAAAAGAAGAAAATGATGATTAATAGTTTAGCCAAAGTGCGAGCCATTTTAATTGAGGATCAAATTTTAGAGGAGGTACGAGAATACAGTGATTTGGGTAAGCTTGTGATTCCTGATAGAAACGAGGAAAAGTTACGAGAATACAGTGACCTGGGGACGTTCTTATGACCTTAGATGAGAGATGGAAATTGTGCGAGGATACGGTTACTTCGGACGACTATGCGAGCTTGGAAAAGGTACGAGAATTTGGTGACTTGGAACGAGTTTATGACTTTTCATGGAACATGAAAAGGTACGAGAATTTGATGATTTGGTCAAAGCTTATGACATCTGATGGGAGAGTTGAAAAGGTACAATGATACGGTTATTTGGAACGGGATAATGACACATATAGGAGCGTGGTAAGGTTATGAGAATACGGTGTCTTGGGATGACATTATAATTCCTGATGGTAGCGTTAAAAAGGTAAGTACAATAATACGGTTATTTGGGACAAGATGATGTCTCCTTTAGGAGCGTAGCAATGGTACAAGAATCGGTGAGTTGTGAGGAGCTTATGACTTCTGATAGGATTGTGGAAAAGGTACGAGAATATGGTGACTTGGGACATTCTTATGATCTTAGATGGCAGCGGAAAAAAGTGCGAGAATACGGTAACGTGAGATGAGCATATGTCTCCTTATTATAGCATGGAAAAGGTACAAGAATACGATCACCTGGGACGAGCTTGCGACTCTTGATTGGAAGGTGCAGAAGGAAATCAGTAGAATAATCAAATTATGTTGGACACCACAAGGAAAGCTTACGTCCATCTTACGAAGAGATTTATCACTGTGCTTAATACATCAATTACTTAAGCAACTTACCCGTCTTACCTGGGTAAGTAAAACTTAGACACAACACAAACAGCACTCAGAAACGGAGGACAACTCGGAAAAATATGGTAGGAATAACTTAAGGTACTTTAAAAGAAATGCAAACACGGGTGACAGAAATATTCAAAAGAATGAAAATTCCAATGTGGAAATAGGTATAACAAACACATTGGTAGAAGAAACGAAGAAAGTTGGGGAAAATAAATCCAAAATTGGCATAAAAAGAATAAATTATTTAGTAAACCCCAGAAATCCAACGGAAAAATCATAAAGGTAGTCCATTTTTGCCCTATACTTTTGCATAGCCTAGCATAGCAGAGCATAACCATCCCTAGCCTATCTTACTTCAGCCTAGTATAGCATAGCATAGCAGAGCATAACCATCCCTAGCCTATCTTACTTCAGCCTAGTATAGCATAGCATAGTAAAGCCCTATCTAGCCTAGGATAGCTTAGCATAGCTTAGCTTAGCCTACTATAGTATAACCTAGCCTAGCATTAACTATCCTAGAGAAGTATAGCCTATACTATCCTATTATACCTTACTCAAGCATAGATTAGTATTGTCTAGCCTAGCATACTATATGCTATCCTAGCATAACATTTTATAGCCTAAATTAGCATAGTATATCTTACCCTTGTACATTATATCTTAGCATAGTATAGCCTAGCCTATAATAGCCTATTCTAGGCTTGCATAGCGGAGTATAGCATATTATAGCCTAGTCTAGTCTAGCAGAGTATCAGTCAAATAGTTATGATGTTATTGCCCCCCAAAAATAAGTCCCAGGATAACCTTGGGAGGACTTTGAAAATTATAGCATTTAAAAGAGAATGTAAAACAAGATAAGGGTTTCAAATTTCACTAGAATCGGCCGAATAGTTATGATGTTATTTCCTAAACAAAATAATTCCCGGAATAAACTTGGGAGGACTTTTGCAATTATAGCATTTGAAAGAGAATGTAAAACAAGATAATGGTTTCAAATTTCATTAGAATAGGCCGAATTGTTATAATGTTATTATAAAAACAATTAAAAAAGCAAAACGGGGATCGACCGACCAACAACCTGGTGAAATGTAGAGTCACTCGCGACTAGACTCAGGCGCGACTAAAAAGTAAGGAAAAATGAGTGAAAGGTACATCGTAAGTGAAGAAAAGGACAAAATAGTTTAAAATATGGATTAGGAAATAGTGGAAAAGAAATTGGTCGAGGATAAATATTATGAAAATTAGTTACTACTGATAAGAACTTGATTCTCTTAAAATGTAATGTCGATAGTTGAGGGCAATTAATCCATGTTTGAAAAATCCTGCATCTTTTAGGTAAAATCAAATCTAAATCCTTATCTCAGGGAAAGAGTCCGATCATTGCTCCTTCGCATTGTCCCCCTGAAGGCAAGAAAAGGACATTCACCTCATACTATACATCCACTGTAATCACTCTCACCCGAGTTCCTGGCTCTTGCATTTATTTCGTTCACTCTTGCTTGATACGTCTTCCCTCACGAGGTCCTTATCTCTATATGTTGATAAACCTTGTAACCGACTTTCTTTGATCGTTCTCCTGTTTTCTGAACTGATTGTCTTGTGCGTATAAAAACATACACGTATCCTTCAGTACGAATGGGTTACCTGTAAGTATCTAACTGCACACATAAGGCTTCTAACTCCTCACTAAAATTAACTTCATCTTTACAATCAGGATGATAGGTTGATTCGCGAGATGTGAACCGCACCAATGATACAAATGCTATTTCCCACCTACAATGACGCGTATCGAACTTATTTCATTTTATGGGACACGGAATTAGTCAGTCTCTACTTGAGACTGCATTTAAGACCAATTAGGCTATATATTAATCACGGAACCGAAGCTCCTAGCACCTATACCACCCAGTGCGACTACTGCTCCCTACCCCCAAATGGGAGGTTCAAATTGAATTTCCCCTACCGTTGTCAATTTTTGCTCTCTTTATGACGGGAGCCATCGAGCAATGAACGTCAATTTATCACATTCCATCTCCCATTTACCAACAGCGAAAAAAAAAATCGCTTCAAGAATAATTAATATCAATTGGAGCATGACTCAACACAATGTTGCCTGCAGCTCAGGGAATTCGGATTTTAAATCTACTTTTGCTTCTGTTTACCCCCCCGAGCCTCTTTAGTCGCTTTCTCTTTATCGTTTTGCCTCGTCAATCTCTTTGGGCTCCTCTCGGGATTATAATTCTCCCCTGCATTTCGCATTGCGAAATTTGTTACTCCCTATTTATCCAATCTGACTCTTCTTGCGCTCTTCTCTAATTATAATTACCCTCTCTTTTCTTTCTGTCGCATCGAAACTTTTGTGGCTGTTTATTTATCTTTCTGCCCCTCTTTTTTCTATGTTTATGGTTAACATTCCGTCACGGACTTCCTTAGGGAAAGTTTCTCTCAAATGGTCTCGGGAGAGTTGTACACCCTGCTGTATGATTTAAGTCGTCTCTTCTCTTAGTTACTCAACTTATTAATCTTCTGCAAAGTTACACTTCTAATAACTTCACGACATTTTACCTCTTTTTTAAAAACTCCCTCTGGGAGGTATCTGCATTGTTGTGTTTGCGTTAGTTCTAAAGAAACGCGTCTCTTCCAATACAATTTAGAGCTATTGACCATACATATTAGTGCGGGTAAACATAGATAGACAGGAAGATAGATAGGATTAGATGGGATAGAGTTCCATTGCACCTTAGAATACGTCCACATCACTATAAAATAGACAGATTCACTCTACCTAACTTCACCATGTCCTTTAGAAACCTTTTTTTTCCTAAATTCTCCCTCGAAAGTGGGTCCCAGTGCACCCGGTAGTCTTAAACTAGTTTGAGTCTACCTGGTCTAAATTTTTATATGCGTTTCTATTTTACTCCACCCCACTTTCTCTAAAAGACTCTTCTCAACTATTTTTCTTGGTCGGTGGCTGATTATGCAGGCTAGTCGCGGACCAATTTTCTTCCACTCAATCCTGATCGGGTCAGGAAGGGGGAGTGGACTATCTTTCTTACACCCAAGCGAGGTAGGGTTGGAGGAAGGGAGGGGGGTATTTAAGATAATAACTTTCTTCGAAACCCTTTCCCCCTTCCGCTGCCACCATCTTTCTTTTCCTCTTGTATCTCTCGAATTGGGAGGACAAGTGTAGCGTAGAAACCATGCTGCAGCTGTCATCTAAAGGACTGTGTGCCTTGCGGCTCCAACGCCCGCAAATGCGTTCATTTCTCAATGGGACAACCGTGAAAGCGATCCGAATCAGCACCCCATCTGCCAACAAGCCACAGCCGATGTGACTTAACATCGTTGTAATTAGAAGAAGGGTTTCCACTCGGCTCCGCCGTCGCTACTAAAGAGGAAGAATGAAAACGGTTAATTGAGACGAACTCTACTAACCAGCAACAAGTCCATACAAAGAGCACAAATACCCCGGATGGCAAACTTGGACCCTATCCCCAAACAATGGAAGAAAACATTAGGTTTGAAACAAATACAAACGGGAAATTCTTCACGAGCAAGTAAAGAAAGTGGTGCGGTTAGGCGATGGGAATTTCTTGGCGAGGTTCCATAGCCCAAGGACAAAACGTGGGGCGCTAAAAACACGAATGGTATGCAACTGTTCTAAGCTTGATTATATTCTGTAACGAGGGTAATAACAGAAATGATAATAATCCATATTTTTGTAACTCCTTTTTTATCTACAGGGTGTTTAAAAATTTTCAGTTCTGAAAGTGAACGTAATTGAAATTCATCATCTAGTTTTTTTTATTTAGTATTTTACAACTTAATAATAAAACAAATGTCGCTTATGTTGGCACGGGTGTAATAGTTTTAGATTATATGTATTTATTTGATTGCTCGCGCCCATATCATTCTATCGTTAAGGAATCGCGGGGCTCCCGTTTGCGGTGAGGATGAGATGCAAAGTGTTATAATCGAATACCAATAATAATAATCAAAATGATAATAATAACCAGGCAATAGTTTCGCCACTCCCTCCTTACGGGAGGAGTTTGCGCTCTGCTACTAAGATTAAAATATAAAATCTTAAAAAAAAGCACTCATGGTTAAATTTTTATAAATTTTCTGAAGTTCGCCAATTATAATAATTTTAAAAAGGAACTCTAAACTAAATTTTCGTCCCTTTTAAAATATCACGTTGCTAAAATAAAGACTTATAGAAGATATATAAAAATAAATTTTGGGAACTTCACCATTTGTAATTCTTTGTGTTTTAAAAATTCACACAATTTCGATACTTATATTTATTTCTGAACTTCACCATTTTGTTTTTTAAAATTATAAAAGAAATATTAGAAATAACTTTGATAAAAAAACATAAGTCATAACCAAACTAAGATGAAATTATTATTCAAATACTCCAAAAAATCCCCTTCCTAAATTATAGAGTTAGTGATGATAATGATGATGATGATGATAATAATAATCAGGATTATTATATTGTGCTGTTCTTCAAGGCAATGAAGCTATCTAATTCTGCTAAGGAAAACCACAAGAGAGAGGTGTGTGTTTTGGCCTCGCTTCAAGCCACTTAGGAAGGGGGATGCGTCGATCCAACCTAAAACTACCTCCACCCAACCCCTTATGCCAGGGATGGGCAATGATTTTAAGCAGTGGGCCACAATATATGCCATCTTCTTACATGCCATCAAGCTCACGTGCCATTACGCTTACATGCCTTAATACATATATACCACATTATTTTGTGCCATCATTCTTACGTGCCATATTCTTACAAGTCACCATACTTTCAGACCATCTTCTTACATGCCATTTTTTCTACACGGCATCCTCCACAGCCCAGCTACTTGCATACCATCATGGTTTCAGGTCATCTTCTTACATGCCATAACACCCCTCCAAACTTTCACTCACAAATTTCAGCTTACAATGCACCTCTTCCTATTGGGTGACAAATGAGGACTAGGACAGTCTTGTTAATCTATCACTACACTGTTTCACAAGTTCTAAAAGGCTGGCTAGTCCTAGTTAATGGCCTAGCTAGGTTAACCTACTCGTCCTCAGTGGCAAATTAAGGAGAAATGCGCTGAAGGCATCTACAAAAAAATCTAGGAATTCGTATTTTACAATTAAATTTCTTTAATTTTCAAACAAAGAAAATAGTAAAAGTTTGTAAAAACAAATGGTAACTTAATTGATTAAATTTACTTAAAAATATTCATTTTTCCAAAGCCACCCGAACTTACGCTTGACCTAAAACAATTATTAATTTCACCCCTAAAAAGTTGAGATGTAACTCATCATTCCTAAAGAAAACACATACAATGCCCTACAAAAAAAAATAAGGAACAAAACACCAGAATCTACATTTTCTTGAAAATAGTTGTTTAATTTCAATTAAAATTGCACTGAATATAATTTTCAAATTTGTTTCCAAAGGTTCAATTATTACAAGCGCAGGTAAGAATGTTATGAGGAAAGTGATTTGCCTTTGAAGTAAAGATGCGTGCAAAAACTGAAGAACGATAAATAGAATTATAACCATAACAGAAAACATGATTATCCCTTAAAAAAAGGGAAAAAAATATTAATAATAGGATGCAGGCCTTTGTTCAGCATATATTCAGCAACGGGACATTGAAGATGTATTGTTCGAGTGTGATTTTATTCCATTCTTCTTCCAATTTTTGCCAGAGTTCTTCAACATCACTCAGTTTCCAAGCCATAACCTTCTTTCCGAGCATCTTTCATAAATTTAAGGCCGAACTTAAAGCGTAGACAATAACGGACGTTGTAAAATTACTTAACTTTTCGAAAGTGAGTGTAATTAACGTTTAGCTTTTTGTCGGGAAATTTCTTAAAAACTATTTAAACGAGAATCCAATCGAACGTGGTGGATCAAGTCAAATTGTATGACTTGATGAGGGCTGTTTTAGCCATAATACCAAAGCATTATCGGGGACGTGCATATCATACGTTTCTATGAGCACTTAGAGTTATTTATTCTTCTACCTCTTGATCGTCGGGATATATGGAGATTGCTGCTTCACGCAGTGCAACGAACTTGCCAGTAATCGAGAAAGGTATCCACCCGGGAAACCTTATCGAAATATCTACATGATCTTGCCTATACCCATATTAGCGTCAATCTTTCTACCGTAAAGCATAAATTAATATTTAATAATTATTAAACTAAATAATTAAATTAAATTGTTTAAATACTTAATATTAAATAATTTGTTAAATTCTTTAAATAAATAATGGTATTATTTTCATTTTTATCTTTATGTCAGACTGCTTCATTTATAGGAGAGATTATCTTTATTAGTGTGACCTGTGGTGGGGGATTATCTTTTTTTATTCACCGTTGTGCAATTCTCATCGAAGTAAAACTGGGGGGGGGAGGTGAAGGAAATTTAGATTTTGTTATTTTGTTCTCTAGTTTTGGACAGTAACGTAGACGCTCGTATCCTCAATTAACATAAACGTTCATCCTATTATAACGATTTTGAATATAACGTACCGTCCTCACCGTATAAGAAGGATTAGTGGGATATTTTTATATGTATCGACGTTTGCACTTCTCCTCTTTCTCTCTGTTTCTAGTGATTTATTAACAGTTTCTTCTGCTTCCTTCGCGCAATGTGACTTACCTTCGTAACAGAATAGGAGAGGGGAAGGAGAGTTTCAGGAGAGTTACAGGCCATCCCTGGCCGGAGCGCTCTAAAGTGTCTCGGCATATGTATCATCCACACTTTTTTACTTCTAACTTACTAAGTTAGTCACATCTTTTATTTTTTAATGGTTGTCCTCGTTGGTTTTTGATTCGCACTTTAATCCCTCTCTCTCTTTAATTCCTTTTAAGAAATTGACTTGAAGAAGAATATTGCCGCACCCGAAGCTTAGCAAGGATTCCATCGTCCTTGATGGACTTAACGTTGTGCTCTTCCTAACCTCTTGTTTTCATCAGTTCCTTCCTTGTTCTTTATCTTTTTTTCCACTGATACACCTAACTGGACACATGTAGTGATTTGTAGGGTTAATCTCATTTATTCACTAAAATCTACACCGAGCGCGTGTACAACGAAGAGCTTGTGTCTTTTCCTCTTGTGTTGGCTGTGTTTTTGATGTTGCATCGATTCCTGTGTGCACTGGAGCGAACAAAGACCAATAAAGTTGAAGAATCGCTTGTTTTTTGTATTTTTTTAAATAGGGACGCCCTGATTCGATTGGGGAAAAACATTTATCAATGGCTCCCCCCTATAATTTTTGGAATTCATAATTTTGTATTAAAGGTGTAATTTTGAATTTTAGGCTATACCTGGCAGAATAACAATGTAGTAGCTTAATTAAGTGGAGGTTTAGAGATATCTACATTTTTCTGACTAGTTTTTATCTCCTCTTGAGTTCTCTTCAGCCTGACTAACTTTAGTCAGATATTAAAAAAATGTTAATTGCTCAGATTCCACGAGAGTTAATTTATATACTTTTTTTTGGGGGGGGGAGTGTAACCGGTAGCAAACCTGAGAGAAAATCACTTATGGGTAGGCGTTGTATGATAAATGGTACCACTGTAGTCATCGGCCGCATACCCTTAGATCACTAGTTTCGATAAGGGGACGTGTATGCAGTGTACACAGTTATTCTTGAGGGGAATGTTCTTGTACACTCTCGGAAATCTAATCCTATCCACGTTAAAAATAGATCAGGTTCATTTAAGGATACACTTCATTACGCATCCATCTTATTTATCCATAAAAGATAATATATCCCGTGAAAGATAATTTCAAAATCTTCAAGAGTAAGTAATTATTACCAATGACGACTACAAATCTCTCATATAATATATAAAACTTACTTGATCATGATGAGGATGATGGCTAAGATATATGGTTAAAGAGAAGTTTTCCTCTAATCACACATGGGAGAGAGGACATACGGAAAGGTCTGTGTACGCTAAGCTGCAAAGAGGGCAAGGAGTTGAATAAACTCAATCACGCTTTGTTTGCATTGCATTTTAATAGTTGAGAATCGAGAAAATACTAAAAACTACCTGCTAGATAAGTCGTCTTTGAACTTAATTACCTAAGTGTTGTATACTAGATCAATGAGATTACACGAGAGCTCTAAGTTATAACACTAAGGGTTTTTGCTAAACTTGCGTGATTCAATCATTGTACTGTTCAACTTCAATTGTTCTTTTTTATTTTCTTCGGTAGTATTTTACATTTATTTAAACCGATCCCAAGTCATATCCTTTTCAATTATGAAATTAATAATGTATTTACAAAGTAAATTAAAAATAAACTAATATTGGCTGAAATATAGTTAATTAAAGGTGTTGGGTTCGTTAGCTTTCATCGTTTGAAGTGTAGTTTGGTATGGTTGGTTCAGCTAAAACTATTACAAACAATGTCCTATGAGAATTAATTTTGGCTTTTCGACTAAAAGACTTTGCGATCATAGTTTTCTCACAACCCTCGATATTTTTATTTGGTTCTTCTATCTATTCTTTGTTTAATCATTAATTTGATATCCCGAACTGCATCCAAGGTGAGCTCAAAGATTGTGACCTTGAGAAATACTCACTTGATCTCTTAAAGCAGAAGCCCCAGCGGTACTCAAGGATTTATAATTCAGAAAAAATGACCTGCTGCAGAAGCAACCGACGATAAGTAAGCAAGCGGAAGCAGCAAACAAGCTAAGTTACCCTCTCACCAAGAATATTTTAAGAGCTGTCTTACCTAAATAGAGCAGAGCACTACCATTTTAACCATGATGGAAGAGGTTTTTTTACGGTTCTTCTCTTGATATAAAATAATACATCATTGCACTTCACTCCCTCAGCTCTTTTATCATAACTTGATTGTATTGTCGGGTTCACATGTACCCTTTGCGGGAGGGAAGTGTGGCCACTTTATGAATTCAGCTTAAGGTTTGTCACGTGTTCCAACGGAGGTACGAATGCCGAATAAGTTAATCATGCAGTTTAGTTAGTTGGGCAAAAGGTGCTACTTCGACATGAGAGAGACAAACATCGGCCACTTTTACGAGAGACAAACATTGAGCACTTCAAAGAAAAAAAAGACTACAGAACATTGTTTGCATTGATATTATTTAAATCATGGAGAGAAACAGGGTTTCCCGCTGTCTTTAATTCTCATCTTCCTCTCACTAGCGGTGATCTCTTGCATCTTGCAATATGGCTTCCACTAGAGTGCCGGTCTTTTCCTCAGGGGCATTTTTCGACTGGTCAACTTTTACTACATTTTATCTACCTGTTTATCTCGTGAATTTTCTCTCCATAATTCCCAGCCATTTTTTTTTGCCACCAACGTTTATCATTCCCCAATGAACGTCTGCAGTGTTCAATCAACTTACTCTCCTGACGCCACGTGTCTGTGTTCGTATGTGCTCGTCTATCTGTCTCCAACCATATGCTAAAGCTTAACAAATATTTCCGTATTGTAAACCTAATTTAAGTGATAGTAGAGATTTTAATCTGTAAATATCTGTGGCAACGCATCCATCTATTTTTTTTGTCTGTTCCATTCGATTCGAGAATTTAATCGTTGATCAATTTGATAACAACTAATCTCCAATTATGGTTATGTCCGAGATAATTATTTACTCTGATTTTTCTTTTATATCTTTGCCTTTTACAATATAATCCATAGACCCTAAAGCAATTATTTAACCTAGACACTGAAATTTAAATATCCCCCTCGGGTCATCCTCTCTAAATGTGACCTTTCATTCCATTCAAACTTGTATTACTCCCACCACAATATGGTGTCAGAACTAAGTAATAATAAACTCCCAATTGAAAGAAAAAGAAAAGGAAGAGGGAAAAAGAAGAAAAAAGTAAAAAGATAAAAGAAAAAGAAAATGAAAAAAGAAAAAGAAATAAATAAAAGGAAATAGTGTTTGGGAACGAGAAAACCCCAAGAAGGTAAAATCATATACTTTGTTTCGGCATGAGCAAATTACCAGAATAATTTGAGAAACTTTAATTAAAAAACATATTTTTAATTGTAAAAATAAAATATACTAAATTAAATCCTCTGGGCGTTTCACATACTGGAGAGAGAACGAAGCAAAAGGTACCGGAAGAGAATGATGAAGAATAATGAAAGAATAGCAAAGATTAATTGAGTAATCTATCAACCCTCATTACTGGGGACGGTCTACATAGTACATACCTCCCAGACGAAGTTCGTATAAAGAGCGCAGACACTCAAATGTACGAACCTAATCCCTCTTTGCGTGGATTGTCCAAGGCAAATTAAAATAAAACTCGGTTTGATCGAACCCTCAGCAGAAAGCAGCGATCCAGCAGATCATTGCCTAACTATTACTGCGACGATTATAATCGAATGTCTTCTTTCCATAAGCTGATCGAAACGTAAAACAAAGACTATAAAGAAATAACCCCATGAAAATTCGGCTGCCCTTGAAAGATTATCAGAATGTCTAAATTCTTTCGAATCAGCTCTGTAAAGTTTATAAGAGCATAACACTATCTGCGTTTCCCATCTGGCGTCGAGTTCAAAGTATCTATTTGGTTGCCTTCACTAGTGGAGGCAAAGCCATTATAATTGAATTTTAGGTGCGAATGGTCCTAGCAGAATAAAAGACCTGGCAATTTAGTGGTAGCGAGGGTAACCCTTCTTAAGCTTCTCTACTTTTGTTCGAGAGAAAAGAAACTTGATGGATTCTCCTTGTTTCTAATTTAGTTTAACTTTGCATAGGTATTTTTTATATCTAAGTGGTATATATTTAGTCTGGCAACAAGTTGAAAACTACAAGTAGCAAATTCATAAGGTTAGTTTCTACAACTTTGGCCATCAGTTTTGTCCTTCAGGTGGCCATATATGGGAATAATGTAATAATATATTCCATCGACTGATAAAAAAAATCTAATAATCTATTGAATGATAAAAAATAACTAAGATCTATAGACTGATTAAAAATAATATAATACTCTATTGACTGATTAAAATTAATATAATACTCTATTGACTGCTAAAAATAATCTAGTACTCTATTGCCTGATTAAAAAGCATCTAATACTCTATTGACTGATTAAAAATAATCTAATACTCTATTGACTGATTAAAAATAATCTCAAAATCTACGGTGAGATCTGATGTCATGAGATTCAAAATTATTGCTGTCATAGAAGAGTAGACGTAAGAGTAATAAGTAAGAGACCGCAGAAATTACCACAAATAGTAGTAGTAAAAGGCATTGAACTAGGAATTAATTATTATTCATACATATCAAAAGAGTATTTTCAAAAATATGACTGAAATTATTAAAAAAAGATGGAAACATTTCTGGTAGAAAATTTTGAAAAGAGGCTGGTGTAAAAAACTGGTGGTTGAATGTAAAGGAAGATGTGAGGTAGATACATAGCTCCAGTAAAGGAGGGGGGTGGGGTGGAATACTTGGAAGCTCAAGATCTGGAGTGCACGTAATTCTCCGAAACTTTTTCCCGTTCCAGAACAAGGACGGTCATATACCACAATATTTTCAACCTACAAAAGTGTGTCTGCATCATTTAAGAAGGTATTTAAAATTCAGCGCCACTGCCACGTGTTATCATTTGAATTATATGAATGATGCAAAAGAACGTGGCAAGAAGTTTTCATTGATTAAAATTACTGTACGGGTATTGGATATGGTTGGATAGCAGGTAAGAACCTAATGGGTACCAAGTAGGTCCTGGCCTGAACCAGACAGGTTTTAGACAACAATGAAGGGTAAAGAATATATAAGCTGGTGAGAATATTTATTTTAATTAGTAAAATTCTGAAATTTGATTGCTCAATACTTTTTATTTATTATTAACATGCATGAAATTATAAATAATAATAATAATTGAATTAACATAGCCACCATTTTTGACAGCATGAGTTTAGAGTTTGATACAAAATTTATTCACATAATCATATCGAGTTCAACTTTGATTTCTAGTGAGAGGGATAAGTTCAGGGTTCTATATATGTATATGAAGGGAGGGGGTAGTATTGGAATGTAGTGTTAGGCAAACAAAATTATAATAGTTTGTGGTAAAATTCCTATCCAAAGATGGGATCGTGTCAAGAATATGGAACCGAACGCCTGCAGAGGTTGTTATTCTTGACAAGGAATTGGTTTGAGTCCCTATTCTTGACATGGGATAGCTTCAAGGATGCTCAACTAGTATCACATGAAGATATATTTATATTAGGTGCACTTCTGGTAACTACCAATAAAGGCATGAGTGGCTGTAAGCAAATTTATACCTGAAGATAAATAAGCCACTCCAAACTTTCGCAGGGTGGCTTATTTTGCTATAACTAGTATGTTGAGGATTGCGTGTCTTCCTTGGCTACCAATGGAATTCGCCTTTATTATTAAGCTTTGGTAGCTTATGAAGAGTTCTTTGTCTTCGATTTCCCATCTCCCTACATACAGAGACATGTGACAAGTAAATAGACGCACACAGTAATATGAAAAAATGTTTTTATTCCTTTTTTTTCACGACCATGTCTAGTATTTGTTTCCGTCATTAAATAATTTAATATTGTAGTTTTTAAATATAATGGAAAGCGAAATTGCAAGATTTGTTTTATTATCAAAGAGGAAGGATAGTTGGTAATTATAAGGTTGTACTAAAGACAAATTCCTAGAAATCTTGAAATATCCATTTCTTCCATTAAAAGGATTATAGTTCAATTTGAAAAAAGGGGTATAGCATTAATGGAGTCATGACGTAGTCGTCCTTAACCTTTTGTTGGCCTTTTAAACGATGTATTTGTGCTATTCCAAGATCAATTGAGGCAACCCTCTATTAGGAGCTTCTGAAGGGGAAGAAAATTCTAAATCAGGCTAAGAACAGTAGTACATTACTTGCACTCTCATAGATATTATGGAGGTACAGCCAGCATTAACCCTCTTTAAACTATGATTAATATTCAAAAGAGGAAGGAGTAGGCTTAAGAAATTAGCAAAAAGCCTTTAGAATTTTGACACAACATTTTCCTAACAAATCAAGGATTGCTAAACTTTCAGACAGTGGGCAGGTATGGGTTTGAGGATTACCCCTCAAGAGTTTAAAATAAATAAACCACAACCAACAACATTGAGACATAGTTGGTTTTCTGTTATGCTGTATGGAGCAATTTGGCGTGATTAAAGGTTAGAGGTGGTTGAGTATGTGGCAATATCAACCTGAAAAGATACATTTCCATTTTTAAAGGAGAGACTTTTACCAATGTGTTCAAATCATCAGCTTGGAAAGGAAAGTTGTTTATTCATGTAAGTTGGGGCCGCCTTTGACACTCCAAAAGTATAAAAGAATAGAAGCCACCAAAGTGGCTTCAACCAACTTCCTTGGTTGAGTAAGTCCATTGACATCAATGCAATAGAACTTTTTCGGGGAACACTAAAAAAAGAATTTAGGGAAAAATAAAAAGAACAGCAAATAAAACATGAACACAGTCAGACTTGTAAAATGCCATACGAAAAACATGGTAGAAGATACCACAAACTGTAATCTCAAAACTTATTAAATTTATACCTAGGCGAGTTGCAGCTCTAAAACTGCTAAAGATGTCAGTCCACAAAATATTACTAATACACTTTCATTGCTCAAAATGTATTTCATGCTTTAATTATAAATAAAGATATTATTTCAGTTTCAACCGGGTATCTATTTACTTCTTGTAATTCTTTTTAGTGTTTTCTTTATAATATTCGGGCTTATAAACCTCTCCTGCAATGAACCTTTAAATCTATCAGATTTCTTAAGAACCTCACCTAGCAAAAGGTAATCTGGCAGAAATGGCCTCGTTGGTTTTTGCAATAAAATACAGTTGTAATAGATTCCTGAGAGTACCTTAGTTCCACCATGTACTCATCTGGACTGAAGATGGAAGATGGCTGCTTCCTGGATAGAGATTCTAAGAATCTACATCTTTTATCCAATCCAATTAATCACTTTGATGATAAACAGACATGGATACAACGTCTGTCGGATAAATAAAAATCATTCCAGAAAACCAACTATAATTATTCGTCATTGATAAAGGCTATATATCCACTGCTTATCCTAAGCTTAAATCGAGTTATACAAATCAACCGAATTTACATATTTATAGAAAATGCATAGCATTATTTAATAAATCAGGCTAGTTTCCATAACCATAGACGCCACATAGTCTATGCATAGTTTCATGTATTAAATAAATCAACCCAATTTCCGTAGCCATAACCTACATATAGCTTTATACCTGTATCTATAAGACACTTGATCTCTTCCTGCGACCACAACGTTGATCGTTTATAACTAACAGTCATTCAGCTTATGTGTAAATTACTGGGGCCCGCAGTGAAATTTTTACTCATTGTAATATATTATATCATATTATACTAGCAAATAAAGACAGATGCCTATTGTTTGAAATTCTTATATTGTGGCACCTAAATATCTTTACTTGCTGATTATTATTATTATTTATGGGATGATGGTAGATTCACGATAGTCGCGCACTGCCTCTATCATATAAAATCATATAATATACTTAGAATGAGTAAACGTTTCACCGCGCGCGCCCAGCAGTTTACGCGCCCGAGAAAATGACCGTTAGTTATGAGAGAACAACGTTGTGCCTACAGGAACAGATCGAGCGTCTTATAGATAGATACATATATATTATATGCTAGGGAGAGTGCGCAACTCTCCTGAATCTGCCTTCACCCCACAAATAATAATAATAAGCAAGTAAAGATATTTTTGTGCCACATTATAGGAATTTAAAAAAAATATGCATCTATATTTATTTACGATGGGCCGTTTTATTCTGGGAATAGCCGGGTAACTAAGCTTTTTTAAATAAATGAATCAAGTATCTTTAGCCATAGAAACTAAATAATCTTATTTAATAAACTAACCTAGTTTTTGTAGCAATAGAAGTTCCATATTAAATAAATCAAGCAAGTTTCCGATACCATAGAAACCACAATGATTAACCATAGCTTTATGTATTGATTAAATCAACTGAGTTTCTGCAAGCGTATATTTTATATTTGCTTTTATTCACTGAACAAAACGATATACATGATCTTGTGTTAATCTTTGGTTTAGGCATGATTTAGCGAAATTGTGAAGACGATTCCTAAAGTCCGTGTCACATACATATTTAAGGAAGATTAGGGCATGTAAAAATGGACTCACAGTGTTTCCAAAGTTCTATCTTTTCCTACATACATATATCAGAAGTTTTATGCTAAGGTTTAACATGATGTGTAAATATTTAATTATATATACGCGCATTAAAATGTCTTGCGACATTTCCTTAACGAGTTTAAATTAAAAAAGAGAAGGTAGATATTCGATTAAATTGTTATATTTAAATTCCTGATATTCTGCCATATAGCGACTTTGTACCTGGAGATCGGTGGCTTATTGAGGCTCTAACTCTTAACATGTAGTTTATTTTTATTGTTCGCCATAAACGACATATTGTTTGCACGGAGTCTTGTATCACGCTTTAGTTCAAATCGCTGTTTTATTTTGCATTTTCTTAGATTTAGGATAGCTTCGGGACTTTTTAATTTAGACTTAACATATATTTTCACTTCTTCTAACACCACTACGTTCGTCCGAACCTATTTTCAAATATTTTCTGGTAAAGACGCCTTCGTTGGATTTAGCTTTAGTTTTTGAAGTAAAATAAATAAAATCTGAGCTTGAATGTCTTTGGTCCTAGTTTTAAATTGCTAAGTTTTTTTATATTAATAGTAAATTTATTTCTTTAAATAGTTGAAGTTTGAATTTCTTCAAGTTTAATTACATAGTTTATATTTACCGAATCTCTTCTTTTTATGCTTCTATTTTACATCTACAACCATTCATGGTGCGGTCGATGCATATCAACTGTAACTAACTAAAAATGCAAAAGTCTTCAAGTGCACACCCTTACTTTTGCTAATGGTAGCAAGAATACCAACGCATTGGTTTCAGGGGCGAGAGAAAACTATTAAATGTAACTCCACACATGCGTTAAATAACCGTAAGCATTCATGTTGGATTCTGCTATGTCTAATAACGACATGAACGCATTAAATCATATTTTCTCCGGTAAGGTAACACAGCGATCCAAAATGCCTCAAAGTCCCATTTTCCTCCTCTTCTTCTTATTTCCATATATTACTGACGCCTACCAACGGCTGGAGGTAGATTAAATCTACAAACGCAAGAAAATATACAGTATGGGATCATGTCAATGAAAAGTAATTCCATTAATAATCTGATAATTAACTTAATAATTTGCTGTTTTTTTAGATATTTATACCGAATTATTTGCCACTTTAATTATTATAAACAATAAAACTGCCAATACAACATTTGGCGACGTCTTCCTTTATATATATGCCAGAACAAAAGATTTCCCAAATCGTGGTGATAAATCACCTAAATGTAAAAATTGGTTTGTGCCAAAGATTTCCTGACTTCAACAAATTGGTAAATATTTTTTGGCATAGTATGTACCAAGTGCAAGTCCTAGGAAATTGCTATCGAATCGCTAATATATATAGTACAAACGCTACATAAATTTCCTTGCCGTGAGGTTAATAGGCTTAATTATATACCTAATGGGTCTACATAGAATAAAATTTCATGACTCTTTTTCATATTGTTTGTCAAACTAGGTCTAGTAGTGCGAGTTTAATCTTTGTTTGTATGGTAATTCGTCTGTCCACGGCACGAGTCGGTCGCCCGTTTATTATAGTATGTAATTTGCAAACTATTCACAATTTATTAGTTAATTTTATTTTATTATAACGCAGGTGATTACTTAGGTTAAATATTTAAGTATAAATTGGGATAAGAAAGAATGCGATAATTTCAATGCTCTGCCAAAAGCGATCTTGTTCTAGCTCCACGAAGAAAGGATTGCTGATTTCACTTTTAATGGACGCCATCTTTTACTTCGTTGTAGAGATGTTACTTTATTTGTAAGTCTGAATTTTTAATGAAGGTATCAACACGATCAATTAATTTATTTACGCAGTTATTTTTGTATATAAATACGATAAAAATATTCTACACAAAAATAAAGCTTTATTTTTCTTTAAAAATGGGTACAGGAAGGAAACTAAAACCTTTTATTTTTTGTTTTTGAAAATATTAAAAAAAAATTATGAAATTTTGTCATTATAGACAAAAAGAATTTAGCAAATTTCTCTGAGCGGATATCTACCAATAAGCTGATTTAAAAATTGAAGGTAGAAAACTAAAATAAACCAAATTTAAGGCGAAATGGAAGTAAATGGAAATAATTTGGCAAAACACACCCACTGACAATATTTACCCCCCAATTAGAATCCCTTTCATACTCTTTGCGTTAAATGAGCATAAAAGAACCCTATTAAATCAATCCAACAACGCGCTTACAAGCCACCAAAATTTTATCTTTGCTTCCCGTCACAAAAGAGTCACCATGCAGCTGTAAACATGATTTTTTCCATCCATCAAATCAAGGATTGCTTTCAATGATAAATTAAACCATATTGGTTAACATCTTAACATATATTGAAATTATTCTGTTTCAGTTTACCATTTTGGTAGGTGAAAGAAGTATAAACTTTTGAATTTTAAATTTATGGTTCTAAATTTAAATTATGTGTAAAAACGCTCAAAGTAAAGTACAAAAAGAATATTTACATAATTAGGGTTTTTAGTATACAACTCAGAATATATTTGAACAGAAAGTGTTGTTAACTAAGCTAATAAATGCAATAATAGGATTGATGTTGTAGCTAGCTGACATAACATGATGTTATTTTCAGTTATTATAACCGAGTATATTAAGGTAAATGAATCAATTGTGTTCTCTAAACTACAATCAAGTATGGTAAACGAGAGTTATTGTTGGCCTGTAATCTCCGTCACATCTGATGAACTTGAAAAATACCGCTACATATAACAATTTGTTCACTCCTAACAAGTATTTAAGAATGATGTATTCGCTAAATGACATTTGATCACAAAGTTGAGATAGGAATAGAATGAACCATGTAATTAATATTATTCCAAAACATATATCGTGTCAATTTTATTACTAGCCAGTTTTAAGTTTAGAAACTCCTGTTCACATTTCCGAGAATTGCAAAGCCCGGATTTTTTTTACATCGGTTTAAGGCAGAATTGTACATTCAGGTGAATTTGAGCAAAAGGAGCCAAAAGGGACAGTAGATCGGACGTTTATTGGTATATTTTTGATCACTATAAGTGTTGAGGTGTGTAAGAGCATAGCAATGTTTTAGTGAGATATTTTTCTATCTTGTATGACCCAAAATGCTGGCACTCTGACTTACCTGCAACTGAGTTCTAAATGGCAGTATTTTGGCTCTCGGGCTTTTTTGCATAGAGTTTTTTTGTAGTTTTGAACGGCATTTTCCATCTTTAAGAAGTGAAGTGGACGTGTTGGCTTGCTTTTATATAACAATCCTTGCATCCTCATGTGAATTTCTCTGTCAATTTTAATCTATTCCAAATGCTTTAAAAAAATCCGACTTCTATATATTATTCAAAATTTAAAAGTGAAGGGACGAAGGTACTAGGGATAAAAGATGGCTACTTATTAATTTTTATTTACCAATTATATTTTCTTTCTCTGAGTGGTATGCTCTCATTGGTGATTAATAGTTCCTCACTTCTTTTCATTGATTGCTTTATCTATTCTATCTTATTTTTATTGGTCCCACAAAAGTATAATCAAATTTCCTTCCTTTCTGTTTAAACCACCGATCCTTCTTAAGATAAGAGTCTAATTTACGGCTACGATATGCGTTTCTATCGCGTCAATTTGCGCAAATTACCTTTCTCCTTTGAGCCGATACAACAGACCGCTGATTTGTCGGGACTCCAAACAGGGTGTGTGCGGCAAACACTTTTTATTGCTAGCTGAATAAATAATATTAATGTGCAACAAAATCCATCTTGAAGATGCAAGCCTGAATACGGGCGCTGTCGCCGTGTAAACATTTTATTTACATGGCTGAATCTTTTCCCACGTTGAACACTTACTAATTATATTAGGTAGACACTCAGTAAAGTGCAGGTTGCTGTATCGCGTAATGAGAATTTCGATTAATATCCTCATCTTATAGCACAGAGCATTAGAGGAAACGAACGCGAATTTACGGCTCTAACGAACTTTCGGCTCATATTCTTGCGAGTACAATGCGGGTTCAAATTGGAGTAGTAGAATTTGTGGTTTGCCTTGAAAGCCGGTCATAATTTATCTCAGCTCTGCTTTTCCTATGCTTTGATTGGCTGGAACATTTTAAGCTCACACAACTACCAACCAAACAGCTCCGAAAGATTAATGTTTAAAATAAGTTAGCAGTATGAGTTTTCCGCCATTACAGAGATGAATTAATTTTGCACTCACTTCTAGGAAGTGGTGGGAGGAGCCTGTTATTACTTTCTGATCGAAAAGAGAAAAAAAATACAGATGCAAACTTACCTTTCGTTTACTTTTAAATTGTGACAAAATCCCTTTTATGAGGATCGTCTGAGGAACAAATTCCGGAAACAACTATAAAGTATTTTCAAAGAATTGCAGTAACTTTCTCGAAAAGAGGACATCGCTGTCTAATACAGCATGGAAAAATAAATTACTAGCTCAAAACACTAGCAGAGTAGATTAGTTCTTTCACCTTAATTCTCTATTTTCAATCCAGAATAATTATTAGAATTGTTTCCATCTTCTAACGACTATTCAATGTTCAGTTCGTACTAATGAATGATAAGTAGTTAAGAACAGGTATGAGCTAACTTTCTTCGTGTATACATGTTGCTGTGTATCTGATTTTAACTAAATATCATCTAATAGTGTTATTCTTTGAAAATATATGACTTACCAATTAACAATTCAACTCATTTTGTCATATTTTCTTAATCAAAGAATGCTGCATTGTAGCTCGTCTCTAAAGAGATGATGATAATTTTGCCTAAAATAAGAGATTCTTCTCGAAGCGACTGTTGCGTTAATTTCAGGAGAATTACCTTCCTTTCCCTCTACGGCCTTTTTTTGTTCCTTTTATCTCTATCCTCATGTTATTTCTATCTATTTATTCTTTTTTCTGTATTTATTTATTTATTGCCTTTATTTTACTTTGTTTCTCTCTCGTTCTCTCTTTCGACCTCTTTCTTATTTAAATCTTTGTATTTTTTTCGTTCTTTCTTGCCTGCCTTTGTTTCTCATTTTTTCTTTGTATCTCTTTTTTTTCTTACACCCAACTGTCTTTTTAATGAGCTGCTTACTAGTCTTTATTTTGCTAATAGGCTAATAAATTACTCCGCAATACTGTATTTCGTACATATCTGTTCAAATGTAATCTTTTAAGTGTTTATATATTCCATAGCGCTTTCGAATAACTTTCTATGATTTAGTCCATTTACTCAAATTTATGGTTCTCTTAAGTTGCAAATTTATTCACACGTACTGGTTTTCATTTGTTTACAAGCAAATGCTGAAACACTTACAACATATTTATCTATGTTCCCTATTAAAGTAAAATAAATTCTAAATTAATTCAATGGCCTTAATTCACAAATTAAATGAATTACGTGCATATACCACCAACATAAATTTCGCCTTTCAACTCTTCCTTTGGCGTATGATAAGAAATAATGTATCTTACGATGGGTAGAACCCCAATTAATCACATTTGCCTATCAGAAGTGCAGTAAAATCGGATGTTGTGAAAATTTGAAACCCTCTCTTTAAAATGCCTTAGTAAGACATAAATTAAAAAAAAGTACCTAAATGAAACCCTCATAAATTCTATTTGCCATGCAGATACTCAATGAGATTTATTTCTTTTTACGAGATAAAAGTTTAGATGAAGCTACCAAACGGTGTTTATCAGAAGTAAAGATTAAAATGAGCAAAGAGAAGAGGGAGAGAGATTACAAGACGAATCTTTATTTGGCAAGTTTAGTGTGATGGATCACAACGTAAGCTTAAAAGCCACATCTATAGCGCATCCACCTTGATAGTTTAACTTAGACCCGAGGGCTCACCAATCATCATGGCAAAAGTATTGTGAAACTCTTAGCGACCAACTTGTGAACTAGGTCGCATTAACGTGTGAAGTGTTTGAAGTAGAATTTACGCTTACGTTAATGGAAATTTTTCATGCATTGTGTTCTGATAGCATTGGTGATCGAGAATTGGTAGAATAATGAAGATTTATGAATACCAATGGTGAAATTTTGAATAATTGAAAGGCAGCAATGCAATTTGTATTGAATCAGTATAAAATGTAATAAAACTTAGTACTGTATGACTTTCAAAAGCAGAGAACCATTCGGAGAATTAGAAAAACAATCTATGTAGATACTATGAGCCATAAAACGAGTAAAATTAATTGATTCCTCTTTTAAAAAAAAGGAACCGCGATACTATATTACAAATTACTATGCATATAATAAATCACTTTTTTTTATCTCTTTCATCTGCCATCGTAAACTTTTCACGAAGTGCTCCTTAGGGAATATAAAAAGCCTTTGCAGTCTTTGATTTTATTCAACAAAACATAATAGAAATGGTGACTAGAGCAAATTGTAATATAAAAGTGTCCTTAATTTACAACTCTAATGCCAGCTGAGAATCTTTGTCTGGTAGGAGACAAGGCGGGAACATCATTGTAGGTTTATTGCAATTAAAACACAACCAATTCTCGAGATCCTTAAGGTAGACAAATGTCATAGGGTTCATGTTGGAATAATTCACTTTATACACGTATTGGAGTCATACAATTTGGAAAATTTATCACAACATAACTTTGTAAAATAGATCAATACGATTCCACAGCATAAAAGTAAATATACCTATAATATTTCTTTTTATATAAAGTTGTGTTTGTGTGCTTGTAAGTGCGTGCGCACGCATGTGTTATGTTGTTGATTGTATATTTCTGTCTTTTAAACAACATATTGCATCAAATAACAGTTATAGGTTATAATTAATTGAGCTCAGAAACTTATAAAATGTACAAATCTTGAATATTTACCAATATAATATTATTTATAATAATTTATCACTTAAAAGCGTGAAAAATAGTCTTCAGAATTAAATACTGTGTTTAATACTTTATAGTTTGCATTAACATTTCAAGGCACTTCACATATGAGCACTGTTTCCAGTACTCCTAAATACTCAATAGAATTTTAACATTACACTCTTGGACATCCTTTGTCTTTTCACAACATGCTCTCCTAACTCTCGGTATATACACATAATGCCACACTTAAAGACTGAGGGTCAATATATGATAGTGGGCTTGCTTACAATGAGTTTCCCATAACGAAGCTTAGATGAATTCTTTTCGTTCGCGTTAGCAAAGAAGTTCATCGAGCGTCGTAATGTATGTTTGAGCCATTTGAAGGGTGTCGTATTTCGAGAGTTTTCGGTCGTCATTAATCTGCGGAAGGACGGCTCTGAGCCTGTCGAAAGCCTTGTTAAGATTGTCCATCCGACGTCGCTCTCTAGCATTGGCAGCCAGTCGCCTCTTCTTTCTAATGCCGTCACTCACGTCTCTTCCGGAACGCATCTTCCGGTTCGAGCTTCTTCCACTGACATTCGAAGAAACGGAAGAAATAGAGGAAGAGTTCTTAGATTTAGAACTACTTGCGCTGCTGTTAGATGAGGCGGAAGAGGGAACGGACTTTATGGAGATTGTGATGTTGTGATTACTTGAGGAAACGAGGGAAGCCATGGCGGAGCTGATCGTAGTGGGTTTGGTGGTGTTTTCGATTGAAGAAAGTGGGGAGAGAAGGTGCTGGCGAGCGTGTGATACTAATTTGAGGTCCGATTCTTGAGACCCTTTTGGGGGAGAGTTCGATTCTAATGGTGAGGCTGGATGAATGGAGAGTGAAGGAGAGGAAGAGGCTACCGTTCTGTTACAAGGACTCTCAAGGGATTCGACCTTCGGAGAGATGAGCGCAATGTACGGTGAGGTTGAGAGGTTATATATGTAATCAGCAGCGGCAGCGACGTAAACGCTCTGGTGGGGTTCGAAAACCGAAGACACTGGCACTGTGTATGGCGAAGAGTGGCTCGGAGTGGGTTGTGATTGGGAATTCACTTGCGCCATGCTCGTGAAGATGGACCAAGCGTCTCTTTGCAGAATGGAATTAGGGCTGGGTGGAGGTGAGAGAGAGGGGCTGAGGGATCCGTAATCGCTGTCTGGAGAGACAGGTCTGTTCGTTACCAATCTAGTCAAATTTGTGTGCTGATTTCTGCGATGAAAATTATGTAGATTCTGCGTCAGTGATGGCAGGATAATCGAAGAAGTGGCAGCAGAAGGCACAATGTGCTCCGAAGGGCTTAGAGTCTTCGCACTCATTTCGATCTGAAGGTGCAAAGGCGTTCCGCAAGAGGGCTTATTTCCATGTAATTTACCATAAAATTTTAAAAAAACTGTAGAAAATATATCCCTGCGTTTCACTTGTTAATTGTTCAATTTGCGCAACTATCGTAAAGTCTTAAAACATTGTTTATAATGAAATGATTCTTTTATGAATGTCAAATCGCTAATCACCAAACACGGCGTGACACGGTAGCAGGTTTCTCATGCACGAGACGCTCGAGCGAGACTCCACTGACTGACCTTCCTCTTAGCGAATGTTCCTTGAACTAACCCCCAAATTACTCCCATCTTCCTTATATACCTGGTCAGGTGCGAGAGGAGGAGCAGGTAAACGCAGGGTTTTCTACCCACAACACGCTTCCACTGTGCAGACAGGTAGATGCGCGGAATTAATTGCCACAATGTACATCCAAATATTAATTTGAAAAATGGGTAACTGGGGAATTAATTTGTATCGGTCGGAATATTTTGAAACTAACCTAAATAAACAGAAGAAACCATTGATGATATTCTGTTTGCTCACAATTTAAAATTTAATCAAATAAAAAATATATAATCAATGAAAGTAGCTATTGTTCCGAAAGTGAAAAAAATCGCAAAAGAACAACACTTTTAAATAAAGGCAGTAAATATCTTAAGTTTCTTTACTCTGAGACACAGACTCATCAAAAAGAAGCTTCTTCTTAATATTTTATTTAATTTTTTAACATGAACTTATCTTTGTAATAAAATTGAATAGATCTAATAAGCTTCTTTACTAGTTTATAGTTCTATGATTTAGTAATTATTTTTCTCTCTTATTCTCTTCTATTTCTTATTTTTTTCCATCTGCTTTGTAGTAATATTGTAACACTTAAAATCCACCTTTATCGATGAGTTTATCAGCTATAGCCGTTCTGTTTACATGGAGCCAAACTTATCCCGGATGTACTATATTACAAGGGCATAATTTTTAATTTCTAGTATTATTTCCATGTACAAAGTTTTCTTATAGATTACCCAAATGTACTCTTCCCTTGAATTCTTGAACTGTCTCAATATTCTTGATGTTCAAATGAATCATTTTCTTTATTCGTTTTTTATTTTCATTTGGCTAATGAGGAACGTGTTCCCTTCCTTTTATTTTGACTTTCTTAGTAATTTTACTTAATATTTCAATCTGACACCAAGACAGGGAGAATCACAACCGTAGACTCTTTCATGAAGGTACGAAGGGATGGAGGTGTTTTCCTCTCGAATTCGGAATATTAGTTCTTCCTTTGCGGTGAATTTTTTTTACTACATAAGAAGATGAATAATAATGAAATTGTTAGAGCAGAATGGAAGTCTAAGAATGCATAATAAAAGCTCATTCATTCAAAGTTCATCTTATCTATTTATTTTTCTTATCAAGATAATTGCATATATAACTATAAAATTAAGTTCTTTAACCTTTCTTCCTCAAAAAAACTTATGAGACATAGAAGTCTATAATATTACTGAAATTAGTTTCAAGTGTAAAAAAGTAGCAATTTGAAAAGCGATATAGTAAATTATATATCTAATAATCATTTTCTAGTGAAGAATAGCAATTGTCTCTTGTGTCGGTAACCAAAACTAAAATTAATTTTATTTAGAGTTGTTGGTCTCAAAAGCTATTTCATTTCAACAATATCTTTTATGAATCTATGCATAGTTTAAATGGTATTCGCCACAAAGCAAATTAGATGCTACCTTTTTAATTACGGCAGTGCAAGGAAGGATCCTGAAGTCAACTCACTTAAGAAATTAACTCATTAGTATGTACTAATGAATATTAGATTTTAATCGGTGTTAAAACTCCATAAAAACTCATTAGTTCCGATTAGAGTTTACTATAGTTGCTTCTTTTGAATGAATGACCAATCAATCTCTTAGAACGTGTAAAGTTTTAAAAAGTTGAAACGTTACGTCGTTCTTGTAAGTTCATTTATCTTTGTAAACAATTGCTCACTTGGACCTTTCAAAGTGGTAAATTTAATAATTACTTCAATTATAATTGTTAGGTTTACCATTATTATTGTTGTGGATGTTTTTTGTTTATAATAGGTAAAAGGGATTTTTGTTTGCTGTCCTTAATCCCGATAATGTCCTTAAATGATTAAGTATAAATTTGCATTACTTTGGGGAATTACAGGATAGTCTGAGCTATTAACTCATATGATAAGGACCTGTAGGCGATAGTATCAACCAAAGGTCTCAAACCTAAATCAATATTACTTATATGTAGGATTCTCAACATGTAATTCTGCTTTGTGAGGTAGACACGGGGGAGTTCATGTTACCCCAGTATTTAATTCAGGAGGGCTTTTGCCCTTTTGGATACCTCAAATATACCCTTTTAACTTTCCCTAATTTCACCATAGTTTTACGAATCTTTTTTGGAAAATTTATCGACAGAAGACCAATTTTGTTTTTTTAATTCCATGAAAACAAACATGATACAAATAATGTCACGATCACCCAGGATTCAAAGAAGTTATGGTAATGCGCCACCTCTATCAGGGATTACTTTTCGTTTTTCTCTTTCATCTTTCTATATCTATCTCTCTCTTTCTCTCTCTCTCTCTCTCTCTCTCTCTCTCTATCTCTCTCTCTCTCTCTATCTCTCTCTCTCTCTCTATCTTCCCTTCCCTCACACTCTTTCTAGCGGATATACTATTGTTGCTGTTAATTCTTAGTAGTATTAACTAATCCTTTAAGCTTTATATTAATAATGGGTCTTTTTTATTATTTTTTTGTAAAGAATTCTGTGAAGAAAGTGTTGAAGTTGGCAGAAGTGAAAATGTGTGGAATATAAATAGCCGAAGGTCTACGGGCATTGTGGAAGAGAAACCACGGAATCCTTCAGATAACAGCTACGGTGTGGTGTGGGATGCTATACTTGACACCCATTTACAGGGTAACGTTGGAACAGGTAGGGTCTGCCATTTCTTGACGTTTCACGTGAAGGAGGGTTTAATCCTCACTGCTCTGTGCACCTCTTTGCTTCCCCCATGTCCTCATTTTGTCGTCCCGCGATCAGAGAATATGAATGTCAATTTCCACCACACAATGATTTCAATGCGCGAAAAAATAGCGATGTGGTGGATGTAAAACGGAGTTAAATGGATTTTTTGTAAGGAAAGTGTAACGCCTTCTTTCATCTTCTCTTGGAGCTAAAGAGGCACGAAAAAGAAAGTGGGAGATTTAAAAGAGGTGCAAAAGACAAGCTGAGGAAGAGCGCCAGTTTCACTGTCTGGCCATCCACCCTGTTCGGGCAAAGAGAACTGTAAGGATGAATATGTAAAAAAAGAGAAAGAAATAGAGCCCATATCAACCATACATAATGAAAGAAACAAGAAAAAAGGCCGACAGTGTTTTGCTGAATTAATAAAAAATAAAGGCGAGCATCCAAGTAAATTGCATGGGTTTCGTTCCCCATTTATCAATGCCTCACTGGGTCTTCCGGGTGCTCTTTTGGTCGCGCACACCACTTGCCTCAATGGCTCTTGTCGACGGGATATAATTCGCCCTTTCAGCGCCATCAACGGCCTCGGGCGAGCGTTCGCTCCCCAAACCCGTCCGGCAGCGGGATCGGTTCGCTGATCCCCCTCCCCCGCTCCCTAAATTTGACGTCAATGTCAGTCCCGTGCCAAGGGATTCTTTGGCTACTTCTTAGAGAAATGTTTAAACGAACGAATGTAACTTCGCCAAAACAGATTGGGAAACAAAGTGTTGAAGTTAGGAGATGTCATCTGTTTGCATCTGCTTATAGTTCGCGTTTAGTTTTAATGGGACCGAATGAAGCATATATATATATATATATATATATATATATATAGAGAGAGAGAGAGAGAGAGAGAGAGAGAGATAGAGAGAGAGAGAGATAGAGAGGAGAAAGAGTAACAAGAGCAATAGTACTGTGTTTTCGTACCAAACTGCGAGCAAAGTGTAATAAAAAGTACTACCGGTTCTGCTTCAGGGGAGTGTGGATATGAAAATCCAATCGTTAGGCTAAAGGAAGGAAGAATGGCGGGAAAGAAGAGACAGTAGTGTTGTGATTGGTATGAGTGTGATGACAAATCTAGCAGGAGCTGTATTCATTTATGTTAAAACTCAACGCACCTCTTTATTGGCGGCTGACCCCTGCGAGTTCAAAAACTTTCATGTCCTATCTTCCCGGGAATCGAACCATTTACCTAGGTCAGGAAATTGGGCTAGCGAAAACTCCAGCATATATAATAAAAAGAGTAAAAGCTGTGAACTTGAAATGAGTAGGATAAATTACAAGAAGAAATGACGGAAAATGCAGGAAAGAAATCCGAAAGTAGAAAATATTGCATAAGGAAAAACCGAAAAGAAGTCCACATATATATAATACAAGAGAAAGGGAAATTTGACGCGAATAAGCAACGAGACAAAAAAACCGGAGTTATTTCGAGGCGAGAGAAACGGACATTAGAAGAAGACTAGAATCAAAGAGAGCAGAGGACGGCACAATGAAGGCAGTCCTTACTGGGAAGACAGAAATAATGACAGGGGAAAAAAGTTTGAAATTCCCGGCCGGGACTCGAACCCCGGTCTACTGATTGCCGGTCAGATGCTCTAGTATTAAGCTACCAGGCACAGTGAATCTACCTCGCCCAAAGCGTTACCCTATCAAACCCAGTATCTCCCTAAGCTAGGAACCTTCAAGCAATTTTTATACGACATCTTCTTACCCGCTCACAATTTAAAGGCTTAATATCCATGTCACATACATGTCTCATTGCTCATTTGCGCCAAATTTCTCTTTCTTTTGTAATATATATATATATATATATATATATATATATATATATATATATATATATATATATATATATATATATATATATCTGCAATACAAGGTTTCTGCATCTTTCTTTCTGTCTTCAAAATTGTTTTGAAAGGCATAAAATAAATATGGCCAAAGCCATGTGGTGGTTGTTATCACCCACATAACTTGTATTTGCTCTTTCTTTATATATATATATATATATATATATATATATATATATATATATATATATATATATATATATTAAAGAGAAAGGAGAGAAGAAGGAAGATCCTGTTCATGTGTCTTTACTTCTAAAACGTTTCGAATCTACTCGCCCATCTTCACGTACGTGGCGTGCTAAAGTATTAAAATGAAATAAATGGCTTAAAATCATTTACATATAAAATAAGACAATGATATAAATCCGTATAAATTCTTTAAATGCAAATAAATTAAAGTCTGTTTGGTAGAAAATAAAAGTTTGAGAACTCAAAGTCGGGAAATAAAGTTAATATACGAAATTCAAATTTACCTCGCTTCTCCTAAACTTGGCATTTAAGTAAAAGAGTATAGAAAAGCGCTTGATTTGAATGGTTTTGATGGTTGGAATGCTATAGAAGTTGAATGGTAAAAGTACCTTGAGTGTGGTTGAGGTGGGGAGTGCTTATATTTACATTAATATATTCTTGAGTTCTCAAATTCCATATTACTCTGCCATGGGTTCGGAATACTGAAGGTTATTTGATTGTTAGTGTTTTAAGGGTACGAACACTCATACCCGTATAGGAACAAAACTTCGTCGGAGAAAGCGAGCAGTGCTGCATATCAAGGTACCACAGGGGCAATGAGACAAGTAAATTCGTAGACAAACTGGTTGTCAATAAGTAAATTGGTAGACAAATTGGTTGTCAATAAGTAAATTAGTAGACAACAAGTAAATTAGTAGAAACAAGTAAATTGTAGTAAACAGATAAATTGGTTGAGAACAAGTAAATTGGTAGACAACAATTAAATTGGTAAACAACAAGCAAATTGGTAGAGAGCAAGCAAGTTGGTAGACAACAAGTGAACTGTTAGTCAACAGATAAAGTGGTTGACAACTAGTAATTTCGTATATAATTAAATTGGTAAACAACAAGTGAATAAGTCGACAACGAGTAAATGGGTATGCAACACGACTTGCCAATTAGCGGGGAGATCTGTGCTTGAGAGAAAAGAAAGAACTCATTTTTTTATCAATCGACGTCAGGTGATAATTGATATCAAAGTAAACTGATTTTATCAGTTTTTCCGCGTTCCCTTTAAATTCCTATTTAAAGAGCCCATTTTGGGGACTGAATATATTTTGTGGCCTTCGAGAAATACAAATACAGCAAGTCTTAGGTCCAATAATCGCAGTTATACATTTTAAGCAAGTTTAACGCCCCTTTTTAGCTTTTGCTGAGTCTCTTGGGGCGTGGCGAAGATAGTGAAAGATCTTTTCTCAAATAAAGGTGCAAACGACAACCAGAAGAGATCATTGGTTTCTTTGGGGGCAGTAGCGTCCTCCAAGTTTCAGCTGTAGCAAGGGCATCGCCCCTTAATATTCTCATTATTTTTATTATTTATATTTTTAAGTTTAAAATAATTTTTTTTATAAAACTTACATTTTTAAAAAAATTGACGTTTGGAGGGGGGGGGGGCATTTACATTTTTGTTATTTGGGTAGGTAAAGTAATAAGTTGCGCTAATATGTCTCTTGTTTGGTGGACGAGATTTTCTAACCGGATAAAAAATAAACATAAGAATCGAGTGACAATCTCTAGTAAGCCCGAATGCATCAGGGAGCCGGTATTCGTTCTCGGGGAGGTGGGTATTCTGGTGGTATTGTGTTTTGATATCTATCAGCAAAACCAGCGATGTTGGAATCCTTTGTGACCCTATTTTTGGTCATGTACATATAACTCTCTAAATTTTGGTTCTAATTACCTGACTCACCGTGTACAGGGCACCCCCCCCCCAAAAAAAAAAATTGAAGTTTGAATTAGTATTACTCAAAAGAATATTAAAGATCTTTTGGTCCTATAAATTTGTTTTGTCTAGCAACTATTTATCTTTCGATTGTGAAATTTTCATTTAATTTTATTTTACGATATTGATACACAAATTGTTTTCGTGGAGGAAAACAGATGAGTTTTCGCAAAGAAGTTAAATAATTAAATTCCAAGATAGAAAATTAACAAATTTACCTGATGAAAAATAATTCGACACATAGCACCGCATAATTCTCTTTTTATTTTTTCTAAGTAGCTTTGCTATTAATAGAAGGCAGTATCAAACAAGTACAAGATTTATTGGAATAAGCCCACTGTTTCGAAAAATGTCCCGAAAGAGTAAGAAGAAAAATGCTTAAATTTAAACAAAGGCCGTTCAAGTCGTAAGAACAGCAGAAACTTCTGAAAATTTCCGGATTACACTTCTTCAAAATCCAAACGTATCTATCAGAAGGAATGGCTCCAATGACCAAGGTTCAACATTTAACCGCATTGTTAAACCCGACTTAAAATGTCATCTCAATAGATGCATGCAAGGCATCAACTTCTTGAAACTAATTATCCTCGTCGCAGACAATTTGCAGAATTGTTTCTCCAAAAATCGGCTCGTTTTTTGGACAACATTGTGATTAGTGGCGAGGCAACCTCTTTCATGAATGGCTAGGTCAATTTCCATAATATTCGACAGGATGCACCGCTCAACAATCACCCAGAATTCAACTTTGACTCGTATTTATCGGCAGTAAGTCTCTCTGTGGATCGGGATATGTGTAAATGGCAATCTCGTCGGCTCATTGTTTTGCGACCATAATTTCACTGGAGCTGAAGGGATCAACGAACAAATCAGCCCAGTAGACTTTGGTGAATTCAGGACGAAGCCCGAGCCCATAGAAGGCTTGAGTAATAGAAAAACTGAGATAACTCTTTAGCAATAGTATGTCCCGCTAATTCATACAAATGAATGGCCCCTAGATCCTTGGATCTAGGGGCTTTCTTTTTATGAGAACATCTAAAACATAAAGTGAATTCTACTACCCCGCAAAACATAAACCATCTAAAAGATAGCATCACGCTTAAAGTCACTTCATTATGGAAAATCAAGAATTAGTGAAAAAAATTGTGTATTCAATGTGATCAGGGAGCATTTGTGTTTGTAAAGAAATGGAGGATATGTTGAAGGAAACGGTTCTCAGAAAATTTAAAAAATGCATTCGTTTTACTCATATTTAGAAGGTTTTTTTCGCTATTAATGGACATATTCGTAAATTTGTTAAGTTCCATCTTTGGATTTTAATTTTTTACTTCCTTGTGGAAACACTTTTTTGCCTGTACTAAAACCATTTGTATATCGATATCGTAGAAAAAAAATGAATAAATTTTTCACAATCGAAAATAAAAAGTTGTTGGACAAAATTTTTTTTATAGGACCCAAACATCTCTAAAAGATTTTGAGTAGTATCAATTCAAATTGCGGTTAACTTTTTTGATGTAAACAGTGTAATTCATTCTCATGTATTATTAACTCATCCTGACTTTTATAGTGTTTCATATATATCACCGCAATTTTATGATATTTACCTATTCATCAAAAAGTTTACCTTAGACATAATCCATGGACCTCTATGGAAGATCTAAAATTAAAATAAATAACTCGTAAGTGCCTTAACACTTATGACGACAGACTTCTCAGCGTGGCCATGGAATCAAATTAAAACGACGCCGAGCCGACGGTGTTGTATCTAAGATGTCTCATAAATGTCGATTCGTGGGTTGATAAGATTAAGTGGATCACTACGTTATCACAATGCATGGAAGCAGGTTTTCTGCGGGCGATATTTTTTTTCCTCACTAGCGTATTGAGAATCCCTCTGTCCCTATCTGCATCTGGTTGACAAGTGATCTAAGCCACGTGGATAGTCATCTGATGGTTCAATGAAAATAAAATGAAACGCCTGCGTCCGTCGATTACTCTGCACCATATCGGGCGGCAAATGCGGCCATTTGCACCATATGGTGACAAAATTCGAAAGCGTGGACCTTATCCATTAAAGTCTTCTACCTTATTTTTGTAGCTGGTAATACAATAAAGATTTTTATTCGGCTACTAAATAGTACACTCATTAAAACTGCCGACAATTTTGATTCAAACCTTAGATATAAATAAATAAACTTAGCTAACATAAAACCAGTAGCTTTATTTTGCTGCCTCAACTTTTAAAGTATATAAAATGAAAGAAAAAAGTTGGATAAAAAAAACAAGTAGTTTCTCTTTTAGACTATTTTATTTTAAAAGTTCAACTATATAAGACGGGACGGAATAATGCAGAAAAATAACTTGAATTCTTTTTTTTATCAGTTGCAGGTGGTGCGTGCAACCACTTATGATTATTTACACCCGTATTTAGTTTTATGGCTGTTATGAGTTTCTCACAAAAGGAAGGTTAGCTGTCAGTTGCAGATACTTCAGCCATAAAACCATCAAAATAAAAATAACCACACAGAATGCAAGGAATTAGGCAGTCCTGGCAATTTTGTATTTTAACCCTTTGACTAATATTTCTCCATTCTTAATATCTCCTCCCTAATTCTACTCCTATCTTATCTCACCTTATTATAGTTATTATAAGTATTCATGAGACTAAACCATCAATCTTCCATGTGTCTGTATTTTTTTCTGTAGAGTAAATATAAATAATGAGTTCTTTTTTTAAATTTCATGTGTATGTGAAGAGAGATAGCAAAAGAGCATGAATTCTAAAACTAGAATTAGACAAGCGTTCGTTTCTTAGTACTTAATCACATCTTAAACCTCTAGCATACTAAATTATATAAAGTTGCGTTGATATAAATAGCTCATATCTATTCCATCTGACTTGTATAACACCGCATATGAAGAGACACGGAAGGAAGCTGTAAACTCGTACTTCCGAATCTTATTTCACCTTATACGAACTTCCATCTTAAATAATTATAATACAGTTTGTCGTTCTTTAATTACTTATTTCACAATTTATTTGTGTAAATTCCTTTTTTTTACTGTCTATCTGTCTATCTCTATGGTCATTAAAAAAAAGAGTCCATATAGTAACATTGGATTACCAAAGCTTTCGTTTTTATTTTCAAGAAATATAAATGATTCTCTTCTTAATATACATAGTGAATATTTTTGTGCCCAAAAGTGTGTTAAGTACAGAAAAGCTTTAATATGTCAATACAGTGAAAGAGATTCCGATCACTATTCTTATGGAAAGAAAGGAAAGAGTTTCACTTGCTGATGAGAAGATATTTGTTAGATCTCTTTGATTTTGGGAGATACTATATGACTGGAAAAGAGCTAATGTAGTTTCAATCTTCAAAAAGGAAAGAAAAGAGGATCTTAATAACTATAGGCCAGTGACTATAACCTCAATATTAGGCAAATTATTGGAGAAGGTAGTTAAAAAAGGACTAGCAAACCTTTTAGAAATTGATAATATATTAAGTGATAGTCACAAGTGAATCGGGTCTGGCAATTTTTGCTTGCCAAATCTTTTGAATATCTAGATTATGTTACAGGACAATTGGATAAAGGAAATATCATAGATGCAGTTTCATAGGAGTCTCATAGGAGACTACTGCATAAATTAGCTATGTATGGAGTTTCTGGTAATGTTTTAAATATGTCGGCAGAGTGGCTGAAGAATAGAAAGCAGAGGGTAGTAATAAATGAAAGAAATCGCAATGGATGGATGTTATTAGTGGGGTACCTCAGGTCTCTGTTTTGCACCCATTATTAGTATAAATTTATATTAACTACCTAGAAGTAGGTGTTAGAAGTAGAATCTCATTGCTTGCTGATAATATAAAGTTAGTAGCCAGTGTTGGGCAAATTTAGGGAAATTTCACAATTCAAAGTGATTTAAGTAGATTAATTCCATGGGCATACAATTGACAGATGAAATTTAACCTCTAAAAATGCAAAGTTGTTCACATGGGCAACCAATATAGGGAATTTAGTTATGAAATAGAAAGTTTCTAGTTGAACTCCGTTAAAGATAAGGGAGATTTAGGAGTAGTAATAGATCGGTCACTGAGCTTCTCTGAGCAATTTCTAGAGGCTAGAAATAAGGCAAATAAGGTATTGGCATATCAAGAAGGATATTAATATTCTGGAGGCAGTATGGAGAAGACCTCTTGATTATATTGGTAGTTTGAAGAAATTTAACAAGTTTTCATTTGAAAGGTGGTGCTTAAGATCTAGTGCTATGATCCAGCTTTTAAAAATTTTAAGGGGATTGATAAATTAGAAATAGGGAAGTATTTTGAGTTGGATACTGATGATAGGATAAGGGGCCACTGTTTAAAAATTTGAAAAATATATATATGTAGGTCGGACTTGAGTTAATATTATTTAAATAATAGAACCGTGGATTCTATTATTCGAATACTGAATGGCATTAAAGCGCTCCGTACCCCACTTTGTGGAAAACTGCTTGTGGATGTTGTAAATAGCTCTAACTTGACATTATCCGAAGGAAAGCTAGACATATATTTGCGCGAAGAACATATATAAAGCACCTGCTTTTGCAGGCTTATATATATATATATATATATATATATATATATATATATATATATATATATATATATATATGAATGCAATGACCCGCATGAAAAATGAAAGGTGCTTCCAAGTACTTTTGAACTTTATTCAGTTCATTCTCAAGAATAATTACACGAGAAAATAATATAATAAGGGCATATATATATATATGTTATTAAAAGATAAACGACCACCTCTAAGACAAGAAATTACCAATGAAGAAGTAGGAGAAGGATGGCTAAATTCACATTAAGATTTAGCTATAACCGGTAGCAAGGTCAAACCGAGAGGCAGAAAGAGTCAAGAACAGAGCCAAAAAGGTTAAAATGATTAACGGATAAAGCGACAGGCTAAAGAGGGAGATTAGGAGAGACATGAGAAGTAAATTGTAACGAAGGGGAAAAGGACGAGAAGAGGGACAAGAGAAATAAAATAATGTTAATGCAACATCAATGCAAAAACTGACAAATCGGGTTCCCATAAAAATGAAAATTGCCAAAAAATTAGGAACATAATTCAAAGCTAATTTCTTTAAGAATAAGTTTTTTCATAACGAGATCAATTTAAAAAAGGCCAGGGGAAATGTTAAAGTTATTAAATTGGCTTATACATGAACATTCAATAAGGTTTCTTTTACTTGAGTCATTTGAGCGAAAACTAAATTTTTCTAAATTCCAATTAATTAACTGGTTATTTTCGGACATATGCTCAAAAAACCGCAATATTATTTACAGCTCTCCTAACATTGTATTTATGCTGATTAATACAGGCAAATAATTGCTTTCCTGTCTGTCCAAAATATTTACTTGGACAAACAGAACAGACGGCCGAAAATCCGTTTTACTGCGTTCTGCTGAAGTACCTACGGATAAAACACTTTTACTTGTTTTAGTGACTGACTTGGACTTTTGAGTGCTGCCTACATAAACGAACGCCTATTCTGGAAGTCCTACGGTGAACCCAGTTTCATCCTTTAAAAGAGAGAGATACTTTTTACGTTGAAGCCTCGTAATTCAATGAGGGCTTAAGCACCTCACTACTCACGTCCATCGCTCTGCGTGCGAACCCGCTCAGGTGTCTGCCATTCATTGATTTCGTCTTAACTATGCCGGCCACTTGGTCTGGCATAATTAAGGGCTTATGTGAACACTGGTTTGAGGCCTAGCCCACAGCAGAAGCGTAAGTCAGAAATTGTCTCGATACTGGGGCATAACTGAGAGTCCCGGACGGAGGAGAAATCCTCATCGCCCGGAAAACCCGGCCAGAATCATGGAGGGAAGTACACTAGTCTCTATGTAGTTGGATGCAGTTATGGCGTATGTACCCGTGAGGGGGGGGGGAAACTTAGCGGTCGTTGATTCGGCCACTATGCATTAAGTCCACCAAGCTCAACTCTCTGAGGTCCCCACCCGAGACCCACCCCATCCATCTATCATCCATCATACTGGCAGCATACGAGCGGGGAAACAACAGCAAAAATGGACGGGGGCGTTTTTCTCACCATTAATTTGAACCCGTTACCAGCCCTACTCACACCATCCTTTACCTCCTTTACCACACCATAATTTTTTCACATACAAAATACACATTAATTACACTTATTTACAGGAAAAGAAGAAATAAGAAGAGGACGCCAAGACCATGGAGGCCCTCACTAAGAGGGTCCCCTTAAGGACCATAGCCGGAAGACAGACCCCACCCAAGAATAACCTATGCAAAATCCTGTAAATCGAGCTCAAGGTGGCACTGGTGAAACTCATCGAAGTTTCATCGGGATTCATCGCCATGCGTGCCGAGACGAAGGATGTGGATCAGCTCCTATCAGAAGAGGGAGCGAGAGTTCTACAAACCACCTGACTGGAACCCCCCCCTTTCCGCCCCACAAGTGGCAGCGAACAGGAGTGTAATCTGCCGCAAAGTAGAGAGCTGGGTAGGAGAGCATAAAATTGAAGAACTTAAAGAGGAGATTACGAGAAGCAACCTGTGGGCACAAGTTCGTGAAATCATTAAATTCCGCGAACATACCCATGTGTTCAAAATAACGTTCTCGACTACGGACATGGCAACGAAGGCTACCCAAAACGGTATTCTCGTACTTAATATGAGAATACCAGGGGAAAACATCCAGCAAGAAAACTTCAACAGCATACAAATGTGCTTTGTATGCTACAAGCTAGAAGACCATACCTCTACGACGTGCTCGGACAAGAACAAGCTGTGGTGCAGTGAATGCGCCACAGAAGGACATAGATTCGACAAGTGCGAAAGCTCCACGTATAAGTGCCTAAATTTTGAAGGGGAGCATCGAACCATGGCCCTTAACTGCCCCAAGCGCCGCGAGATAATTAGGAGGAAGGAAGAAGAGGAAAGGAAGGGAAAATAAATGACGTACGCAAACGCCGCTAAAAATAATGCAGAGGTGAATACTGCATCGGCACCCGCACAACTTAACTTCACCGGGGATCTGAGTGCGAAGATTCTGATCTGCATAACCCATGCAAATGTAGCGAATGCAGTGAAGCCTGGATGTTATAACCAAGTGCTCAACGCGCTCCTGAAGGCGAACAACCTCCTGTTAGTAGTCATGCCTGAAGACCCCGAGTGCTCCAAGGCTTTCAAGGACTCTATCATAAAAAGCAACAACTTTAAATCCGGTTTGGAGAAGATGATTGAAGCTCCATCATCGGAAGAAACCCAGGAAGACAAACAAGAGGAAAAGGCTGGAAATGAGGATGGATCCTCCTCATCTGACAGCGAAGAAGGCCCCTGCACTTGTACACGAGCTAAAAAAAGCAGGTCGAAGACCCCGAGCCCCCCTCCGAAAAAGGAAAACCTTGGGCCGAGTAAAATCGCCCAACCAGCCCCCAAACTAAAAAAGGGGAAGAAGAAACATAAGTAAAACCGCCCAACCAGCCCCCAAACTAAAAAAGGGAAAGAAAAAACATAAGTAAAACCACCCAACCAGCCCCCAAACTAAAAAAGGGGAAGAAGAAACATTAGTAAAACAACTCACCATGTTACGTAACGCACTGAAAATAATGGAAATCAACACCAACGGCTGGACGACGAAAGTAATTCTTTACGGAAATGTATTCAGAGAAATTGATGTAGACATCATACTGATTTCAGAACACGGGATCGATAAGCGTAATACAGAAATGAAAATCTGGAACAACGATGTGTTGATCACCAACTATTCACAAGAGCGGTACGATGGTGCCGCTATTGCAATAAAGAAAGGGATCAAATACAAGCAGATAAGGAATTTAGAAGAATCCTACCTCGCGATTGAGGTCAAGCTCTACTTAGGAAAGTTGGTCATTGCTACCGGGTATCAACCGCCAAGGAGAGATGTGTTGCCTATTCACACTCTCACTGGCCTATTTGGCAGAAGAGCTCCCACTATATTAATGGGGGATCTGAACGCCAGATGCCGAGAATCAGGTTACAGGACCTACAGCGTTAAGGGAGAAGCCTGGACCTGTTGCTGGACAGAAATATTACCCAGCGGATAGGCCCCGACTTTCCCACCTATGTCAGAGAAAAATGTGCCACAAATCCAGACATCTGTCTGGTGAATCGTCAGCTACCGTTCAATTACTACATGGAACCAGTCCAGGTGCCATGTAGTGACCATATACGGATCCTACTCACTATCAATAGGAACCCAATACAAGTCCCAGCAGTACTCAGGAAGAACTACAGGAGAGCAGACTGGGCACGGTATGCGCACCTTCTCGAGGCCTACGATCCACCCAACCTGGACGAGGCAATTCTCGAGGAGATTGACGAGGCACTCGATGACCTCAATAACCAAATCATCGACCCAGATAGGGCTTGTATCCCCAATTACGCATATAGGACCATCTCGACCTACGAGTGTACCAAATATATGAAGGAACTGTACCGTGAACTTAAGATTATGTATGGACACAACATCGTGAATGCATCGGTTCACTTGATGCAGAGAAGTAAAGAACTCAAAGAAGAATTGAACCAGTTGATCCTCGAACAGCAGAACAGAAGAGGGGAGGACGCGATCGATAGCCTCGATCACGAAGCAACTCCCAAAAAATTTTGGAAGGAGATCTGAATTCTTAAAGGATCGACTGGAAAGAAGCATAAGATCGAGCTACGGAAAGAAAACGGAGACATCGAAGAAGAAGAAGAAAAAGTTGAAGAGATATTCCGAAGTTATTGGGAAAAGATCTTCAGTATAACGGAAGAAGAGAACGAAGACTATGACCTAAAGTTCGAAACAACATCATCGACGAGCTAAACGAAGAAATAGACAAGACGCACCCTCATCACCAGGTGGATAGACAGCGCGATGGAGACGCCGAGATTACAGAAGAAGAACTACTAGGCGCGCTTCGCTCATTCCAACAAAAAGCCCCAGAACAATCGGGGCTTACAAAGCTTAACTTTGAAAAGGCACCAGCCTGTGTCATCGAAGGAATGAGAAGAATCTTTAACGCCTGTCTCAATACGGGATACTTTCCGGACGCTTATAAATCGGCCAAGATGATTTTCTTGCCTAAGCACGGAAAGAACCCAAAGTTGAAGGAGAACTACCGGCCAATTTCACTTCTGGAATTTGGCGGGAAGCTCTTTGAGAAGATTCTCAACTAAAGACTGGTGTCTCACCTGGAGGAAAACTCGCTCTATACCTCACACCAATTCGGGTTTAGGAGTAAGCTAAATACGGAGATGGCGATTAACGTCATCACGGAAGAGCTAGCCCATGCAAAACGGGAAAAGAGTTACGTGGACATTGTTTGTCGGGATGTATCAAAGGCGTTCGATAAGGTGTGGCAACTGGGAATGCAATACAAGATCTTACGACTAGGACTAAGTGAAAACTTAGAAAGAACTCTCTGTGACTATGTCATGGAGAGAGGGGCGTACATCAGTTTAGGGTGCACCGACGGGCCAAAGTTTCCACTCAATGCGGGCCTCCCGCAGGTGGGGGAGGGGTGCTTATCTTACACTCTCTACTTGATTTACACCGCGGGATGTCCCAGACAGTGTAAGCCCCACTTGCCTCAACATACAATTCGCCGATGATTTCACCCAGATAATTACTTGTCCATGGAGGAATGCGCCTTGCAAGCTAGAATGACAGCAGTAGAGATTTAAAACCTTAACACCTATGAGGCCCGGTGGAAAATCCGCACCAACCAGGATAAGTTCAAAGTAGTCCCCATAGGCAGGAGACTACTTGATCACGTCAGGGTGAGGAATAGACGATATCCCTACACCAATGAACGCAATGTACTCGGCATGAAGATTACCTCAACCGGGTACACAAAGCACATCCAAGAACGAATCACCAAGGCCACTGCTGCAGTCAAGACTCTATATAGGTTCAGAAATCTTCGTCAAAGCAACAAAGAGAAGATCTATACTGCACTAGTAATATCGACAATGATATAGCCCGCTTCCGCCCTCTCTTGTGTCTCAAAGACACAGAAGAGGAGACTACAAGTGGTGCGGAACAAATGCGCGTACTTAATTACAGGTACACGCAGAATGGAAAGAAGATCACAGGAAGAGCTGCACCGGAAGGCAGGGTTGACTCCCATTAACGTTGTCATTGAAGAACGGACAAGGAATATGCTGGAAAAGGTCAATCGAGAATTGGACGATGAAATCGTACAAATATTTGACCAGAATAGAAGAGCTGTAAGTCGCGCCAGATTTCCAAGCTCCGCTGGGATTTTAGCTGGCGGAGCAGAAGTGCCGTTCTACGCAAGATGCGTTGTTTTTTGCCCCCCAAAATACAAACCAAGACCGAGTTACCAAACTGAGAAACCAAACCGATTTTGACAAAAATTCCCTGATATCGACAAAACCCATCAATTAAGACAAAACTACCGAAGAAGGAAAACTACACAAGAAGATGAAACACACCAATCAAGACTACAAGAAGAAAAAAAATACACAAACTACACACATTACAAATTTACGAAAAAACAAAGACACTAAACAAACATAGCAAGTTATAATTAATGAATTACCAAAACAACAGCAAACGCGCACAGCATAACCAAATACATTAGCTAATATGAAGAAAAATGGCTTGAACGCCAAATTATATATATGTATATATATATATATATATATATATATATATATATATATATATATATATATATATATATATATATATATATATATGTATAAACAAAATGATAAACAACAACGGAACTACAAAACATAAAATTTTTAAAGCGATAGGCCTGATCACCAGGTTCTAGCATCACTTTTCACCCTACCACACTTCTTTCTTTTTTCACCACTGGTCTACTTTCCGCCGTCTATCCACACACCCTTTCTATCCCCTCACCTGCATACTCTTACATACCTGGGTCGAACAGAACATTCGACCGAATAGACTCCCTCAATATTATTACAATTATTGTGAACTAGAATTTTTTTAAAAGTTGACTCTTATTTGAAAGCAACTGAAATGTTAAAGTTTTTTAAAAGACGGGGAAGGTCAATGGAACAAACAGAGAAGTGTAAAACCAAAATGTTTTTAACATTAAAAGGGATAGCAGGAGCTGTATTATAGGACGTCTTTTTTGAAGAGGAAAGAGAGTGTAGAAGAAAAGGATAAGGGTAACATAGTTTATGGCCGATTTAAAAGATATTGGAGAATTCAGAATCCATATATTCAGGACTAACCACTAGTAAAGCCCGTAAAAACATAGAGCAAAAAACGGAACGTTTGACTTTGGGATTATGCGCAGAGTAAAAATGAATATAAGAGTTTGAATTAGTAGGTATGCGGGAGATGGAGTATTTAAAACCAGTCGATGTTCTATGAATAATAAGATCGAGAAAGGGAAGGGTTCTATTATTTTCAACCTCATGGGAAAATTTAAGTGAAGGGACGAGTGAATTAAGTTTGGTAAGAAAGCTATTAACACCTTTAGAATTAGGCCATAGGTAAATAACATCATCAATATACCTTTACCAAACAATAGGAGAGTCAAGGGTAGTAGGGAGGAGTTTTGTTTCGAAAAACTCCATATATAAGTTAGAGAGAACAGGTGAAAGGTAATTAATTACCCATGGCTAATCCAAACGTTTGAAGAAAATATTTGCTATCGAAAGATAACTTACAATTTTGGGTACAAAGGGAAATGAGTTTCATAAACATAGTAGCAGGTACGGGAAGAACAATATTTTGCAATTTATCATTAAAGAAATTGAAAAGATCTTCAACTGGAACCTTGGTAAATAATGAGCAGACATCAAAACTAACAAGGGTACAATTATTCGAATACTGAATGGCATTGAAGCGCCCCGTACCCCACTTTGTGGAAAACTGCTAGATGAAGTTGAAAGCTTGAAGCCAGAGAAAGCTGTGTTGATACTCATTTGTATTGTTAACCTTTCCGAGAACCTCTCTTAGTTATGGATGCCCACATTCGAAAGTATTTTGAAGTCATAACTTTAAATGGCAGTATTGCGTCTAAAGGGTTTGGAAAGCCACCCTGTCGTATCATTTCAGGCTTGCGGGACTTACACAAGTCGCATATTTATTTCATTATTTACTGAAAACCAACTGGCATTTTTATCATTGTTTTCAATAAAATTTGTAAAAAGTGTTGATGTTAGAGTAAACGAAATTTGAGGCCATAAACATTGACGGAGTATACGACAGAGGGGATTATATGGATAACAATAGTAATCTCTCATTAATAGTTGGTTCTTGTTTCACAAAAACTGTCTCTACATTCATTTATTTTTATTATTTTCTTGGTTAGTCTATTTTTTGCGAATTTAACAGTCATGGCAATTGATCTCTTTTGCTTACCTATTTACATGTAAATAGTTAAGTATTATCATTTGGCTAACCCCCGCTATATAAATATAATTATTGGGCTAAAAGTTGCTTATTTATACTCTAAACTTTCAAGGGAATACCGTTTTAGTTTTTGCGTAAAGATCTAAATATTCGATTAAGGTCTTTTTAAGTCACCCGCCCCTTTTATGAAAATTGATTTCAACGTGCCATAGAAAGTGATCTGATTTGGGGAAAGGAAAAATATTACAAAACTGTTTTTGCTCCAAGTAAAAACACAGGGGAGAAAAAAAAACTACCTGAGATGATTGAAATTCCTTTTTCCACAATCCCATTAGCCTTAGTTATTAGGAGCCATTATATCGGCCACTGACCTCCACTCTCGTCTCATTGTGATTTACCGAAAATAAAATGACGAACACCATTTCTTGATTATGTCTTCTATACTAAAATTATATTTACCCCTTTTTTCCCTGATATCTTTATATTTCGAATGTGCATTTACCACAATATTATACAGGTGAAATTCATCCGCGGTATTTAGCTGTAAAGAAAAGGTAATTATAAGGAAGAATTTGTAACCGATATTGTACCCTTTAGTAACACATTAGGTCAAGTTTTCTTGGTCTCCCAGCCCAAAGACCCCCAACTGCGATTTGACCTGAAGAATTCTCGAGCGTCCGTTATCAAGTGTTAAATCCTTTCCTTTCCTTTGCGGAGAGATCCATCAGTCATCGATCGGCCTTCGGCTTTCTTTGGTGCTCTACCGATCGCTGCCTTTCACGGGTTATCGTACCAAAGGGATGGGGAGGAAGAAAGGAAGGCTTTACCCGGACGCGGAAGGAACGAACTGTGAGGAATGATTCGCTGAAGTGTGAAACTTGTTTTGACATCACAATTTACGCTTTCCACCGAGCAGAAAGGAACACGAGCTACGCCATTGTTCTTTTATTTAGGTATTCCGCGCCGGTTTATCTGACGGTACCTTCCACCAAACTCGAAAGTTAAGTGGTCTATGAACTGGATAATTGCGTTCTTACACACCGTTAAAGATTTAGATGAAACCAAAACAATAGTAAGGAGCCGCATTTAGACTGGCGTTTATAGCAGACCGGAGGCGTGTCCTTTTCTGTGAGCTAACAAATTGTTTTTAAGCCAGGGATGAAAGGAAGCCTTTTGGGGGATAAAATAGATCACAATATCAGGGATGTTAACCACGAAGTGAAGTTTTTTTCTAAATCGGAACTTTTTGTGGCCTTTTAAAAGATTTATGGGCAAAGATATCAGTATTTTTCTCCATGTACATAGAAAGATAGAATGCTTCCATTTAATTCCATATAATGGTGCTCAAGTATATATGTAATTTGAGTGGCAAGTGTCATTTCCACAAAACTTGTTTTATAAGCTTTCAGATACCCCCTAAGGGCTTTGATTTAAATTATTATATTTAGTACAAAATTATGATGTATAGAGTTACACAACTTGTGGTTAGTAAGGACTATGGTGTTCTTATCTTTTAGGTCAATATTTTTACATCCCTCCTTACTTCACTACTTTTATAATGGATCATTTTTGAAAGTTTGCGTTGGTTCTCACATAAAAAAATAAAATACAGCTTCTTACTAACTTACAATCCTAAAAATTCTTTCATAAATATTTATTTATTCAAAGGTCAATTCCAGCGCAATAATTGTTTTAATTTAACCATATTTAGTTTAGCTTAATACGAGAGAATGAGAAAAAAGTAGATGTAAATTTCAAAACAAAGTTATTTAATATGTTCATGGGATTATTCTATATGAGAAAGGGTTCACAACGGTAGTATATTCACTTTTATCTTTTTCTACTTAAAATTTTGAAATAAAGTCAAATGTTAAAAACTAACAGAAGTCGAATATTAACTTAAACTAACAGAACCCGAATGTAAAAAAATATTAACAAAGGTAAAATGTTGAAAACTGAATTAAAACCTAAACTACATCGAAATGTTAATCGCTACATTCAAGTTAAAGGCAAAAGCAAATTGTAATGTGGTGTATGCATTTGTGCTAGAGCCAGAGGCAGCGGGTTAACGGCCAAATTCACAGACCGATGTGAGGAAATGTTGAGAAGTAGGTCAGAGAGAAGAAGAGAAAACAAAATAAAACAAAGCAAAATGTTGAAAAATATTTATGATAAAAAAAACTTATAAGAGAAGTTTACAACCCATAATCACGTTAGGGCCGTTGAATTTTAGAGCTCCGACGAGAGAATCTCAAATTAGAGAATAAAGTAAATGAAAACATTGCTACAGTATGACATAATCTTGTTTAATATCAATTTGAAGCCTCAAGATACGCCAATTAAGTAGATATAAAATAAAATGAATGATGTTTAGTTGCAATAATTCAAACCAGGGTCCTCTTGTTTAGAATAGGTGGTAGATGATTCTAATAAATCCAGATATCATGATTTTCATTGATGAAATCTTGGATTACTTTTCTCTGTGTGAGTTGTTATTGCCATTTTATACTATTCCTATTTTTGCCTAAATATAAATTTTGCGAGTTTGTACTCTAGAAAATTGAAGGGCTTTTGCGAGTTTGTACTCTAGAAAATTGAAGGGCTTTTGCGATGAGGCGATTAATTTTTTTTATTTAATTAATTCACGTGTCATTGATCCGTTTATCCTTCTGCAGAGGTATTTATAGAGAAATGTTCCCAGTTTCACTCTCTCTACGTCTTGTAAAGGCGTAAGGCAGGTACAAATAATATGTAATTAATCAGCTTTATCCACGAGCCAGTGATTAAAAGAAGCTTAAAATTAATCCGATAAAAATGAATCAAAGAATTTCATTATGAGATATAATTGGTAAGGAGTTAGAATTCTGTTCCACTGATTTTCATCCTTAGGGAACAGCCTTTTAAGGGTGGTAACAAATTTTCTAAGGAGCTAAGAAGATTATCTTCACTGCCTCTCCGGCTATAACAAACGCCCGACGCCAGCAATGAGAAATCCGTTGTGCTTTGAACCAAGCCATGAAGCTGACCCGATCAGTATCCCATTGTTAATTGAGGAAAAGTGAGAAGCAAAGATATATTATTATTATAAACAGAATTATGTATATGCTAAATACCTCGTTATGTTGTTGATTTGCTATGACATTGGGGCATCAACGGGATAAAGTATTGGAATGATTTATCATACAGGCAGCGGAAAGGATTAAAAAAAATAATTGTTTCGGTTCCTTAAGAGAAGAAAATAACCAAAATAACTTGTGAAATTGTTGTTGAGATTTTTGTATACTTCAATACTCACCCTAGTAGTCGCCTCTTCATTTGGCTTTTTATATATTTACCTTCCATACATTTTCTGCCCGTTGTTTTTTGTATTTATTTTTAATGGAAAACCGTGTTATTACTATTTACACATAATTTATTCCCATTTCCCGGTATACCTCTCTTTTCTCCTTTACTTTTTATTCTATTTTCTTACTCCATCTTCTTTTATGTGAACGAACCTTATTTTGTCAAATTTTAAATTTTCCCATTCTTTGCCACCTCTAAGGAAAGTTTGTAAGGAGAGTTCTGGTAAGAAAGTGGTAAGGATAAAGGAAGGGTTGGATTGCGGAATTCAGATGGATTGAAAAGTAGAACTAGGGAGAAAAGGGAGAAGAGATAAAGAAAATGTAGTTTGAAATCAGGGTGGAAAGGCAAAATATACCCCTCAAAATTCTCTTACTCTCTCGCTCCCCCTCTATTCCATCTCTCTGCTCGCTCCTATCAAGTTCTTCATCTTTCCCTCTCAGCTTCTCTCTCTCCTCTCTATAGCCACCTCTCTCAGTCTCTCTCCCTCTTTCTTTCTCTCTATTTATATATACATATATATTTATTTATATATATATATATATATATATATATATATATATATATATATATCTTATTTTCTATCTCGTATTCTCTCTTTCCTACCACTTCGCCTCCACACATACCATTAACTGACGTTAATTATTCGTCATCCAAGAAATATTAATGCAGAGAGTAAAAACTTCAAATGAATTAGGTTCTCTTAGTGAGAGTCACCGTTGAGTCTAAGCCTAAATAGTTACATTTCCGTTACCAGCCCATCTATACCTAAGCCCGAAAAGGGATTCGTAATAACGACATACTGCAGTTGTATGTCAAATTACATACTGCACTACACAGAATAACGACTGGGCGCCCAGCTTTCTCCCCAAATATCCATTATAGCGAGTCAAAAATACTCAATTTTGACTCTTTTTGTGATTTAATGAGGGACTCTTTGAGTCTTAAAAACGCGTTATTATGTCGAGGATTGAAAGGAACGTCATAGCAAGCCACAAGATCGATACAGTTTGTCATCACCTCGACGCTGATGTTGATAGAAGAGTTCGTGGTCTTGTGGTCATCCAGGGTTTGGTCCGTAAATTATAGTGTTTAGGAGGATATCTTGTGGGTCTTCGAGAAGCACCGATATGGGTAATGGAAAGATGGGGCCAAAGGAGAAATGAGCTAGATAAAGGGAAGAAGAAAAAAAGAAATTGTCGACACGATTGTATATATATATATATATATATATATATATATATATATATATATATATATATATATATATATATATATATATATTATATATATAATTAGTATTTATTGTGGAAGCCTTTATTCTCGATTATGCTTTGACATCTGCCACATGAATAAACCAACTGTTGACACTGTTGCGCAGTAATCTTCGTCAATTTATCTTGAAGGATTTTCTAGAGTTCTTGAACTGTTTTTGAATTCCCTTCTTTAGACCACTACCTTACTGTCTTCTAAACATTGTCAATGTGATTCAGGTGCAGACCTTTTGCAGGCCAGTCTATAAAGTGATGTGCTCGTAGTCTAATAAGGTGTGTACTGACTTGGTCCTGTGGCAGGGGGCGTTATCCTGCTTGAATTTTGCCAGTTGAGCTTCGGTAGCCCGCTGATGGTGCAAGGCATTCTGTCGCAGCAATTACTTGTATAATTGTTCATTTACTGCAACATGTGTGGCCCAATTCCTTGTATCGAAATCACACTTCAGACCATAACCTTTCTTTCGACAAATTTCACTCTTTATTCTGCAATTGAGCGAAAATATTAGGTATTTTTTGCGACTAACAACCCTCTTCCCATCGCAACCAAATAAATTAAACATAGATTCATCACTGAAGTGGACCTGGCTCCATTTCTTATCCGTCAATGTAACATAGTCTGTCTTGATATATTAATGGCCAAATCTCATTTATCTGGTGAAAAACTATTGCAGCCGTCCTAAAACGGTCCTTCACAATTATGTTAATGGCTCTGTCTTAACCTTTTAGGTCTTTCTTTACCTAACGGTTTATTCTAACCTCTTTTTTCATAAGTTGACAGAATATTATGTATTACACTTTTGGAGAGCTTGATAGTCTCTGCAATGGCTCTAATTGGAAGATTCTATTTGTGAAGCAGCTTTCAGTTCAGCTCACGGACAAAGGAAAGCGTGCGATATTTCTTAGCCACTTAAACTGGAGGACAGCTGGTAAGAAAAGGACATATCGTAGACGAGATTAAACTGAAGTTAGTTGCTGTGCAATGCAGGTTCTCTCTACAAGAAACCTAAGCTTTTGGATCATTTGGACAGTTAAATCTTTTTAGTAGAATGATTATTTGTTGATAAATTTCGTTTTATTCTTTCAAATTTTAATAAAATTTATTCATACGTAGTTTATACTGATAGGTTACCGTACATGAATTTTGAAATTCTTGGATGTCCTCTGACAAATATAAAAAGGATAAAACTAACCCATAACATCAAGCTATTAAATAATTAGAATATTAAAACATTAAAAAGGGGTGGTGCATACATATTTTAAGATTAAAAATTAGGGTTTAACAAGAACTGTACACATTATCACAATATATAAGAGAGGCGAGGTTAAATGTAAATGAGAAAATTAACAATTTAAGAATTGAAAGGAAGGAACACAAAATGAGCTCAACTGGTTTAACACGGGAGTGAGAGGAGATTTAATATAGAGAGAAGAAATGGGCGAAGGAATAAAGTTGGTTGGGAAAAATAACGAGTCGAGTCGTTGGAATAGTTGAAAAAGTGAGCTGATTAGTAGTATTAATGGAGACAAATCGCGATTGAGAAAATGGATTATGTTGCTAAATATAGAGTGATTCTTTAGAGGTATGGTCTAGGGTTGAGCCTAGGATTTGAAAGTTATCAATGATATTATCTGTTTCACATTTAATGGAGTGCTAGTGTATTGCAGATGTTTCTGTTTTACAAAGAATATTTCCTGTTCGCATACAGAACAAGCTTATCCTTTAATGAACACACGGTACTTCCTATATAGGCCCCTTGGTTACACTCAGGGAAATTAAATGTGTAAACAACTATGCTGCTCATTTCAGGCGAGTGTTTATTCTTGCATTTGAAGAACATGCACAACTTGATTCCAGTAACAAAGATAAATCTAAAACTTGTATGCAAATAGAATTTCCTTAGTAGTTTATAAAAATAGAGCGACTAAATTTACTAAGAAGATAAAGTTCAGGCAAAAATACATATTTATATTTTGTGGAACATCCATTTTAGGGAGTTTGGGGCTTTATAGATTGTTCAAAAAAAGTTGAAGAGGATTTAGAAACTCGTGATGATGGGAAATCATTATTGCAAAAAACTGAAATTACAAGATAATCTATATGCATGATTTATTAGGGTGGTAATGGAGCTCAATTATTAGGAAATGCGGTTAAAAAGCTAAAAGGCAAAGTTATGGCTAACTAATCTCTTCATAAAGCCCTCGGAAGTAGCTATTCTCACAGTCACGAGAAGATAACGCATAAGCCAGCTTAGTTAGCTATACCATTGCCTTTTTAACCGCGTAATTAATTTTGCGCCATTACAAATAATTTTCGATATATGAAGAAGAGCTAGAATGGATAGAGTAGATTTCCTATTCTCTTCGAAAACAAGGAAAACAATTAAAGTAGCTGATTGATAGGCAAATTTTATGGTTTGTCTTAGAAAGGCAGGTTTATGCGTTATCTTCTCGTGACTGTGAGAAGAGCTCCTTCCGAGGGCTTGATGAAGAGCTAAGTGAGCTACAACATTGCCTTTTTTAACCGCATAATTATAACTACCCCATTGCAAATAATTCTCTTTCTCTCTCTCTCTCTCTCTCTCTCTCTCTCTCTCTCTCTCTCTCTCTTTTTCTCTCTTTCTCTTTATATATATATATATATATATATATATATATATATATATATATATATATATATATATACCAGGTATAGCAAAATTCCTGTCATACACGTTATGACGCTCTCAACAAAGGACACATTGATAGTTTTGTTTAGTTAGAAACTTGTTTATTGTTTTAACATTTAAATATGTGTTAGTTGTAATATTAATCACTGTGGCTGCACTTGGTAGCGAGCACGCTCTCCAGGTGAGACCTAAATCCTCCGCACACGTTGTGGACGAAGCCTTTCTATATACTGGACCACAGGCGGTTGGCGGAGAACTTCAGCTCGTCAACGTTGCTGCGGTGGACCTTGCACGACTTGCCATCTACAGGAGTTCACACGCTGTAGTCGAGAGGTTTGAGGTCGGGCGACTGCGGTGTCCAAAATTCATTCACCCGAAGTTCATGTTCGATCCCAGCCACTCTCGCAGGGTCTGGCCGTGTGGGCCGGGGAACCGTCCAGCTGAAAGTTTTAGTCCGCCTTTTGCGTGGTCAAAAGGTTCCCATAATCGGCTGCGAACCACACCGAGAGCATCTTCCCTTATTTAAAGCCACGACGCTGAGCATCATCAAGGAGTACGAGTGTTTGCTCGTGGACACGCAGTGCACCTCAGACACGTATTGAAGGAAGCTTACCACGCGGTCGTTCTGCGGGTTGATGACCAGATTGAACGGGAAGGGTTGTTTTATCAGAAAAATGATAATTCGATTGTCATGAGTGTTCAAGTTGTTGAGTAAGTGACGATAGCGCTCCCGATGTTGTTTTCACATAAGGTTGGTGAGCAGAGGCCTTTCTACGCCCCGCAAACTCTTGCCACCCTCCTTGTTACCGGCCCTGGACACTGTGGCACCGAGATACACTACTTCTTTGGGAGCGAAGACATTTTGTTCTTCGGAGCACTTGAGATCTGCCTGAACGAGGTCATTCTTTGAGGTCTACCCCGTTCTTGAGCCTCTCCGTTACACTGTGGATGGTCATCCGGCTAAGGTTGAGCCACTTAGCGACGTTGGACCTTGTTGTGGCCCGCGCACAGGAGAGCAGAGATCTCGAATCTTTTCACTTCCATCTCGAAACACAAAGTGGAACTTTAAGTTTGTTCGACGGAACTTTTGCAAAACCAGGTATATATATATATATATATATATATATATATATATATATATATATATATATATATATATATATATATATATATACAAATGACATAAAAAGTTAAAAAAGAATGAAAGGAGGTGAAGATAAGAGAAATAAAGGCAACTCCTGCCTGCATGATGGCTGGCAGACCACTCAATGAGTGAAGAAGAAGTGGAGGAACGGAGAACAAAATAAAAGATTTAAATAAATACTCTAAGAAAGGATAAAATAGAATAATGAACACTATCATTTATATATATATATATATATATATATACATATATATATATATATATATATATATATATATATATATATATACATATATATATATATATATATATATATATATATATATATATATATATATATATATATATATATAAATAAGTGAATACTAATTAGAGAATCTACGCCACAAAGTGGATTAAAAGAGGTTCGTATGCAAACTGGTGAAGTGAGGAGAATGATAAATGTGTGAAGTGCATAAACAGAGTAACAAAAATGAGAGAACATGAAGGGCTAGAGACCTTGAGTGTAGGGTGCTTAACTCTTTCATATTTCTCTATGTTTTAGAAGTATGGGACCATGAGTGTTTGAGGTAGGTAGAGACCGCTGGTGAGGGTAATTTTTATTCATTTTAAGCGACAACCAACGTGGGTATCGTCCGCAAGAAGAGACCTGTAAAGAAATTGGCCAAGAATTGGGAAGTGAAGACATACGAGTAGAAGCAGATCCTCTTGAAGGTTTCACTGCGGGGACGGAACTGAACTTCGGGTGCTTGGACCTATATGGCAGGTAATTCTACAAATGTTACCAGCAACATGGTTTTTATTGTCACATGACACTCTTTACGGAGTAGAGTAAGAAAAAAAAGAGAAAATGGCGCGTGGACAGCGGAAAATGGTGGAGAGAAGGCTGTCATTTAAAAAACACCACCATTTCCTTGCCGTGGCAAAGGGGGAAGTGGTGAGGTCCCCATTTTTTGGCTCCGATTAGGGAGAAGTGGTCGAAAGCTGGTCTGAGACTAACCTGCAAAATTAAATGTCAGTCATAGGAAAACGGGCATAAAAGAAAAGAAAAGGGACAGGAATAATGAGGTACAAATGAGAATGACAGATACTATTATGAAAAAAACAAACAAAATACTTCGTGTGGAAGGACGCATTTAGCAGCAAGTGTCTACCAAACCAATATCTCTAAAGGTACGAACAACAAGTCAATAGTAGAGGATCCAGGTATTTATAGTCGTAAACGTAATCTCCTCTAAATTGTCTAGAGCGCAATTCTGTGGAAGTCGAAGATGCTAACATAAAAAGGCTTTGTAAGGACTTGGAGATCGGATCCTACAAGTCCTAGTCTCCTACTACTACTGGAAAAAACTTGACATAGGAGGCCTGAAGAGATTGATCAAAATGCCTAGTTTCCTATTACCGGCAAAGACCATAATGTCCCCTCAACACCAGTCTAAGAAAGAATGAAGGTAGGAGGTAAGATCAGAGTATAGAAGGAATAATTGGTTATACAACAGTTACACCCTATTTTATTTCTTTTAGTAAGTTGATATACTAAACTAGTATTTATTAGTTCTATATCTATATTGACTGAGCTGCTTTTAATAATTTACGAGGAGAAACTATTACATTTCTGAGATATTTCGTACGAGAAAACATTATGAGCTATCAGAGAGTTAAATCTTATGTTAATGAGCTTGAAGCCCTTATTTCTAATGACCACTTGGTTGTCTAACTAAAATAGTAACTTATACTTATATTAGTGAAAACTTTTACTAATTGAAAAACCGAGCAAATAATGAATTTTCAGGGAAAGCAAATCAAGATTTTTCACTCTGACTTCGTAAGATTTATTTCTAATTTCGTCTCTCTACGTTGAACACTATCTTGGGTTATCTTTTTGCATATGAGACCAGAATTGAACCCCACATTCTGGGTTAGGTCTGAGAAGAGCTTTATATAATGGAAGTATAATGTCTCAATATAAATACAAAAGTCTCCTGGCTATGTAACCTAGAAGTCTGGCCACTTTTGGTGATAGACTGTTTTAAAACTTTTAGGTCGATCGAAATTAAGACAGCCAAATCTTTTTCCAACGAAACAATGGAAAAATTGATATTGAACTTCATTTGATAGAGTTGGTAGATTACTGGAATTAAATATTAATTGCTTTATCAAATTCAGTTTAAAAGAGTATAGAGGGGGAAGGGAAGAATATTGTAGCATGTGGGTTTTATTTTAACTATGAATTTTACATATTGTAATATCGAAATTATTTTATCTTTTAGTTGCATGATTAATCTTTTGAAAAAACTTGGTTGCTAAGGCCTTTGATCCGGTATTGTGGATAAAACCCCGTGGATGCAGCTTATAGAGAGATTATTAGTGCTTATTACAGTAGTTATGAGTTTGAGTCGATGACCGATGATAGGCCCTTGTCACTTTTGTCATCCGAAAAAGTGATGCATCATTTTATGAATGTCCACCAATATTATATCCTCACACCTATCGACAATGAAATTAGACTGCCATAAATATTAATGTCATCCACATTAAAAAATACATCTAACTTTGCTGCGCATTTTTTATATCCATACATATACATTACTGCATCAAAATCTATGACTGTCCACGATATTTTGAGAATTCGACATTTTTGCATGTAATTGTTGTTGTCTCTTTCCTTTTTCATTACTTAATCACCTTGAATTATCCATTTACTCTCTTTGTCCATTTTTTGTTTTAATTGTTTTCTCTTGCCTGACCTCCAATACGGCAACCCTTGTTCATTGCGTTTCGGAGGCAGTTTTCCTTAGAGTGAAGTTTAAAGCCGGACGGGGTTGATGATTATCTGACCATTGAAATTATATATTTTTCAACTTATAAAACCGATTTCTAACCCTTAATCACCTTAATGAATGGATGAATATCTGAAATATCCCCTTACTGTCAAAAGTATTACTCTTATATTTTGTATTCCACTTCAATCAATATTGAATTGCGCTCCATAACTTCCAACATATTCCTTCTAAATCTTCCAAGTTTTGGGACAAATTGAAGATAAAGAACTACTGGTTTTAACTTCTTCTTCTTTTAATATATTAGGTTTCATGCAAAAAGAGGAGTAAGATTGCAAACAACATTCAAAAAACATTTAAACCTGAATGAAGATTTCTATTTATTAACCTCTTTTTGATTAATTACAAGATTATGTGATTTAATATATTAATCAATCCTTAGACGATAGAGAAAAGAGTATTCGGCTTTTGAGATAAGGGAATTCAAGTTTGTTGATCGGAAGTCAATTTCTGTTTTGGGTTATTATAATTTTTCGCATCAACACAATAATAAAAAATAAACCTGATTTTAGGGGAAAATCGTAGAAGATTGATTTCGCTATATTGGCTTGACGATCATAAATCACTATGCAAAAGTTCCTTATGCTTAGGCGAGTTCTGCCATCTCTCCAGCGCCATCGTTCACACTAATCCCCGTTTTGACTATTTGAACTTTGCATCTTTAATACTTTTTCATTTTCCTTCTCCCATCCTCTTCTAATCGAAGCTGTTTTCCAATATTTATTCTAGAGTTGTCTCAGCTTTGCTTTATTAAAAAAAATTAATAGCCTTTAAAGTTGAATAAATACGACAACAACCTCAGATTTGAGAGAAATTAGAAGTAAAGTTATTCAATCTTCAAGAGAAAGCGAAGAAAAATTCATTTTAATTATTAGACCTTGAAAGATGCAAATATTGCATGGAAGGGATTAGAAAACTTTACAACACTAAAATATTACTTAAACAGCCAATAAAGGTGGGAATGAATAAAAAAGCTAATAAGAGGGGTAACTGAGTAAGGAGTAAGTAAGATACGGCAAAATGATAGAAGAGTAATTATAATGGAATATCTTAATAATTTTGCAAATTTATTCACACTTTTCATCTCATGCCTTTTTACTCTCAACTAAGTCTTCTTGGCTCCAAAAATCACGCTTACTTCCTCGTCTTAAGTACTCGCATTTGCTATCTGTTAACTATCACTCGATTCATGACTTCTTTTTAACGCATTATTTTTTTTACTTTTAGAAAAATGTGCATAGAAAATATAATCTATATTTATTTAGCACTGTTCATGCTATCCAAACCTTCGAAAAGAACTTTGGATTAATCATGAAAATAAAAAGCTAGATTGTGTTATGTCTGTAGTCGTTGAAGGATATGCGTCGTTTGTTGAGATATACTCGTATGCAATTGGGAAAAATAATTGAGATCTTGAGGTGTTTGAATTTTATATGAATATTAGTTTATGCTAAGATATTATGGTTCGATTAAAAAATAACCATATTTAGTGTAAATTAATTAATATCTAAATTGCAAACACCTAAAGAATACAATGGTCTCTGAAACCCATACAATTTAAGTGACCCAGGTCCAAATAATGGGATACAAAGGAAGCGAATCATCATGATGGAATATGAACTTTAGTGCGCTATCACTTATATCCAGCTTTCTTTTAATCACTCAACCGATTCGTCTGGTAGCACTCCATGCTACCAATAACATTATTTAACACTCACGTTTTTAAGTTCAGCATCAATCCGTTGTGTCAAATGATTCTTTTTATGCTAAATTATTTTTTTGCGTGTCAGTAAAGAAGAGCCATTGCGTGTTTGCAATAGCTGTTGGATATCAAAGTGGGCGTTGGAAAGATTGAGAAGTGGCTATACATCATATGATTAGTGGAAATTGTATGAATTGCAACTTTCCCTCGTTCGTTTATATAAATATCATCGTTGATAGCAATATCCTCGTTCTAATATTTTGCTCCTAAAATAGCTGCTATCAATGTTCCTATCAATTGTAATTTGAGGAGTATTTAATTGCTAAGTTTCCTTTTGACAGATGATGAGTTTGGGAGATTAAAACTTTGATTTCGCAAAATTTAACCGACGATAATGTTTAGCTTGGGACGATAAATGGCCATAATATGGACTTTCTTAAAATTAAATACAAGATTCCTATCACGATTATCTGCGTTTTATCATTGGTCTCTATCTTAACACTTCTTTAACAGTTGATATTTCAGTGACTTTCTTTTACTTTTACAAAAAAACGCGAAACAAATGCAAGCTTCTACATTTGGTCTAGGTTGTTTCATCGCACTATGTAATTAAGGAATCGATGAGTGGTGAGCTGACATCTATATTATTTTTTTCGAGTTTCTAGGCCATTTTTCCCTTTGTTTACCTTCACGGAATTCTTGTTATCTATTGATTTATGGCAATCTTGCTCTCCGTGGAAGATCGATCGGTTTGAAGATATGCTTTGAACTGGCTTTAGGAAAGAACTATTACAGTATCTTGTGTTGTGCGTGCTGTTTCGACCAGTTTTACAAATTAATTTATTTTCTGACTGATGTTATATTTACCACTCATCTCCCGATTGTATCTTGAATTTATTTTCATCGACCATGTTAAGAGGTGATATTTACTACCTCTTAATCACAACAATCTGATGTCTTATTGACAAAGAGAAAGCAAATCCATCTATGATCCATTTTGGAAATTAGTAATGTAGAAGCAAGTTTGCGTGTATTCACTCAGTAGTAACTATAGCAGTCTGTCCTACATAAGCACAGGGCCATTGATGAATGACTTTGTATTCGTTAGGGATAATTTACATCACGCGATGGGGCAAGAGAGTTTCAACCATTTATAATGTCTAATCTCATGCACAAAACAATGTGATAATAAATGGTGCTCCATGTGTAACGTGACCTCAAAGGGGCAATCAGTTAATGGAAGATGAATTGATCTACCGCGTGAATTCTTAAAAAAATGAATTAGCTTGAAAGGAAGGGCTCATCTAGAGTTAATAAAAACGCTAGATTCAGAAAATGAAAGAATAAATAGGATAAAAACAAAATATTGTTGTCACCAGGTCCTTTATTTGGAAACGTTATTTTCTCTTATACCTTCTTCGTATCAGAACAAGTTAAAAGCAAAGGCATGTTCTCGAAATACTTGTATCAAGCGTTACTCATAACGACATTAAATTTTTATACATAGGTGTAAATTTCTGTTTTGGAACCAGGAACTAATGAGGAATGAATGTTTATTTTATCAGTGAGCTAAATTAATTTACGGGAAAAGGCAAAGTGGGGGGATGGACCTTCAAATAGCACGAAAGGTATAAAAAAATTATACAGGCTCTTTAGAGGAAACAGTTTTGTTTTTATTTCTAGATTTATGGTATTGTTTTGCATCAAAAATTTAGAATCAGAATTTGTTTAATGCATCAGACGTGGACACGAAAAAGAAATATTTTATAAAGAGTCATAAATACTTAAACCAAGTAAAGAAAATGCTGCAAAAAAGATGGGGATAAAAGAGTAAATATTGTTTATAATTGAAAAAATGGTTAGATGGTTTGAACCCTACCATAAAATTAACTCAAAAAAGAGAAAAAATATTTAGGGAAGTTAAAAAAATACTAACGCAAAAACAAATGAATTAGTATAAAGACTATCGGTACAAAAAATGACAACTGAGATGATTCCAACGATGAAATATAAGGGAAAATAAAGCTCAAACAATGAAAATGAAAGAAAAGAAAGCAAGATGAAAAAATAAATAAATAAAAAATCAATTAAATTAAAAGAGAATTAAAGAAAATCAAAATAAAGGGAAAATGAAAAAAAAATGAAAAAGTAAAATGTAATAAAAAGAAAATAGAATGAAAACATTAATTAAATAAAACGGGAAAAGGAAATAAAATGAAAAAGACAAAATGAAAATGAAAAAAATAATGAAAATAAAGGACAAATGAAAATGCAAAATTAATGAAAAAATATGATAATGAAGCATGAATAAATAAAAATAAAATGAAAATGAAATGGAAGTGGCAGATAAAAAGGAAAATAAAGTAAAGGAAAAGAAAAGGAAAAAGAAAAGGAAAAGGAAATAAAAGAAAAGAAAATGGAAATGATAAGAAAAGGAAAGAAAAATGAAAAGTGAACAGATAAAGAAAAATTAAAATAAAGCAGCAAAGAAGATAAAAAGGAAAGGAAAATCAAAATAAAAGAAAGTAAAAATCAAAATGAATGGGAAAAGATAAGAAAATAAAAATAAAAGGCGAGTAAAAGAAAAGGAAATGTAAAAAGACAAGGAAAAGTAACAGTAAAAGAGAAGAAAATATGAGGAAAAGCAAAATGAAAAGAAAAGAAAAGATAAGGAAATGTAAAAGTAAAAGAAAATATAAGATAAGGAAAAGGAAAAGAAAAAGATAAAGAAATTTAAAAGTTAATGATAAGGAAAAAATAAGGAAATGAAAATGAAAATAAAGAAAAAAGGAAAGTAAAAGGAAAGGAAAAAGAAAATAAATAAAAGAAAAGAAAAGAAAAGAAAGGAAAATAAAAAATAAGGAAAAAAGGAAAGTGAACAAAAGTTAAAAGGAAAAAGGAAAGAAAAGGCAAGAGAGAAGAAAAATAAAATAAAGGGAACAAAAGAGCTAAGAAAAAGAATAAAAAGAAAAGAAAGAGGAGAATAGAAAACAAAATAAAAAGAAGGAGAGAGGGGGAGGGGTGGGAAGAAAGGGACATAAAGATAAATACAAAGAGGGGGAGAGATATAGAAAGCGAAAAAGAATTAGAGGGCGAGAGTTATATAAGGAGAGATTGAAAAAGCGCGAGAGACCAAGACAGAAAGAGTGCCAGAAAATAGATATAAATATAGAGAGACATAGAGAACCATAGGTATAGACACAGTGATACAGAGATAGAGAGGTGTAGAGATAGAGAAAGAAAAAGCGATATAAATATATATATATATATATATATATATATATATATATATATATATATATATATATATATATATATACTAAAAATAAGTCACTAGAAACAGTCCAGACAACATTATTTGAGCCCTTTATTACACGATAACGTTTCGGGCCTTAGTTGCTCATCTTCAGGTACTAAATTTCAAAATTTCTAATAATAAAAAAAAATCCTTGATCTATTTAAGAAATATAATTATATATGTAAAGTAATAAAGAATCTAATTTTGATGAATGGTTAAATTACCATACAATCAGTTTTAGATTGAAAAAAATAGAGTAAAATTTGCATTGAAGGAGTAAAAAGATAGCACAAAGATTTCGAGAAAAAACACTTCTAAAAAACTTTTTTGAATACTTGAAAATTCAATGAAAACTATTAATTTCAAAGATTCTTTTAAAGACACTAACAACACGTATTTGAAAGATAAGTTATCGGTCAATTATTTAATTTTAAATGTTGGTTGGTATTTACATTAGAGTTATTAACAAGAGCAGGTTAGTTAGTTAAATAAATAAATTATAACTAAAGGGATTGCAGTTGAATCAGAATTTAGTGAATGTTTTCTTAATGTTATGAAAGTTAATTCCCAAATCCTGAATGCCTGTACCTTTTTACATATAGCTAGTATTTTAAAGTTATCTATATTATTATTTGTTTTCCATTTTATGATGTGACTGGGTATTTGCGTATGGGGAAATTTTACTTTTGCCATAGAGTATTCCCTGCTCTGTAGTTGATAACTAAGTGGCCCGAAACCCTCGCCTCAACCCTCGCCTCAACCCTTGCCTCAACCCTCGCCTCAACCCTCGCCTCAACCCTCGCCTCAATATACGTGTAGTGCTTCCAATGTATTTTACCGTAGAACAATCAGGGTAAGTGAATTCGTATATGACATCACTTCACAAGCCTAAAGGGAGTTTGTCTTTTACTCTGAAAAACTACCAATTGTTCTTTAGTTTATGGATTTGGTTCTATATAACATGATGAAGATGAGTCTTGAAGAATTATATCAGCTAAGTTATAGACATTTGTTCCGATGTCCTATATCGGGCTTTTATAAAGTAGATACTTTTTTTTATAAATTTTGAAATTCAAGACCAAAGATCAGCAAATGTGACTCAAAAACATTGTCGAGTGTAATAAAGGGCTAAATAAATGTTGTCTGGACCTCTTCTAGTGATCATTTTCTTGGTGAATATATATATATATATATATATATATATATATATATATATATATATATATATATATTTATATATATATATATATATATATATATATATATATATATATATATATATATATATATATATATATAAGAAAGAGAAATTGGCCGCGAATGAGCAATGAGACAAGAAACAGGAGTTTTTTAGAGGTAAGAGAAAGGGACATTAGAAGAAGACTAGAATCAAAGAGAGCAGAGGGCGGTACAATGAAGGCAATCCTTTACCGAGAAGACAGAGATAACGCCAGGGGAAAAAAGTTTGAAATTCCTGACTTGGGGATGAGCCTTTAAATTGTGAGCGGGTAAGAAGATGTGGTATAAAAATTGCTTGGAGGTTCTTAGCTTAGAGAGATACTGGGTTTGATGAGTTAACGCTTTGGGCGAAGTAAAGTCACTGTGCCTGGTAGCTCAGCGGTAGAGCATCTGACCGGCAATCAGCAGACCCAGGTTCGTGTCCCGGCCAGGAATTTCAAACTTTTTCCCCCTGGGGTTATCTCTGTCTTCTCGGTAAAGGATTCTTCAATGTGCCGCCCTCTGCTCTCTATGATTCTAGTCTTCTTCTAATGTCCCTTTCTCTTACCTCTAAAAAACTCCTGTTTCTTGTCTCATTGCTCATTCGCGGCCAATTTCTCTTTCTTGTACTATATTGTTATATAGTCTGCAATGCAAGGTTTCTGCACCTTTATTTCTGTCTTCAAAATTGTTTTGAAAGGCAGAAAATATATATGGCGAAAGCCCTGTGGTGGTTGTTATCACCCGCAGAACTTGCATTTGCTCCTCTTCTTTATATATATATATATATATATATATATATATATATATATATATATATATATATATATATATGGTTTTGGGACACACTGTATATACTAGTATAGACCAGTGCAACAAAAGATTTAGGCAATTTAGAAATTTATCCCATAAATATCAAGTTTGTTGACTCTGATGTCACCGTGGTCGACTTGGCAACGCGCCATACCGTCCCGAGATATTACGTTTGTTGACTCATCATCGACACGAGATCACTATTGAAATAAAGAATAAAATGACAACTTTGTTGATGATAAACTTTGGTGGTGGTGTCATATCTAGCCGAAAATACAGTGTGTCTGAAAAGTGACACGCTATAGGAGAAACTTACCTAATTCTCCTATAGTGCGTGACTTTTAGGACACCCTATATATATATATATATATATATATATATATATATATATATATATATATATATATATATATATATATATATATATATATATATATATATATTCATTGAAGAATGCATTATGAAATAACGTAAACAATCTCCATTTGAGTGGAATCTATGAAGGTATAATAAAAATAAATACTTAGATGAGTCTTGAATTTACGAGTCACGATTCCACGATAGATGATGTGGTCAGTCTTAAAAAGGATGGTTTAGTGTTTCTGTTGACTGAACAGAGCTGTCTAATAAAAACTTCTTTCATAACAGTAGTTGACGTTAACGACTTAATTATTGTCCTATGAAGAGATCATTTAAGATTTAATATCAGCTTCTTCTTTTTTTACGATCTAATTTGGTAATTTATTAAGTAACATTTCACTTCAATCATAAAACTTACTCTAATTATCATCTTACAACGTTTATATAGGTCAATTATCTTTCACACAGTCGTATTTTAAAATGTGAGTAAGTGGTTTTAGACCTACATGAGTGCGTGTATAAAACTAATAGGGTTTGTGCATTGAAAATATTTGGTCACGGACGTCTTAATAAGTTTATATACGTAGTTACGGTTCATCTTGGACTATAGAGGATGTCATTAGCGAATTACATAGTGTTCGTAAATAGGTATGAACATCATTCTTAAGGGATCAGAAATCACACCTTTGTCATCAAAGTTGCCCACTAAACGCTGCCTTTTCAGGCCTAAAACTATTAACCGGAGCGGTGCCGACCTTCTCATAGGCCTATTCTATCGACACGGAAGAGGCTCGATTTATAAAGAGAATTTCACCGCCTCTATAGGCATGCCCCCTTATATTATTGGCGGCTTAAGTTAAATTAGGGTGGGAGGAGACGTTATTAAGGGCTTATATATATATATATATATATATATATATATATATATATATATATGTATCGAAGAGAAGAATATTATTAAGAAAATTGAAAAGTTTTTTATTTCTTGTATTCCTTGTATTCACAGCGTACCATCAACGAGCCGTGTCACGCCGAAGGATTGTAAAGGAATATTCGTAAATAAAGTGAAACCAGGATGTCATACAAATCTTTAGAGGTCAGCCACGGAAGGTTGTATCTCCTATACTTGATATCCCCTCTCTTATTCAAGTAAAAACATTCCGCCATTTCGCATTTAATCTGCCATACAAAAACATGTTCACCCAATTCTAGGATACAAAATTGAAACAAAGAAAAAATTGGAAAATCTCCAAGGGTGGCACAATATCAGCTTAGACTGCCCAGAGAGGTCGAAGCAACGCTTGTATAAAATCTTGCAAGATTCCAGAGGACTGGAAAAATGCCATAATGATTTTGCTCCTTAAATACATAAGCCAAAGGAATTTCACGAACTACAGACCAATCAGCCTCGCCTCATCTACAAACACTTCATGAAAGACATTTCCAACCTAGAGCAATGCCAGCTAGGTGAGTAATAATCAAGTAAAACAGCTGGTGTTACAAACTGTTCTCGATGATCGACTACGTGTATGTAATCAACTACCTCTGATAAACTATAAAAAAAACCTTTGAATTATTAAAATTTCAACACTAATAACTATCATAGAGCATCTAACGAAACTTCCAGGCCTAAATAAAATTAGACAGAGACTTTCAACTACACTAGAGGACTCAGGCATGGAGAGATAATTTATAATAATAATTTCCCATTCATAATCGAAAGATTTCCTTTTCCCTACGCTTCAAGAGACAGCGTGAAAAGCCATAATGGACAGGTCACGAATTGCTACCGAACGGTGGTTCGCTGCATCGCGGTCAGATGGATTTCGGGTTAATTCTTCACATACACTGTAATCCACTTGACCGTATCGAAAGAAGAAGAGTTGCTAATTATCTGATTCATGACAGGAATTCACTCCTATCAACTGAAGGCTGGTTTATCCCCCCACCCTTGGAGGAGGAGATATCCCTTAAGGAGCATTTACTACAGAGTTACTTGCCTTCAAAGTTCCTAGTGCTAAAGGTACCAGCTTTATTTGGTTACTCTAGAAATATATTATCAACACATTTTAACTTCTCTTTATTAATTTCAACGAAATTTTTTTCAGTAACTTCATGGTCAAGGTTCTTCATTGGTTTTCGTGTTCTATTTATGTAAAAAAAAGTATTGATTTAGATGGAAATTTTGGTTCCTTTCTCCCTTCAAAACTTCACCATTGTTTAGGTGGCCAAGGTTACCACGGCTCCCCTGGCATCTTCATCTAGACACCGCACCTGCAAATAACTTCACCCTGTACATACACACCCACCAATATACAAGGTTCCCCACAAAAACCGGGAATTTTGGTACAGTATATTTAAGTGTTGCAAACAGAAAACAGTCTTGTTAACAGAAAAATTGTTAAAACAGAACAAAAACACAAATGTTAGATGTCGTGTTCATAATGCCTTCCGTGGCAGCGGCACAAGGACCTAGACAATCTAGCCATCTTCCAGGGTCCCTTCGGATGAGTTCAAGCGGGATATTGTTCCAAGCTTCCATTAACATTTTTAAAGGTTTATATTTCTGTGACCTCTCTACTCTGTAATTGAAGTTGATGTAACAGTAGACCCCAAATGGTAAAATTCATTACTTTGAGATCTGGACTTTTTGAGGGTCATTCGCTAGGTTCAATGAACTCAGGTGTATTGGCTCTAAGCCAGACAACAGTGGCCTCGGATGTATGGGCCTTAGCTCGATCTCGTTGCCATGTCCATTCATCTGTTCCCATTACTTAGTTTATGTCGCGGAACATTTGAGTGCACATTTCATTTCTATATCCAAACTGATTTACTGCTATTTTTTTCTTTCTTCTGTACGATAGAAGATGTTCTTGCCCAGCAGCATCTCCTTCAATGAACCACAACTCTGTTTTACCATACCAGGAGACTGCACCATAGCGCATGAGTGATGGCTGTTGTTTATCAATTTCCACCATCATATCATTCTCAGAAATGGTTGTTTGTACCTATACAGCGCGATAAATGCGATCATTTCGAAAGTTTAAAAGTGCGGGAAGACTGAACTTTGATTAATCGGAAAACCACATTTTCTTCCACTTATCGTATCCTTCGAAACAATGATTTATCAGAGCCTTACATTTTTATTGGAGTGCTTTTGATTCGCTTCAGTAATAAAATTGCAGTTACTTTTCCTATAGCACTTTAATTCGGATTATTGATTACTGTAGTTCTCGGCATATTTCCTGCTGACTGTAATATCTTCTTTCGTGTCTTCATGGTGTGAGAGCAAGGTCCAATACAGCCAGTTTGAAGGGCTAAGTAATTTTCTTGATTCTGCCGGATTCACGTTTACGAACTTTAGCATCAGGGGACCCTTTCCAGTACACTGACAACTTCGGTAAATTGATTTTTAGTTATTAAACCAAAGAACTCTGGCAAAATTTCTTGGCATTTTTTCAGTCTCCAAGTTGGATGCTATTTCTTGAAAAAACAATCCCCTCGCGTTGAAAAAGTGATAACTGAGGCATCCTGGAATTAAGGACAAAGGAATTGTAAAAGTTATATTTGAGTTAATTGCACTTGTGTAAAATACAAAATGTAAATAAAAAAAAATGCCTGTTATTTTGTGAGTCACCGTGTTGTCTCTTCCTCAGTTAAACAGCAGTGTATGCGGCCGTGGTATCCCCTCACCATATTTAACCACCTTCATACCACATCGGGGATGAATGGGGGAAGGGGGAGAGTTCTTCAGCCATCCCATGAAAGTGAGCGGTTAACATCGCTCCATCGTTAGGGGGACCTCTTACCATTGCTTCAGCGACCGTTAAAATTGTTCCATTGTTAGAGTGACCATTTACTATTACTCTTTTGATATAGTGACAGGTTACCATTACTCCAGTGCTCAATACATCGCTTATCATTGCTCCGATGATATAGTAATCAATTACAATTATTTTATTGCTCTTATCACTGCTCCATTGCTATGGGACATTTTACTATTGCTCCATTGCCATACTGACACTTTACATTGCTCCATTGCTAGAGGACCACTGACCATTTCTCTATTGATAGAGTAACCGATTACCATTGTTCTAATGATATAGCGACTGCTTTTACGCATCCTAAATTTGTCATGTGGGTGGGAAAGAGTTGATTCGAAATCTAAAAATTATCACACTTGATCGAGTAAATAAATTTCGAGCAATCTTCCTTAATTAATTAACATAAAGTAAGAACCGACTCGAGGTTATCTTGGCCTCAAAGTTTGGTGAAAGAGTTTCGGAACGGATGCGGCGAAATTTAGGGGTAACGAATTGGAATTTTGTGGAAGATATTTGGTCCGAGAGGCGAAAGGAGGAGACTACTTAGAATACGTAGAGGACACACCTCCAGAAAATTTCTCTCGTCATAAATAAGGCAAGGGGGGAAACCAAGATCACAACCACATTATTATCAAGGAGGGGCCAAAAAAATCACCTCTCCCTCCAATTATAGAGAGAAATAAAACCATAAAAGCAAAGTTTGTATCATCTTCTACAAGATGTGCCTGCCACTGGTGTTCACAGGCTTAATAATGATTGTCATTTTGATCGTTATGTAAATTTCTGATCATGTCGGAAGACATCGCACACTATTGAAAGAGACATCTGGAGGAATTAACTAATTAGCAAACTTAAGACCGAGAGTCCTGTTTCTTTACGTGTATTTATTTTTCAAGGGCCTACCTTCATTAGGGAATGGAGGTTATTGAGAAAAATTGCCCCTTTTTTCTAGTTCTTAATGTAGTCAGTCGTCAACTCGGGCTATTTACCTTCCACACATTAGATTAACTTCACTTCTCCCTTTAAAAACTTTTTAACCAACTTTCTTTTGGTCCCCTTTATTGGTTTTTGCTTAATTTATTTAATAAATACGAAGTCTCCACCTGAAACTCTCGACTCTCGAAATGTATATTGCAGCATTGTAAAAATACACGGTGTCCTAAAAGTCCCCCTACAGAGAAAAATCTATACCCCCCATTTGCCTGTAATTAATCTCTACACATAAAAGTTAGATGCTCAGGGATCTATTGTATATCAGACCATACATTGAGAACATAAAAACAAATCCCCCCCCCCTTAAGAAAACTGTTGTTTCTCTTGTTTAAACTATTAGCTATGTATCGCGACTTTTGGGACACCCTGTAGATATAAGTATAAATCCTGCTCTTATGGCCTAATTTATGACGTGATTGTGAATAGCACCGCCCAGCAACAAGGTTCCACGGATCCTACATTCCTGCATGCCATCTTCTAGGGGTCACCCGATGCCTTGCCTCTCTTTAAGTTTCCTTACGAAATTTCACGAAAAAGTTTTATCTTTCATATTCCAAAATCCTCGGCAAAATTGTATTCATTTTTTTCCCTGAGAATATAAAATAAATTATTTTTATCATTTTTATTTTTAATAAAAATTGGTATCTATTAATATTGAAAATACGTCATATTTGTATCATTTGAATATTACCAACTGATAGAAGGTCAGTGTGCTTTCATATCTCAGAATGTATGAATTTTTTTTAATATTATTTCTTATTAATTTATTTTCTTTTAATTTAAAAGTGTTTTTTGGGAGACTTTTTGGTTCATTGTAAATATATTTACGATATATCTTCTCTTGCCTCCGCAAAACCAAGTGATTCTATGGAATTTTAGGGACGCGTGGTTGTGATCCTATGTAATTACATCACAATGAAGAGACGGAAAGGTGAAATGGTTATACTTTAGCTCTCGGCTATGAACTCAATAGACTTGGATTCAGTTTCTGGAGGGAAACCAAATAATGCCTTAAATTCTTCTTTTCTGAAATAATTCTCGTTTCTTCAAGATCGATTGTGGGTTTAAGAAATCCATTTAAATCACAACCTCTGCTTAATGTTAAATTTAAATACATCGAGAAAAGTCTAAAACTTTAGTTACTCAAAGAATTTTCTTATTTATCAGGAGAGGCTAACTGGATTCTTGGATCGTCTTTACGCGGGATCTCATGCAACATTTTGGAGATTCGATCTCATGGTGGAAAGTGGCTACCACTGAGGCGCTGAGATCAAATTTCTCAACCGAAAACTTAATCAATCGAAAATTGCACAATTAGGATAATTCTGATTTATATTTCGCGCATGAATAAGTAATGACCACATTAACCCCACCTTGTTTGTGGTCAGGTTGTCAATGTATAATGAAATTTCATACAAAAATTGAAAATTCATCATTCACTTACGACAATGGCAAATGGCTCTTTGCATATTTAAATGCCTCATTTAAATAAAAAAATAATTAGGAGAATATATAACAACATAAGAGAATGGGAGATTAGGAGGTTAACAGGGAGAGAATTAGTCAGAAACTAACGTCTTCCATTAAAAATCCAGTCCTTGGGTGCGAGTTGACCTTATTTAATGACTAAAGACAATCTCTGAAACACTGACCACCTTTCGCGGATTCGAACTAGGGCAGTTTCCGCCTCCGTATTTGGTTCTTCGTCGTCACAGCCACCCTGCCTCACCACCTCTCCTTGACCGAAACAAATTCAACTACTGCTTCCTAGAGGCTATTTATGAGGTCTTTGTCCTAGTATCACCGTTCAAATTACTTTGGAGCCTGGTCTCACTTGTACCAGGACACGTACGTTTAATTCGAAGAATTTTGCGGTATGGTTACACTTACATCAGAGCCCACTAGTGTATTTTTGTGGCTTAGCCACAAACGCGCCAGGGCTCACTTGTAGCTCAAGTATGGGGTAGGGCGCTTGAAGGTCGTCCCTAATTATGGGGGAACTTTGAAGGTAATCGTAAGGGCAGCCCAAAAGCCTTGGAAGGGGGGACGCTGGTTGCCAGTAATAGTTATAGATTACCGAGTTATTGCGTAATCTTTTGGCAAGGACTACGGTTGATACAGATGCGCCGGTTGGTTTGCGTTGCCCTTCCTTATTTCCCATGAGAGTTAATCTGTAGATTGCTATGGGGTGCCCTAAGCCCAAGGAACGTAAAATTCCAGCGACGGGGTCAAATAGCCCGGAGGATGGGGATAGACCACACCAGGGTAGAACACCCGTATTTCAGGAGTTATGTAATCGCGAGGAATTGCGATTAACGAGGAGAATGCGCAACGGCTGTTTTCCCGATTAATAAGGACTTAAAGCACGAAAATTGAGGAACGTCAGGATATTGAAGTCACCAAAGCAAAAATAGATTTATTATTGAACTAGATCTTATTGGACTTTATAAAAGTTCTCTAATTAAGTTTTACGTTCTAAGTTGTGACATAAATTAAGTTCGAAGTCAAGTGCAGGCAAGGTCTAAAGGAGGCCGGACGAATAGAGCCTTTAAGAGTTACACCTAAATGTCTACGTTATGTACACGACTATATACAAAGATGAATTACGCGAATCAGATAGATCGGACTGAACGATATATACAGCGATATATTGCTATATAAAACAGTAATCTAATTATCCTCTTTGTTCTGGCTTCACACAGTTATATATTAAATTTAAGCCACGCCCTACAAGTTCCTCGTCCAACTAAGCCATATCTCGATCTTATGTACCGGCCTGTTGATTTGTCGGTATTAACATTACTCGACTTTTGATTCGCTACTGCCGAACATATTGATAAGGAAACCACTCCGACTATTGGGTAAAATTCTCTGTGGGCGGTGGCATGTTTCCATGGAGACAGCTTCCTAATCTGGTTTATATTTGTTTAATAGTGATAGCTATCCGGTTTATTCTGGATTCTGCCTTGATTATAATGTTTGCCTAAAATTGCCTCGTCCAACTCTAACAGAGATAGTTGTGCTCCGTTTATTACCATGTGACATTCTCCTAAACGGCGTTAACTTTACTTTTCTCTCTCTGTGTACTTTATGTGTGTATCGACTCTCGCGTGTGCCCTATTTGGATGTACACACCGGTTTCTACACAAGCACCTCGCCTCCCGGTCCAGACAAAAGGCGCCAGGACCCGTTATCTCTCATATAAACTACGCTGTGGCCTAGTCATAAGCGTACCAGGACATACCTCATTTCCATTTTAATTATTTTTTGCGGCCTGCTCGCACGCACCAGGCCTCACTTGAATTTTGAATACTTTACCACCTTGTCTTCAGAAAAGGTGCCAGGAGCACAGTCACCGCGCACCTACGTGTTAAAGCCTCGCGACGAACCGCATCAGACTGGTTCTTAAACCTACAGCCTTTCCTCGCGAACCACACTTCTAAATACCTCAGAACACCACAACGACTCTACCTTTTGCCCGTCACAGCTAAAAGCACCCTAATTGATTTGAGCCCCGTCTTTAGGGTCCCTCAAAACCCACCATACAATTCAGTTGTTCGTCTTCAATTTTCTTTGAGATCTTTGAAAGATTCCACTGCTTGCCTTCAGATTCCTCGCCTAACACCACCCAGAAGTTCGACGTTCTCTCTTCGAAATAAAGATTAGATTAGAGTAAAAGAAGAGAACGTCCGAGCCACTCCCTCCTGCCTCACTCGCTGCTCCTTTCTGGGCAAACAGGGCAGGAGGTTGGGAGAGCCCGGACTCTCCCGGCTTCCCCATTCGCCTCCCTCCAAGTACCCTCGTGCAACGGTGGGGAGGTTTAGGGGAAGGGGAGGAGGACAGGGAGAGGAAGAGGAGCGATAGTATAGTGAGAAACTAATAGGAGATTAGATGGGTGACCTAGGTGGACTTGGCCCTAAATCTAAAGGCGGTGCTAATGGCACGGCGTCTATTACCCACCCTCATTTTCATGTAGAGCCCATTGAAATTGAGAATAGTAAGGGAATAGGGAGAAGAGTAAGGAAGTTGGAGAGTTGCGGAGAGTTTGCTTGGAGGTCAAGCTAATCTCTGGCCCTAGTTAAATAGTTATAAGTTAATAATTTAATAAGAGAGTAGGTACCTAAATTACAAGTTATTGTTATCAAGCTTTTATGTTATGTTATTTGTGATACTCGTAGTTGTTGTTGACGTTCACACCGTTGTTAGATTGCAAGTTAGTTACTGGTAAAGTTTATTGTTGTTGTTTTCCTTTGTATGTTTTCGTTGTTAGCCTACTCTGTGACTATCTCAGTGTATTTTTTTTTCTTTCATTATTTCTTCCTGTTCTTCTGATTTTTCATTTATTTTGTAGAAATTTTCTTCGTTTTGGTATATATCGGTGAATCTTAATTAGGTTTCATCTAAAGTAGTCTGAATCGATTATCTTAATCGGGATTTCATCCTTGTCGTTATTTGTGGTAGTTTTAGGTTCCCTAATATATCTTCCTCATATTTTTAGTCGCGGACGATTGTACATCTCACTATGTCGGTCCGTGCCAAAGTTCCCCTAAAGTTAGCTCATGAATGATTTTGTTTTGGCAATAACATCCTAACTAATCGGCCGATTCTGCTTCGAACGATATAATTGCTAAATTAATCCCAAGGTTAGTCAGGAAATTATATGACAATAAACACCTGATCTTTTCTCTTATTATGGCGCATTTTCTTCTCTTTAGTCGGCTAGCTGACCGGCCGGTTACTCAATTGAGTAGCTCCTCAGATAGATTTCTTAATTCCATTTCTCATGCGTGGTAATCGAGGGATAGGATTACTTTTTATGTTATATTTATTTGGGTGGTTTGGTGGGCCATAACAAGAGAAAAGATCCCCCCCCCAATTTCAAAATTACCTTAAAAATATATATAATACAATATGATGCGATTTTATCTTGAAAGTAAGTTAATTGCCGGGGTAATAGTATTTTTTTAAGATATGTGGAATTTGCTAAAAATTTATATAGATACTTAATATTTTTTAAATGAACTTAAAATAAAATATAAGGCCAGCTTGCATCAATTGTAGGCCGCCAGAAAACATGATGGTATTGGTTTATACATGTTTGGGATATTTTTCAAATCGGTTAATTCTTAGAGTTGCCACGTCTGCTTTACAAGATTGGCACTGCACCGTCTGTACGAACGAATGTTTCAGTTGCGTCAAAGTTCCAAGTTCTGTCCTATTTTAGTTTTCAACAACCATCCCCTGCATTTATTTGTTGCGCTGCTTCTAAGTGTTTGTTAGTTCTCTAACACCATAGCTTTGTTGTTTCGTCCTTTATGACTTACACCGTCGAAAGACACCTAAATACGAGCATACTTGCCTTTCTCGAGCGGATAATTATTGTTTTCAAGTCTTATTGCTGGTTAAACCGAACCAAGGTCAGTAAATACATAATTTTATTGTACTCATATTCTGGAAAAAATAACAATGAAAATACGAATCAGGGATTGGAAAGGTTGCAACACTCATGCTCCCTTAGATCCAAGATTCGTAGATCAGGCGGGAAATCTTGCAACGATCTAGTTGTAGTTGTCCCTAAAATTGTGGTTGTATTTATATTCCTTGTTAGGCATGTAATTAAGTGGATTTAGTTCGTATATAACATCATAACTAATCGAAATTTAAAACCCTTATGTTGTTTTACATTCTCTTTCGAATTCTATATTTGCCAAGTCCTCCCAAGGTTAACCCGGGAATTATTTGTTTTGGCAATAACATTATATGTAACTATTCGGCCGATTCTAACGAAATTTGAAACCTTTATGTTGTTTTACATTCTCTTTCGAATGATAGAATTGTCAAGGTCCTCCCAAAGTAAGTCTGGGAATTATTGAAAGTTTTGAAGGTTGTAAGGTCATAAATCAGAATAAGTGAGAGCACGCGACCTTTTGGTCAGCAGACTTTGTTCTCTGTTCATTGTAGTCATGCTGGTCGGAAACACTCTATGTTTTCCCACCACACAACAATTCGCTGAAGACCTCTATGAATGACGAACACATTACTGTTATAAAATGCCCTGCCCAGAGTCTGGACATGAATCCCATTTAAAATTTTTGGAAGACACTCGGATAAAGGTCTAAATCGAGGAATCAGAAAATATTTCCAAAACCCTTGGAATTTCTTCAAGATGAATGAAGCAAGGTTACTGCGCAAGTGTGTCAAAAGTTGGTTGGTTCCTGTGGCAAGAGTTGTCAAAGTACCATCTGGAATAAAGTCCTCCACACTAAATACTAATTACTTATAACTTATACAAAAGTTTCCAATGATAATTTAATCGTTATATTTGAATATAAATTAGTTTCCTTTGTCGTTCGGATCATTTATGACACTTAAAATTTTCTAGTTAATTGCTTAGCTGCTGATAACTTTTGTTTTATCCATTTAAATTTTCATGGGTCATACTTGTTGGCTATCGTACACAAATTTTGGAAAATTTGGATTTTTTTTGGCAAAATTTAAGGAAATTTCTGATCTTTTTGGACGGTACTGTATATACTCAACACACAAGATTAGGTAACCTGTATCACATGGATCTATCATTATACTTAAATAATATGCATACAAATGTATTATTCTTAACTATAGTGATAGTTTAAGAATACATTGGTCTTATATTCAAATTTAACAACAAAATATATTGCAGTTTTCAAGTTATTACCTAATTAGTATTAACTTGGTCCTTTATTGTTGTATGATTGCATTGTGAGAGAAGTATTACTTCATTTAGCACTATTCTGATATAGGCTAGAAATGACTTGTTTTTTTCTTGAGTAATAAAAACCAACATAAGCAACAGCTTGCCGTATTAAGGAAACGAAAAATTACTCCATGATTTATTTAGAAATTCTATCCTGTATTCTTTCATAGCGCTACATTAAAACCCCTAAGGGGGATAATTTTGATATATGTAGTAGTGGATTATTTTTTGTGGCAATTTAAATCAAGGCCTCTTAAGTAGAACCTAAATGCCAATCCTGGACTCCAAATGAGTTGGCGAGTTAACTTTAATTCCTTAATTACAATTTCAAATTTTAAACTGGTCTATTCCACCTAAATGCCTTATTTTCTCACCTGCATCTTAACAATAGGGTGCAATTATTTCTTCTCATACATGAATGAGCATATCTAGTCATTTATTAACCTTTTATCTCTGTTTTTAAACACCGGGTGAGAAAAATTAAGTGACTGTATTTGAACTATCTTACATAGACGAGTATATCTCTTCCCTTTTACGACTTTCCTAAAGTTGTTAACTTATTGGCCAATAGCCTACTATTGTAACTACTTGACTTCGATCCAGTTTAATGGTGGAGATAAGCAGATAACGGATAAAGACTTTGCAGCATCAGAGAAACTATAACCGAAGTAATGTTACGATGGTTTTAATGCAAAGCGAAAGATAAATCGGTTGGAATTATGCTCTTATGTCCTTTACACACTGAAACTCGCGATCCACCCGTTCAACAACGCAAAATTACCTTCATAGATATTTTAAGATAAATAAAACCGCTCCTCATAAACTATGATTGCAGATTTTATGTAGTTATAAAAATTTACCCCTCTTCCAATTACCTTAACGATCGCAACATTATTTATCCGAGGAGATTCAATTTTATTTAAAAATTTATTGTGTGTATATCTAAGATTGTATATATGTACAATCTTATATATAATAATAATATACAAGAAAGAGAAATTTTGTGAATTAGTGCATGAGACTGGAAGCTATAGTTTAAGATTAAGAGAAGGAGGACGTATGAAGGAACTGCAAAGCAATGTATATAATAAAAACGGCAATTTACAATTGGGAAGACAGATAATAACGCTTTGTCAGGGAATCGATCGGGGCTCTCCTAACTTTGGGTTCGGTGCTGGGTCACTAAGCTACCAAGCACTGTGTTACAATTAATGCCAGTATCTCCTAGGACAAGAAGATAACATTTATAAGGGATTTTTAAACCAAATCTATAACCTTCTCACAATTCAAAGGCTCCATTTTCCATACAAAAAGGCAGAAACTCTTTTTAGGACTGCCACAGGGCTTTTGCCATTTTTATATCAGCCTCTTAAAAAGCATTTTGGAAACATAAAAACGAAGACACCGCATAGTTGCTAACTAACTATATATATATATGCATATATGGAAAAGGAAAATAAGAGAAACCAAGAGAAGTACGAGGTTTTTTAATACTGACGTTTAGCTCCGCAGGAGCTTCCTCAGAGTGACAAGAAACAAGGGATAAGTAAGGGATAAGGCCTTATTAAAAAACTTGAAATATTCTGACCTGGAGACAAGCCCATCTCTTCCAATTGTCGAAAAAGGTGAAGCTCAGGGAGGTGGCAGTGTACCCACCAAAGGGGGATATTTAAAGTCTATACACAGGCAGGAGGCTAGCAATGAGGGGAATTCGGCTCTCTTCCCACTAGCCAAACCTTGACGTGGTGCACCGGATGGCTTTCTCCTCGCCTTCCCCCCCCCCAAATGCCCAGGAAGCACCGATTACAAGTGCCCCCCTCTCACCAAAGAATTAGAGGTAGGTAAAAGCAAATATTCACCCGCCAAGCCTATAGCATCTCAAATAAGGGCTCGAAAGCAACAGTCTATGGGCATCCCAGTGATAGACCTTTACTCCAGAGGACCAAGACAGCTCTTTCAAAATACATCTAGAGGCGAATTTCTCTCCGTGGAACTGCAATTTATTCCTGGGTAGATGAGATTACCTGCGTAGGCTTGTTTCCTTACGCTCTACTTTAGCATTAGTTTTCAGGCGATCAAGTTGAGTGCGCCTAAATTGGACACTTTCCTGGGGTACAAGGGTTTGGTAAACTCTCACTACGGGATGGTTGGTGGGTACGCAAAATACAACGGATGTAATGATTCCGTTCTTTCTTTGTCACTCTTTATCCCTAGCTCCTAGCTCCACCTGGTAATAAGTTTTAGACCTGTTTGTTTATACTTTCCACCGTGAACCACATTTGAGGAGGAGTTCCGCTATCTCTTAAACGGTTACTTACTCCCTTTCCTACATTCTCAGATACCTTAACCTTAACGGTAGACATCTCTCGGGGCCAGGTCCTAGCTGGAACTGGTCTTCTTACTATGAATGAATGAACGCTTCTATAAAGTCATCCCATAAGTAGACTACCATTTATTTCATGTTTATCATATTTTATGGGAAGAAAAAATCGGAAGTAGGTTTGTTTTTATGCTACGCTAGTTTAATAAAATCGAAGCCTAGGTGTCTTAAATGCTCTGCCTAACCTAAAGCTTACATTTTGCCATACGTTAGTTGTCGTTTTCTGCGCTATTAATTTTGTATTATTATTGGTAATTTAATGTGTCTCCTGTTAAATGATGAATATTATGGATGCGTCAAAAGAACATATTCACACTGTTATCTTTAGGAGTTTAGGAAAGGAGACAACGCTAAGTTAACACAAGTGTGTCAAGTATACATTGAAAGAATAATTAGTGTGAGCTAGTAGTATAGATGGTTTCAGAATTCCAGTTTGGTAAGCGTTAGTCTACAAGATGAACCACTTTCGAACGCCAGTAGAGTTCGAACAAGATATTTTAAAAATAAGAGTGGAAGAAAATGCGATTGTGAGTGTGGAATAATTGGGTGAAAAATTATATTCACTCATTCCATTGTGCGTCGTCATTTAAAGGAAATTGGTGAGGTTTAAAAATTGGGCAATTGATTCCTCACAATCAGTCAGAGTTACACTTGCAAAAACTAGTCAACATTTGCTCCTCTCTTCTTTCTCGACTGAAAAGTAAACCATTTCAACGTAGGATTGTTACAGGAAATGAAATGTGTGTCATGTACACTAATATTAAAAGTTCTAGAAAATGAAGTAGTCTTTGAGAAAATCCAATAATCCACATCCACATCTCATGTGCATTTGAAAGAAGCGATATGTTAAATAGCACTACCTGTGCGATTTCACCTTATCTATATTTAGTAGGGCGAGGAACAGATTTATTTTTATCTAGTAGCTATGTTTAACAAGATTTTGGTTGCTAGTTATCTTCCTAGATTCTTGGGTATGATTACGATTCTTTTTTGTCACAAGTTGAGGAAAGATTATTCCACCCCGAGAGTTTTTCGCTCTTTAAAATTAACTTCTTGCGTATTTAAGTTGATGAAGAAATTCATATAAGTTAGGGTAGTTGAATTTCCAGAGAGCATGTGATCACCTGTCTCCTACACAGTTTCCCTCCGTCAATTCCACTCAGGACATATGCTACGATCTGGCTGGAGAGTGCTACCTGAAAGGCATTCCTTCGCTGGCAGCAATTCGCTACAGGACCTTTTGAGTTGAAGAAGTTCTATGTTAAGACAAAGATAAAACATCAATTAACTATTCTCTTCTTTATATAGTGGAGAGGGGAAGCTTTCTCATTTTGAGTTATTTAAAGATGGTAATGCTGCGTATGGGTAAGGAGAATATTTTATACTCACGTAATGATATGTCATCAGTGTCACTCTATTTGTCGTCAGCATCAGCGCTAGCATCCAAGTCATGTTTTCGCCCTTTTATACGTAGACAATTTCATGATCTGTTTAAGGGCAGTTCAAAAGTTTACTTTGGAACGCCGCTTACAACTGGCTCTGAACCCTCTTTCTCTTTATACAGTAATGAATGGATTTCGCTTTCTTTGTCAAGGTTAAGGTTGTTTACTTCTTCTTCCATCTTGGGCATCACTTCGGCTGATCTTATTCCGATATTGGATTAACCTAGACTGAGTCGACTCATTTCCTTGGTCTACTATTTCACCTGAGAATCGCAATTCACAGCCTTCGTCGCTATTATGTTTGCTCCTTTGAAATTATCTGCATTATGGCATTCAACAGGTTGGATACTAATTTAGCTACCTTATAGATATTTTGTCTGTTCCCTTTCTCTCTCAAGTCTTTACTAATGATGCAAGATTTACTGCTCCGCATCCACAAGTCGAATTGCGGATGGTGGTTTCTGGTTGGCAACTAGTGCTTTGAAGACGCCCAATATAGAATTTTCTTCTCAACCGATGGAGATGCCACTTGATTTACACTGTACACATTACAAATTGCTCTTGTATGCGCAGACTCAGTGTATTCCACTTCATAGACAATTTATCTTTCGTCCGGGGGGGATCTCGACAGTTCCTATGTCAATGAGAGACGGTAATCATGCCCTAATCTATTTGAGTTCAGCACTAAGAAACCTTTTCGACAGTTTGAAGTAATTTTCAGACCAGTGTGATGTTGTATTTCGAGGATACTCGCAACTCGACGGATTGCAACATCGTATCCGACCATGAACTACTAGGTGTTGACGTAGAGATAGGTCCTGCCAAATACAGGATCCTGGTGCTTTATAGACCTCCTGCCTAACATCTTGAAAAGAACAGAGATCTGTACCAGATACTAGAAGAAAATGTCGGAAAAAAGTGTGTATCGTAATGGGTGATTTCAACACACAAGTTGACTGGGAAACCAGAGAACCCTGTGACGAGAACGCACTACTCCTGGAGTTCGTGAACAACGAGTTCCTGACTCAATGGGTGAGAGAGCCAACGAGAGGAAACAATATCCTTGACTTGGTTTTCACCTCTGAGGATGACATCGTTGAGGACCTCTCTGTTGGCGAAGAGGTCGGTGGCAGTGACTACCGACTAAAAAAGATTTGTAGTCAAAGTCCCGGAGGCAGGGCCTACAAATAGTAAATTCAGGAAACTCGATTTTGAAAAGAGCAGACTTTGCAGGTCTTGGTGCTGGAATGACTGACGCGAGGCTAGAAGTGTGCGATGTTGTTGAAGACTCATGGAACAGTTTAAAAACCACATTCATGAGTCTTCAATCACGTTTCATCCCTGTGAAATGTCCCCGTAAGTTTTCTGTTCAACCAAAGTGGTTTAATCAAGATATCGGCCAACTGCTTAGGGAGAAGAGAACTGTGTACCGGCAATTGAAGATCTCGGGCGACTTTGACGAATACCGGAGGCTAGCCAGGAGAGTAAAGTCCAGCATAAGGGCGGCTACGCGGTCTGAGGAACTCCGAGTGGCAAGACTATGTAAAGAGAATCCCAAGGAGTTTTTTGGATATGTGAACAGCCGTAAATCAATCCGTCGAACGATTGGCCCTTTGAGAAATGAGGAGGGGGTATTAAAGCATTCAGATGCAGGAAATGCTAACCTCCTCAACGACTACTTCTCTTCAGTGTTTACTGAAGAGTGTGGTCCCACCCCCCAGCCAATCGATTCTTACTCGGGGGAAAAGCTGGAGGATATGGACTTCACCGAAGGGAAAATAAAAAGAAGATCACTGACCTAATGACGAATAAGTCACTTGGCCCGGATGGGTTTCTACCTATAGTGTTCAAAGAAGTGCGCGATCAAGTGTCACGAAACATGAGCGCAATCTTCAACATGTCAATCCTGACCAAATGCGTTCCTAGAGACTGGCGTGAAGCGGAGGTGACTCCTATCTTTAAGAAAGGAGACCGTAGCCAACCGTCGAACTACCGACCTATCAGTCTGACTTCGATAGTCGGTAAACTCATGAAAAGCATGATGGTGGACAAAATGACGTGGTATTTAGAGTCAAACCTGCTACTGAGGAGTTCCCAGCACGGCTTCCGAAGGCAACGGTCATGCCTGACGAACCTTGTGGAATTCTTCCACTTCGTGTTCAGTGAGCACGATCGGGACAAGGCGGTGGATGTGGTGTACTTAGACTTTCAGAAAGCCTTTGATAAGGTACCACACCGCCGCCTTCTCCGGAAAGTGCAAGCGCTGGACATAGATGGAAAAGTAGCCGGCTGGATCGAGAACTGGCTAAGTGGCAGACAGCAACGGGTGGTGGTGAATGGACAGGCTTCTGAGAGGGTGCCCGTTACTAGCGGGGTGCCTCAAGGTTCTGTCCTGGGACCACTATTATTCATCATCTACGTCAATGACATGGACGGTGACATGGTTGCCAAGATTTCCAAATTTGCCGATGATACCAAGCTTGGTATGAACCTTGCAAAGGATGGAAATACTCCTCGCCTGCAGGAAGATCTTGTGAAGATTGGGGAGTGGTCGGACACGTGGCAAATGCCTTTTAACGTGAACAAGTGCAAAGTAATGCATATCGGCCACATAAACCCCCATTCTCAGTATATCCTTAAGGGCACTGCTCTTGAATCGAGTGACACTGAGAAGGACTTGGGTGTAACTATTACTAGCGACCTCAAGTTCTTGAAACAGTGCATCTAGGCAGAGAAGAAAGCCCAAAGGATATTAGGCTACATAAAGCGCCAGTTTAAATACCGTAACAAGGAGATAGTACTTTGTCTGTACAACTACCTCGTTTGGCCACACCTGGAGTATGCCGTACAATTTTGGAGTCCTTCGTTTCGAAAAGATATCGCAAGGTTTGAATGCGCACAAGCCAGGGCAACCAAACTGATTCCCTCTATCCGACATAAAAGTTATGAGGATAGACTAAGGGAAGTAGATCTGTTCTCGCTGGAAACCCGTAGACTGCGTGGTCAGTTCATCGAAGTTTTCAAAATACTGCGAGGGTTCGACAATGTTGACTACCGGGATATTTTCACACTGAGTGAGAACAGAACGCGCAATCACGGCTTCAAACTTGAACTGAAGCGTTACAACCGCAATTTGTGTGGAAATTTTTTCACCTACAGTATCTGCGGCATGTGAAACGCACTTCCAGTGAAAGTTGTCAACAGTGAATCTGTTGACCAGTTCAAGTCAAGACTAGACAAGGTCTTGAAAAGTGGCCGTTTAGGGACGCAAAACAATTGAGCACCCATTTGCCCGCTCGATTGCTAGTCCAAAGGTACCCTCCTTGAATGGACTGTGAGGTCTCCTAGGGTACCTTCCTTCCTTGTTGTTACTCCTTGTTGTAATTGTTGTGAACGATACTATCATTGATTTTTTTTGTCGTCACTCGAGTATCTGCTACAAATTTCCCACAGTCTCGAGAGTAAGGCGTTCCCAAATATTGAAACCGTACCGCTGTACATAGATGGCTTCGTTCGGCCAAGGCTAGTTCTAGTCGAAATGATGTCTTGCGATCGTTTTTCGATATGTAGGGGTTGCTTGGAACAAGTACGCTGATGAGGGGAGAAGAATGTCTCTACAGTCTGAGCTCTAGGACCAGCATTTCTCTCTTGCCTACACTAACATCATTGTAGGGTTCAGGAAAACCCTTCTTGCTACATGAGAATGAAGATGGCAATCTAAAATAGCCTTACATTGCGCCTTGTCTATACTCGTGAACCTATTTCCAATTCCTCGATTGTATCAAGTAATAGTTTGTCGCCTTAAAATTGGACAAACTCGTGGGTCACGGCACTATTAGAGTAGTGTTCCCTTGAATCTTTCTGCAAACATATTTTTAGTGTCTTAGAATGTATGGCACATTTTAGTTGTGTGATCTATTATTAGGGGCTTTGCGGACGGTTCTTTTCTTGATGCCGGGACAGCAGTGATCCCTACAATCTCTCTCTGTTGCTTGGAGCGGGTTCTTGTTCGCAAGATTGTGGTTTCACAAAGTTCTTGTTTCCTTCATACTATTTCATTTCTAAAATATGGATTGCAAGCCTTGGTCTTCGATATGCGCAGGCCTCTATTGGAGCAATTGAACGTGACTCTTGGTTTGTTAATTTATTTTTTTATGTATAGAGGTGGTTTGTGAAGGTAAGTGATTGAGATGAACACTCAATTGAAGAGAAAGCTACAGCGGATAGTGCCTCTTCTATCTTGGGGTGGACCTTGACTTGACTGGATGTTATAGCACTTGACGCCACATCGTTATGACGAAGAAAGTTACATAGAAAAAAAATTGGCAGATTTATGTTAAATAGGGAATAAAGGGGCAATGTGCGGTAGGTACTACCCGTGGGGCTTATGCATAGTGACTCAGCTATGTGGAAAAGCGGTATATGATGATGGAGACACTTAACAGAAGTTCTGGGATGCCGTCGGGGTTTTGCCTTCGAAAAGGTCTCAAAATGCAATATTTGATTGCTTGGGGGTTGCATTAATTTTTTGTTAGGCTCTTCTTAACAAATATTAATTCAATTTGTTTGTTATCTAAATCACCTTGCATTATTTGCAAACACCAATGTGTTCCTTTTGCCAGAATGATCGAGTTCTTTTTATTTTCAGAAAAAGAATTAGTATCGTTGACTATAGCCATGTGTCCTAATCATTCATTTGTCTTGGAATATATGTATCTTGAGGGACTCATTTTCATCCGGGGAATACCGGTACTAGCGTTCCGAAACTCTTTCTCCAGCACCTTTATGGTACTACAAAGCCATTTTCGAGATAGGTTTCTACTCTCCATCTGTGCCTTCGATTATTGCCGGCTTTTCCTTGCTGTCTTTTTGCATTCATGTGGACGGAGGGGGGCTGATACGTGTAGAGGGGGATAAGGGAAGCCATTTTCCATTAAAGATGGAACTAAATTATATTTAATTCTATACTTTATATTACGTTCAATCTGATACAAAGCTTCGGATACGACTTGCCTACGATGCAATTAAGAGTATCTTGACCACGAATTTTGAAAGTCAAGCTTCGGGAAGTAGATCAGATTTGTATGCTAAAATGTCTCTAATAAGTCTCTACAGGAAGTTTGTTTCTAGAAATGGATCATCCGACCGATAATTTCGTAAGGTTGTGTCTTTGAAGGCGAACTTATCACGAAAGAATTGAAATTATCTCGGCTATTTGTTGTTTATTATTTGCCTTTTGGGGAAGTTAATGAGGGAGCCACAGTCTAATTAATGCGTTTTATTATCGAATAAAATTTATGAAAGAAATTCTTTCGTTTGAAATTTAGCATTCTTTTATATTTGCTACGTGTTATTTGTATTTTTGAGTATTTTTAATCTGTTATGATTATCGTTAGTAGTAGTTAGAGCCAAATACAGAAAAAAACATAATGATGGGAAAAGATTGTAGAAGTATTAAGTAGGTGAAATGAAAATGAAAGTAAAGTTTTAACGAAGCAATGGGAGAGAGAGAGAGAATACAACTTGGGTAAAATAAAAAGCTTGAAGTTCGAAGAAAACAAATCTGGAAATCTTTCATTAAAAGGAATAAAGAATAAACAAGAAATTCCAAATTCGGCGATTTGCCAATTGATGTAAGCCCACACTAATCCAAGGACGGTAAAAAATGGGTGGGAAAAATCAATATTTATTAAGGGCTTAATGCTACCAAAATAAAGACACCATACTCTACAAAACTAGCTCAACAGACCTAAGTCACGTGTCCTCAATTATTTCAATAATAAAAAAAAATTAACGAACGTATTATCAATTAACAAACATACCAATCTGACCTTACGACTATCAAAACTTTCTAAAACTCATTGAAAATTAATATATTTACCATCCGTTCGACCAATCGACCAACATAGTAACTTAAAAGAGTCGCCTTCACGAGACCAAAAAATAAATAAATCTAAACGCAAAACGTTTTGGGGTAAAAAGAGGAAGGGAATAAATATTTAAAAGATACCTTTTGACTGAAAGGGAACAACTTAAGCTTTGCAGTTATTATAGCAACGAGTAGCTACTTTCAAACTTCATCGGGCACGAATGGGAAACGTTATTTATCCACGCCAGGCAAGTAAATGTCCAAAAGACCAATCCCGCGGCTCTAAAAATAATTGTATCAATTGGCTATTTTAACCCTTTTGGGGCTGCAGTACACGGGGGGGGGCACTCTCGTGGGGGTACGCTATATCGTCCCGATATTAAGGTGAAATGATGGTATCCGGTTAGTATAGAGGGGGTCCCCCCCCACACAAGGGGATGAAAAACCCCCGTAGTGCGACGGAAAATTTGAAGGTTGAAATAGCCAATTGATACAGTGGTTAGATCGGTTTATTGGATACAGCCAAGTGCCTGGTTTGGATGAAGAACATACCCCAGTCGTGCCCGATGTAGTTTGAAAGTAGCTACTCATATACTAACCGCATACCATTACTATGTACTTTTCAGTTTACCAAGAAAGGCTTCACTTTAGTTACCACTAAGTAGTAATAGTACCCCTTTGAGAACTGGTTGGTTATTGTAACACTATGTGTGTATAGGCCTCTGCATGCTGTAGATATGTAAGTTAGATTGCTACAGCGCATAGTACCCAAATGCTATGAAGGGCGACTTTGGCATAAAAAATTGGTGAGTGGCTTTGATAAGGCATATTAAATTGGGGGGATTTTCTTTTTAAATGCGTTGATGGGCACCGACCTCCCTTTGAAGGGAATGGGGAGTGAAAAATTGAAATAAAAGAAACTATGCCCCGTCCGGAAATCAAATAAAGTCCACAGTCTTTTCAGATGAATTATATTAAACCCTTCACGGATTATTACGTGATAACTCGGGTTTAGACTAAAACGAATGTCTCACGTGATAAGACATTCTGCTGCTCACTTCGGCAAAATGAGCCAAACTCTCCGCTTTTCGGTATATTCCTACGTCTGGAAACAACCTGAGACCTTTTTCATATTGAGAATTCTACAGCTGTAAACGAAATAAACAAGATCAATTATTCTGACCTTATGACCATATGACCTTTAAAACTTTCAATAACTATACCATCAAAAGAAAATTTAAAACAACATATAGGTTTCAAATTTCGTTAGAATTGGCCGAATAGTTACGATGTTATTGCCAAAAAACTCATTGAAAAGTAAAACGATTACCATCTGACCGACGACCTACGCACCGACATTGTAACTTATAGATTCGAATAAAAATAAACGCAATCCGTTACAAGCCATTTATTTATTAAAAAAGTTACCCTTAGAATGGGTTTTACAGTCCAAAAGTAGTATGACGATGGTCTTTCTCAACTAATTCATGCCTTTCCAACATTCCTTTTCAATGAATTCATTCGATTCTGCAGATGAAATCACCTTTCTCTAAACTTATCATAATAATATAGATTGAATGACTCCTAAATGTGAACTATCAGCTTGAAAAGTAAGTTGGGCATCGGTTGTACCCCGCAGTATGGAGTTCATTTGCATATAGGAAGGAAACGCCTAATATTGCATTCGCATGTCTTAAAACGAGGGGCTTTATTATACCTTCCCTTCATATAAATTCGATAATTTAGAATTGACTTAAATGGATAATTAATACCATTAAATATATGAGTTTTAACCCAAGGCGATATATTGTCTTTTTTCAAAATAAGGTACCGGTAGCTGTGGTAATTAGGAAGCAGAAGCGTGAAATTCAGACAGTCACATCTTAATGGCCAGCCTTTATAGTTCCAAATTCTACGTTTTCACTTACTTAGTTCGTAAGTGTGCGGTTTAATATATTTATTATATCTTTAAATTTCAGGTTAAAAGTAATTTAAACTGAGTTCCAAATGTAAATTCTAATTACGGCTGCAAAAGAATTCCGAGTTTTACCGTATGGAACCCTACTCTTTACCAAATTTTAATTCTAGTTTTGCTAAAGTTAAGGATAAACTAATTTTTTTCCTGAGGTGAAGTTAATGTAATTTCGAAGTAAGAATTATATGTCTGAGTTTAAGAAAGAATTCCGAGTTTTACCGTATGGAACCCTACTCTTTCCCAAATTTTAATTCTAGTTTTGCTAAAGTTAAGGATAAACTAATTTTTTTCCTGAGGTGAAGTTAATGTAATTAGAAGTAAGAATTATATGACTGAGTGTAAGAAAGAATTTCGAGTTTTACCGTATGGAACCCTACCCTTTCCCGAATTTTAATTCTAGTTTTGCTAAAGTTAAGGATAAACTAATTTTTTTCCCGAGGTGAAGTTAATGTAATTAGAATTAAGAATTATATGTCTGAGTGTATGAAAGAATTCCGAGTTTTACCGTATGGAACCCTACTCTTTCCCAAATTTTAATTCTAGTTTTGCTAAAGTTAAGGATAAACTAATTTTTTTCCTGAGGTGAAGTTAATGTAATTAGAAGTAAGAATTATATGTCTGAGTGTAAGAAAGAATTTCGAGTTTTACCGTATGGAACCCTACTCTTTCCCAAATTTTAATTCTAGTTTTGCTAAAGTTAAGGATAAACTAATTTTTTTCCTGAGGTGAAGTTAATGTAATTAGAAGTAAGAATTATATGTCTGAGTGTAAGAAAGAATTCCGAGTTTTACCGTATGGAACCCTACTCTTTCCCGAATTTTAATTCTAGTTTTGCTAAAGTTGAGGATAAACTAATTTTTTTCCTGAGGTGAAGTTAATGTAATTAGAAGTAAGAATTATATGTCTGAGTGTAAGAAAGAATTCCGAGTTTTACCGTATGGAACCCTAATCTTTCCCGAATTTTAATTCTAGTTTTGCTAAAGTTAAGGATAAACTAATTTTTTTCCTGAGGTGAAGTTAATGTAATTAGAAGTAAGAATTATATGTCTGAGTGTAAGAAAGAATTCCGTGTTTTACCGTATGGAACCCTACTCTTTCCCGAATTTTAATTCTAGTTTTGCTAAAGTTGAGGATAAACTATTTTTTTTCCTGAGGTGAAGTTAATGTAATTAGAAGTAAGAATTATATGTCTGAGTGTAAGAAAGAATTCCGAGTTTTACCGTATGGAACCCTAATCTTTCCCGAATTTTAATTCTAGTTTTGCTAAAGTTAAGGATAAACTAATTTTTTTCCTGAGGTGAAGTTAATGTAATTAGAAGTAAGAATTATATGTCTGAGTGTAAGAAAGAATTCCGAGTTTTACCGTATGGAACCCTACTCTTTCCCAAATTTTAATTCTAGTTTTGCTAAAGTTAAGGATAAACTAATTTTTTCCTGAGGTGAAGTTAATGTAATTAGAAGTAAGAATTATATGTCTGAGTGTAAGAAAGAATTTCGAGTTTTACCGTATGGAACCCTACTCTTTCCCGAATTTTAATTCTAGTTTTGCTAAAGTTAAGGATAAACTAATTTTTTTCCTGAGGTGAAGTTAATGTAATTAGAAGTAAGAATTATATGTCTGAGTGTAAGAAAGAATTCCGAGTTTTACCGTATGGAACCCTACTCTTTCCCAAATTTTAATTCTAGTTTTGCTAAAGTTAAGGATAAACTAATTTTTTTCCTGAGGTGAAGTTAATGTAATTAAAAGTAAGAATTATATGTCTGAGTGTAAGAAAAAATTCCGAGTTTCACCGTATGGAACCCTACTCTTTCCCGAATTTTAATTCTAGTTTTGCTAAAGTTAAGGATAAACTAATTTTTTTCCTGAGGTGAAGTTAATGTAATTAGAAGTAAGAATTATATGTCTGAGTGTAAGAAAGAATTCCGAGTTTTACCGTATGGAACCCTAATCTTTCCCGAATTTTAATTCTAGTTTTGCTAAAGTTAAGGATAAACTAATTTTTTTCCTGAGGTGAAGTTAATGTAATTAGAAGTAAGAATTATATGTCTGAGTGTAAGAAAGAATTCCGAGTTTTACCGTATGGAACCCTACTCTTTCCCAAATTTTAATTCTAGTTTTGCTAAAGTTAAGGATAAACTAATTTTTTCCTGAGGTGAAGTTAATGTAATTAGAAGTAAGAATTATATGTCTGAGTGTAAGAAAGAATTTCGAGTTTTACCGTATGGAACCCTACTCTTTCCCGAATTTTAATTCTAGTTTTGCTAAAGTTAAGGATAAACTAATTTTTTTCCTGAGGTGAAGTTAATGTAATTAGAAGTAAGAATTATATGTCTGAGTGTAAGAAAGAATTCCGAGTTTTACCGTATGGAACCCTACTCTTTCCCAAATTTTAATTCTAGTTTTGCTAAAGTTAAGGATAAACTAATTTTTTTCCTGAGGTGAAGTTAATGTAATTAAAAGTAAGAATTATATGTCTGAGTGTAAGAAAAAATTCCGAGTTTCACCGTATGGAACCCTACTCTTTCCCGAATTTTAATTCTAGTTTTGCTAAAGTTAAGGATAAACTAATTTTTTTCCTGAGGTGAAGTTAATGTAATTAGAAGTAAGAATTATATGTCTGAGTGTAAGAAAGAATTCCGAGTTTTACCGTATGGAACCCTACTCTTTCCCAAATTTTAATTCTAGTTTTGCTAAAGTTAAGGATAAACTAATTTTTTTCCTGAGGTGAAGTTAATGTAATTGGAAGTAAGAATTATATGTTTGAGTGTAAGAAAGAATTCCGAGTTTTACCGTATGGAACCCTACTCTTTCCCAAATTTTAATTCTAGTTTTGCTAAAGTTAAGGATAAACTAATTTTTTTCCTGAGGTGAAGTTAATGTAATTTCGAAGTAAGAATTATATGTCTGAGTGTAAGAAAGAATTCCGAGTTTTACCGTATGGAACCCTACTCTTTCCCAAATTTTAATTCTAGTTTTGCTAAAGTTAAGGATAAACTAATTTTTTTCCTGAGGTGAAGTTAATGTAATTAGAAGTAAGAATTATATGTCTGAGTGTAAGAAAGAATTCCGAGGTTTACCGTATGGAACCCTACTCTTTCCCAAATTTTAATTCTAGTTTTGCTAAAGTTAAGGATAAACTAATTTTTTTCCTGAGGTGAAGTTAATGTAATTTCGAAGTAAGAATTATATGTCTGAGTGTAAGAAAGAATTCCGAGTTTTACCGTATAGAACCCTACTCTTTCCCAAATTATAATTCTAGTTTTGCTAAAGTTAAGGATAAACTAATTTTTTTCCTGAGGTGAAGTTAATGTAATTAGAAGTAAGAATTATATGTCTGAGTGTAAGAAAGAATTTCGAGTTTTACCGTATAGAACCCTAATCTTTCCCAAATTTTAATTCTAGTTTTGCTAAAGTTAAGGATAAACTAATTTTTTTCCTGAGGTGAAGTTAATGTAATTAGAAGTAAGAATTATATGTCTGAGTGTAAGAAAGAATTCCGAGTTTTACCGTATGGAACCCTACTCTTTCCCAAATTTTAATTCTAGTTTTGCTAAAGTTAAGGATAAACTAATTTTTTTCCTGAGGTGAAGTTAATGTAATTAGAAGTAAGAATTATATGTCTGAGTGTAAGAAAGAATTCCGAGTTTTACCGTATGGAACCCTACTCTTTCCCAAATTTCAATTCTAGTTTTGCTAAAGTTAAGGATAAACTAATTTTTTTCCTGAGGTGAAGTTAATGTAATTAGAAGTAAGAATTATATGTCTGAGTGTAAGAAAGAATTCCGAGTTTTACCGTATGGAACCCTACTCTTTCCCAAATTTTAATTCTAGTTTTGCTAAAGTTAAGGATAAACTAATTTTTTTCCTGAGGTGAAGTTAATGTAATTTCGAAGTAAGAATTATATGTCTGAGTGTAAGAAAGAATTCCGAGTTTTACCGTATGGAACCCTACTCTTTCCCAAATTTTAATTCTAGTTTTGCTAAAGTTAAGGATAAACTAATTTTTTTCCTGAGGTGAAGTTAATGTAATTAGAAGTAAGAATTATATGTCTGAGTGTAAGAAAGAATTCCGAGTTTTAACGGAAGGAACCCTAATCTTTCACGAATTTTAATTCTAGTTTTGCTAAAGTTGAGGATAAACTAATTTTTTTTCCTGAGGTGAGGTTAATGTAATTAGAAGTAAGAATGATATGTCTGAGTGTAAGAAAGAATTTCGAATTTTACCGTATTGAACCCTACTCTTTCCCGAATTTTAATTCTAGTTTTGCTAAAGTTAAGGATAAACTAATTTTTTTCCTGAGGTGAAGTTAATGTAATTAGAAGTAAGAATTATATGTCTGAGTGTAAGAAACAATTCCGAGTTTTACCGTATGGAACCCTACTCTTTCCCGAATTTTAATTCTAGTTTTGCTAAAGTTAAAGATAAACTAATTTTTTTCCTGAGGTGAAGTTAATGTAATTAGAAGTAAGAATTATATGTCTGAGTGTAAGAAAGAATTCCGAGTTTTACCGTATGGAACCCTACTCTTTCCCAAATTTTAATTCTAGTTTTGCTAAAGTTAAGGATAAACTAATTTTTTTCCTGAGGTGAAGTTAATGTAATTAAAAGTAAGAATTATATGGCTGAGTGTAAGAAAGAATTCCGAGTTTTACCGTATGGAACCCTACTCTTTCCCAAATTTTAATTCTAGTTTTGCTAAAGTTAAGGATAAACTAATTTTTTTCCTGAGGTGAAGTTAATGTAATTAGAAGTAAGAATTATATGTCTGAGTGTAAGAAAGAATTTCGAGTTTTACCGTATGGAACCCTACTCTTTCCCGAATTTTAATTCTAGTTTTGCTAAAGTTAAGGATAAACTAATTTTTTTCCTGCGGTGAAGTTAATGTAATTAGAAGTAAGAATTATATGTCTGAGTGTAAGAAAGAATTCCGAGTTTTACCATATGGAACCCTACTCTTTCCCAAATTTTAATTCTAGTTTTGCTAAAGTTAAGGATAAACTAATTTTTTTCCTGAGGTGAAGTTAATGTAATTAGAAGTAAGAATTATATGTCTGAGTGTAAGAAAGAATTTTGAGTTTTACCGTATGGAACCCTACTCTTTCCCGAATTTTAATTCTAGTTTTCTAAAGTTAAGGATAAACTAATTTTTTTCCTGAGGTGAAGTTAATGTAATTAGAAGTAAGAATTATATGTCTGAGTGTAAGAAAGAATTCCGAGTTTTACCGTATGGAACCCTACTCTTTCCCAAATTTTAATTCTAGTTTTGCTAAAGTTAAGGATAAACTAATTTTTTTCCTGAGGTGAAGTTAATGTAATTTCGAAGTAAGAATTATATGTCTGAGTGTAAGAAAGAATTCCGAGTTTTACCGTATGGAACCCTACTCTTTCCCAAATTTTAATTCTAGTTTTGCTAAAGTTAAGAATAAACTAATTTTTTTCCTGAGGTGAAGTTAATGTAATTAGAAGTAAGAATTATATGTCTGAGTGTAAGAAAGAATTTCGAGTTTTACCGTATGGAACCCTACTCTTTCCCGAATTTTAATTCTAGTTTTGCTAAAGTTAAGGATAAACTAATTTTTTTCCTGAGGTGAAGTTAATGTAATTAGAAGTAAGAATTATATGTCTGAGTGTAAGAAAGAATTCCGAGTTTTACCGTATGGAACCCTACTCTTTCCCAAATTTTAATTCTAGTTTTGCTAAAGTTAAGGATAAACTAATTTTTTTCCTGAGGTGAAGTTAATGTAATTAGAAGTAAGAATTATATGTCTGAGTGTAAGAAAGAATTTCGAGTTTTACCGTATGGAACCCTACTCTTTCCCGAATTTTAATTCTAGTTTTCTAAAGTTAAGGATAAACTAATTTTTTTTCCTGAGGTGAAGTTAATGTAATTAGAAGTAAGAATTATATGTCTGAGTGTAAGAAAGAATTCCGAGTTTTACCGTATGGAACCCTACTCTTTCCCAAATTTTAATTCTAGTTTTGCTAAAGTTAAGGATAAACTAATTTTTTTCCTGAGGTGAAGTTAATGTAATTTCGAAGTAAGAATTATATGTCTGAGTGTAAGAAAGAATTCCGAGTTTTACCGTATGGAACCCTACTCTTTCCCAAATTTTAATTCTAGTTTTGCTAAAGTTAAGAATAATCTAATTTTTTTCCTGAGGTGAAGTTAATGTAATTAGAAGTAAGAATTATATGTCTGAGTGTAAGAAAGAATTCCGAGTTTTACCGTATGGAACCCTACTCTTTCCCAAATTTTAATTCTAGTTTTGCTAAAGTTAAGGATAAACTAATTTTTTTCCTGACGTGAAGTTAATGTAATTTCGAAGTAAGAATTATATGTCTGAGTGTAAGAAAGAATTCCGAGTTTTACCGTATGGAACCCTACTCTTTCCCAAATTTTAATTCTAGTTTTGCTAAAGTTAAGGATAAACTAATTTTTTTCCTGAGGTGAAGTTAATGTAATTAGAAGTAAGAATTATATGTCTGAGTGTAAGAAAGAATTCCGAGTTTTACCGTATGGAACCCTACTCTTTCCCAAATTTTAATTCTAGTTTTGCTAAAGTTAAGGATAAACTAATTTTTTTCCTGAGGTGAAGTTAATGTAATTAAAAGTAAGAATTATATGTCTGAGTGTAAGAAAGAATTTCGAGTTTTACCGTATGGAACCCTACTCTTTCCCGAATTTTAATTCTAGTTTTGCTAAAGTTAAGGATAAACTAATTTTTTTCCTGCGGTGAAGTTAATGTAATTAGAAGTAAGAATTATATGTCTGAGTGTAAGAAAGAATTCCGAGTTTTACCATATGGAACCCTACTCTTTCCCAAATTTTAATTCTAGTTTTGCTAAAGTTAAGGATAAACTAATTTTTTTCCTGAGGTGAAGTTAATGTAATTAGAAGTAAGAATTATATGTCTGAGTGTAAGAAAGAATTTTGAGTTTTACCGTATGGAACCCTACTCTTTCCCGAATTTTAATTCTAGTTTTCTAAAGTTAAGGATAAACTAATTTTTTTCCTGAGGTGAAGTTAATGTAATTAGAAGTAAGAATTATATGTCTGAGTGTAAGAAAGAATTCCGAGTTTTACCGTATGGAACCCTACTCTTTCCCAAATTTTAATTCTAGTTTTGCTAAAGTTAAGGATAAACTAATTTTTTTCCTGAGGTGAAGTTAATGTAATTTCGAAGTAAGAATTATATGTCTGAGTGTAAGAAAGAATTCCGAGTTTTACCGTATGGAACCCTACTCTTTCCCAAATTTTAATTCTAGTTTTGCTAAAGTTAAGAATAAACTAATTTTTTTCCTGAGGTGAAGTTAATGTAATTAGAAGTAAGAATTATATGTCTGAGTGTAAGAAAGAATTTCGAGTTTTACCGTATGGAACCCTACTCTTTCCCGAATTTTAATTCTAGTTTTGCTAAAGTTAAGGATAAACTAATTTTTTTCCTGAGGTGAAGTTAATGTAATTAGAAGTAAGAATTATATGTCTGAGTGTAAGAAAGAATTCCGAGTTTTACCGTATGGAACCCTACTCTTTCCCAAATTTTAATTCTAGTTTTGCTAAAGTTAAGGATAAACTAATTTTTTTCCTGAGGTGAAGTTAATGTAATTAGAAGTAAGAATTATATGTCTGAGTGTAAGAAAGAATTTCGAGTTTTACCGTATGGAACCCTACTCTTTCCCGAATTTTAATTCTAGTTTTCTAAAGTTAAGGATAAACTAATTTTTTTTCCTGAGGTGAAGTTAATGTAATTAGAAGTAAGAATTATATGTCTGAGTGTAAGAAAGAATTCCGAGTTTTACCGTATGGAACCCTACTCTTTCCCAAATTTTAATTCTAGTTTTGCTAAAGTTAAGGATAAACTAATTTTTTTCCTGAGGTGAAGTTAATGTAATTTCGAAGTAAGAATTATATGTCTGAGTGTAAGAAAGAATTCCGAGTTTTACCGTATGGAACCCTACTCTTTCCCAAATTTTAATTCTAGTTTTGCTAAAGTTAAGAATAATCTAATTTTTTTCCTGAGGTGAAGTTAATGTAATTAGAAGTAAGAATTATATGTCTGAGTGTAAGAAAGAATTCCGAGTTTTACCGTATGGAACCCTACTCTTTCCCAAATTTTAATTCTAGTTTTGCTAAAGTTAAGGATAAACTAATTTTTTTCCTGACGTGAAGTTAATGTAATTTCGAAGTAAGAATTATATGTCTGAGTGTAAGAAAGAATTCCGAGTTTTACCGTATGGAACCCTACTCTTTCCCAAATTTTAATTCTAGTTTTGCTAAAGTTAAGGATAAACTAATTTTTTTCCTGAGGTGAAGTTAATGTAATTAGAAGTAAGAATTATATGTCTGAGTGTAAGAAAGAATTCCGAGTTTTACCGTATGGAACCCTACTCTTTCCCAAATTTTAATTCTAGTTTTGCTAAAGTTAAGGATAAACTAATTTTTTTCCTGAGGTGAAGTTAATGTAATTAAAAGTAAGAATTATATGTCTTAGTGTAAGAAAGAATTCCGAGTTTCACCGTATGGAACCCTACTCTTTCCCAAATTTTAATTCTAGTTTGGCTAAAGTTAAGGATAAACTAATTTTTTTCCTGAGGTGAAGTTAATGTAATTAAAAGTAAGAATTATATGTCTGAGTGTAAGAAAGAATTCCGAGTTTTACCGTATGGAACCCTACTCTTTCCCAAATTTTAATTCTAGTTTTGCTAAAGTTAAGGATAAACTAATTTTTTTCCTGAGGTGAAGTTAATGTAATTAGAAGTAAGAATTATATGTCTGAGTGTAAGAAAGAATTTCGAGTTTTACCGTATGGAACCCTACTCTTTCCCGAATTTTAATTCTAGTTTTGCTAAAGTTAAGGATAAACTAATTTTTTTCCTGAGGTGAAGTTAATGTAATTAGAAGTAAGAATTATATGTCTGAGTGTAAGAAAGAATTCCGAGTTTTACCGTATGGAACCCTACTCTTTCCCAAATTTTAATTCTAGTTTTGCTAAAGTTAAGGATAAACTAATTTTTTTCCTGAGGTGAAGTTAATGTAATTAGAAGTAAGAATTATATGTCTGAGTGTAAGAAAGAATTTCGAGTTTTACCGTATGGAACCCTACTCTTTCCCGAATTTTAATTCTAGTTTTGCTAAAGTTAAGGATAAACTAATTTTTTTCCTGAGGTGAAGTTAATGTAATTAGAAGTAAGAATTATATGTCTGAGTGTAAGAAAGAATTCCGAGTTTTACCGTATGGAACCCTACTCTTTCCCAAATTTTAATTCTAGTTTTGCTAAAGTTAAGGATAAACTAATTTTTTTCCTGAGGTGAAGTTAATGTAATTAGAAGTAAGAATTATATGTCTGAGTGTAAGAAAGAATTCCGAGTTTTACCGTATGGAACCCTACTCTTTCCCAAATTTTAATTCTAGTTTTGCTAAAGTTAAGGATAAACTAATTTTTTTCCTGAGGTGAAGTTAATGTAATTAGAAGTAAGAATTATATGTCTGAGTGTAAGAACTTGAGCTGAAAAGATTCGGACAAGTGTAATCAACCGGAGTTTCAAACTTTTAATAGCATATTTTAGTACCGTTCAAATTAAAAAATTTAGCTCTGATTTTTTATTTTATATATTTATTTATGTTTATTTTGGTATGTGTTTTTCTATATTTTTTTCTATCCTGTGGCCTTGTTTCGAGATATAAAAGCTCAGGAACAATTCGTTTTCTTGATGAGTCAAACGAAAATTAAAATAAATTGCTTTGAATGGCAAAAATAACGATAAAATTAAAAAAGAAAATATACATACGAACACAAAAGTGGGCTGAAGAAAGGGAATTAGCAAGAATTAAAAAAATATATACAAGGAAACTCCTGTAATGATTCTTATAGATTAAACAAAAGAAATCCTTATTGAACTTTAATGAAATTAATGAAAATTAACCGAATATCGAATTAAGTCTTAAGTTCATTAAATACCCAAATGCGAATTTTAATCTTCGATAGTCTGATTGATTCAACTGAATTTATTTTTACGATTATTAAAATAATACTGACGGACATCATTTGAGCCTCATGTTCTACGTGTTCGCTTAGATTTCATTATTATTTTTCTTGTATATAAATCCTATTATTCTTTTACTATTAATCTTGGTTAAAGGTGTAAGAAACCTATTTACTTAGATTATTTGCTTATTTATATTTTCTCATCTCTATACCTATCGAGGATAAACTGCTTTGTTGATGACTTCCTTGGCTGCATTCACATATTACCCACATCGAGGGTCAATGAAAGATTCGAATATCTTTAGTTTTTAGGATGGAAATAAAACATTAAGAATATATTACTTATTTCTTTGGAATAAATTATTATATATTCGAATCCTTCGTCGTAGCTGGAAACAAGAAGGATTCCCCTTTATGCCAATGGGCACCCAACGCGGGTCCTCGTGGGTCCTGTGAACAAGGAGGAGATAACTGAGCAAAGTTGGGTATATTGTACCATAGTGATTGGTCGTTTTCCTTCCTCCTTATTTCCCATTTAAGTTCCCCTCATTCAAAATATCCTTTTACTATCTGATTATGACATTTTAATCACTACAACATCATACCAATGGGTAAAGGTATGCCGATATGTAGGTGAGTGTGGTATTATTGTTTTTACTTCACCCTAACTTGTTTCCCTTAAGTCACAACACACCTAATTTAAGTGTTGTGGGAGCCATAAAAATAAGGGTAACGTCATCATCAACTTAATTTCCTATATTTACTAATGTTTTCTTTCCATTTTTAGAAAAAAACCAAGATCAACAGACCTGTCACATGCTCTAAATTATTCCGACTAACCCAGGGAGGCCATTAGTAATTATATCATTCGACAAAGAATGTAAAACAACGTAAGGGCTTCAAATTTCGTTAGAATCGACCAAATAGTTACGATCTTATTGCCCAAAGAACTAATTGAAAAGTAAAATGGATTACCATAAATCCATCGATCTTCGGACCGACATAGTAACTTATAGAGTCGCGCCCACTTGACCGAAAACGACAATAATTTTCGTACAATTGAAAATTCCCGAAGTGGCAGAGATGAATAAATAGAATCTGCTTTCCACAAATTCAGGTTCCTTTTAAACGGAATTGAATTCAAGGTCGTCGTACTGTTAATTTCCTGTGATCTTTTTGTTCATGATTCTTAAGCGGATTTATTCCCCTCCTAAGCAGTTGTTAGGAGTTAATAAAACGTGATTTGTAGCCATTTATCACGGCCCGCTTGTTCACTTTAAAGAATTATTTCATTCACCTGTTCTTATTCTCATTCTTCGGTTAAGAGAAATACCATCGTTATTTGCACCTGTTCTTTCTTCTCTTGAATGTAGAATAATTATTTTCAAGAAAATTTAATTCCTTCGGGTGCGATATGCAATCAGATAGGTTAATGGGCGCCAACCGCACTTGTTGGAAGGCGGTTGATGATTTATTTATGAGCTTCAAATTAGTTTAAATTTTGTGAAAAATGAGAATCTGAGCAATTAATTGGCAATTACAATTTTTATTAAGGTAAAGGAGAAGAAGAATAAATAATTACACTGTGTAACAAAATTTCACTTTTGTCTTGTCCGTGGTTTAAAAGTGTTATTTCTTAATTGTTTGTGGCTCTATTAAATAAAAATGTGGATTTTAATCCCCAAACCTTGCTTTTATGGCTAGGACATTGAATTTTTAAATTAGCCGATTTATCGTAAATAACATTAATTTGATGCAAATAGTAAAAAGTATATAAAAAGTTTCAAGGGTTATGTTTTTTTTCAGTTACGATATAAACATGATATACTGTATTTAAAAAGTTCGAGAAACTACCTAATACAGTAATAATAGCTATTATTTTCCGTATATTTTGTATTTTTGCGACCTGGAGAGAAATGGAAGTTCTCTTACATTCCATATAAATTCAACACGAATTTAGTAAAAAATAAACTGTAGAGCCTTCTAGAACTTTCGAGATTTTTTTTCTATGTTTGAAGAATTTCTAGAACATTCTGGCAACGTAGATGACTGTATAAATACAAAAAATGTCTACTCAACAGATCACTTTAATCTTGGCATTCAAGCACAGACATCCTCACTCGTCATTGATAGAATTATTCGTCACACATGGCATCAAGAAGTAGTGAGCTTCCGACAGAGGCATTTTGCTATGTTTGCGGCTAATTTATTAAGACAAGAGAGAAAAAGTACTCTGTAGACAGATGACCAAAGGGTGCTTGAGATATGTTCTGGGGCGATGAATAAAGAGTGTGATTTACGGTTGACCGGGTTTTGACTAATGGCTTGCCAAGTTGCAGTTCAAAGGATATATAAAGAACAAGACCCCCCAAATATAATTTAAATATATATAATAAAAGGGGCAAATTATAAATATACAAAAGGGGTGAAAAATTACTTACTAAAGGTATTTAAATGAATGATGTGAAGGTTAACAAGGTAATCTGGGCATGACCATACAAGAAGAGAACGGTGGAGGTCTTCAAGAAGATACTTCGGGGAGTTGACGAGGAGGACTAGAAGATGGGGTTGGATTACTTCGTGATGAAGAATGAGATTTTTCATGATCAAGAATCTATGGAAACCAATGAGAAGTTAAAATCTAATAATATAGTTTTTTTATTCAGAAGCAATGTAGCAGAGATTGATAAATTAGATACAGTTAACTTTTTATTCTTATTTCACCAATTATCATCAATAAAATTCGTCTATACATTGTCATGACTCAATATATATATATATGAAAACTTCAAAACCTACAGCAAAGAAGTTATTACTCTTGGTTTTCAAGTAACATCAAATAATGTTGAAAATTGTCTTGGGGCCTGTATGTAATTGGCCAATATTATGAGTTTAGTCCGGGATTTAAGAGGTCTGTGGTTTAACCTATTCTGACATTAAAACATCTACAGCAAAATTGTTTCAATGACCATCTACTAGAACATGTATTCCCCGTCAGTTGTTCATTTTGACGCAATCATTTAGATCCAAACTCGTCGGAATATTTATTTCTTTTAAAACATTCCAATTCTCCATTAATGCCTATCTGTATTGTAATTATGCCACGAATAATGAAGATTATCCCCAATTTTTTATTTCGTTCATCTCAATAATATGTTAAAAATATAATCATCAAAGTAATGTACAAGTAGCAATTAAGTGCTTCGAATTCAATTAAGGCTCGTCAAAGAGAAACATAACCATTTTTTTTTCACGTTTTAAGCCTTTCATTGATATGTACGAGGGGGTGTTCGTAAAGTTCGTAGAAAATGAATATAATAAGAAAATGGGAAGCCTACTTAAAATTCTAATCGCGCTAATTTATACTTCTAACTATATGCTATTGGTCACCTACATAAAAATTACTTTGCTTCATTTTGACTGTTAAATCAACAATTTAAATTTGAACAGGTCAGCGATACCATAGATTCCATCAAAGTTGAAGCAAGGAAAACATCAAGTTTCTGGTCAAGTTTAGTTGGCGGAAGAGTGAAATTAATGATAAATCAATAAAATTTTATGGAGAATCTAACATTCGAAAGCCTGATATTTATAAATGAATAAATCGCTTAGCGTATGGAAAACTGGCAGACCATCAACATCGGTAAGGGAAGAAAACATTAATCGTGGGTGGGAGATAATTGAGGAGGACAGTAGATTAGTAGTAGACATGATATCAGGCACATTGCATATATTGGCAGGTTTAATTTAGTGCATCTTGACCGACGTGCTCAAGATCAGTTAGCTTTCTGCTCGATGGGTGCCAAAATTGTTGCTGGAGAAGGGAACTTCTTTTCCACTAAAAATTTTGAACAAGAAGGATGAAGACCTCGAAAGGATGTTTTGCAAAGAACTGTAAGCGGGCGTGACACATGGATTTCTCAATATGATCCGGAAGACAAAGAGCAGTCTAACCGATGGTTACCAGGAGGTGGAAGAAGACTCATCAAAGCAAGGTGTGACTAATCGGGAGGAAAGGTAATGAGTCAGATGATAGTAAAATTGAGTCCAAAAGAAGCGTATAAAGATAGTGGTAATACTGTTTGTTTTATGAATAAACCATCCGATTAATTTGAATTTATTTGTTGAAAAAGTGGCCTAGGAAGGGTTTATTCAAGATTATTTTCAGAATAAAAATTATAAGATAAGTTCTAAGAGATTGAATGCTATGAAAACTAGAAATGTTATAGTTTCATAATATCTAGGTGGTAACTCATAGGAGCTAAAGGAATTAAACAGCTGAAATTAGTGGTAAAATCCTTAGCAAAAAGTAATAATACTACATAACACCTTCATTATAAGTGTACTAGTTTGGAAAAAACGGTAGTTTCACCTTTCTTTACACTATTCTGCAATGTTGAACTTTCAAGTGCATGTGCTAACTGGTAATCGTATTTGCTGGTCTCGATTTACTTAAATTGTAAAGTGGAGACAATCTTTTCTTCTGCGAGTATAATCTGCAATGTTTGCATCAAGCAGTGTGTGATAGAATACAGATCATAGCTTTTCTGCCAAATTCAATCCATTAGATTTCGGTGTAATTAAATTCTCAATTCCTGACTCAAAGTCCATTTTGTCTTTATGGACTACCCAAAGCTTATCTGACGAAGGGTAACTCTCATTTTTCATGAGACTGCTATGTTCTCTCACATAAACTACCTAACCACACCCCAAAAGAATGTGATAACGTGATACACAATCTAACCTATCTTAACCTAACCAAATTTTTCTCACCCGAAAATAAGGACCTCAAGCCCCCAAGGCTCGATTATCTTCAGGTGATGCGTGTTTAGCATATAAATCTCATTTTAGGTCACAAATATTAAAACCATACTTTTATTTTGAGTAGAATTTGAAAGTTAGGGATATATTTGATTATTATAAAAGACTTATCTACAAATCCAACTCACTCTTTATCACTGCATGTAATTACTTGACTTATTCTTTGCCTTGTCAACCGCATCTGTCAAATAAAGAAGTAAATGATGTTTTGTATAGAACCCTTCTGTCGATTGCCTGCAAGAGTATAGCCGCCTCAATTATAGATTAGCCTCAGAAGTAAATGAATACTTGCATTATTGAACTTACAGAAAGATGTAATGGATAACCACATTCACAGTGCATCGGGCACGCCTGGTAGATGTTCCTCATCTACGCCAAGTGTCTGTATCCATTAGACTAATCTAACAGCATCAAAAGAACTGTAGTAATTTAGATATTAAAACAAGGAGTGGTTTATAATGGTTATTAAAGTTATGGTTGTGCTATAAGAGACTTCTCAAATTTATGATGAATAATGCTTTAATACGTATCTAAATTTTAAAAATTATGTTTTATTAATAAAAATTTACCATGCTCCTTCATTTAAAAAAAGAAACCTTTAGAAAAAGGTTCTTTCTTATAAAAAAGTACCATAAAAAAACTGATTTGCGGGATTTTTAAAGGTTATTTCTTTGTCATAAAAAATAACCTTTAAACAATTCTGAAACTTTCCTTTCGATATATGTTTTCTTATAACGACTTTTATTATTTTCAATGGAAAACCACTTGAATAAGTTGAAAAGATGAATTTTCCCAAGTCTCTAAAGTATAAGTCTTAATTGTTTGTAGAATTTTAATGAAAGATCAATTTCTACCCAAACACTTTGCAGTAACCAACATTATCCTGTCTATGAAAGTTTTACTACATTCTATAATATTTGCACATATGTTTATATTAAAAATTGTTTGCTTTTTAAATAATATTTCATTAAAATGTAGGTAAATGTATAAATAAAAAATAAAACACCGGGATTTCCCGGGAAATGAAGCCGGGATTCTGTAATCGCTAAACAGAAACTCAAATTGTAGCTACGAGTACATAACGTGAATTGGTCATTTGTAAATATAATTTTTATATAGAGCTTAAAAGAAGTTGACCTGTTGACTTCGCCAGAACTAATATTAAATTGAACTTAATTTTTATAACGCCACATAAAAGAACAAAAATGAGAGGAAGAACAAAAAATCAAAAGATCAAATACTTATAAAATAGGGGCAGAAAAAAAAGAATATCAATATTGGATACGATATAAAATCGAAGGATACTTAAATGTTGTGTATTATCATGCCAATTACTAAATCAATATATGGTATTAGTTATATGATCTTAATTGTTTTAATTAACCCCTTTTTTCATTGGAACCGAGAATTTAATGTAACATAAGGTCAATAGGGAGCAATGAATCAAATAAAAATAAAAAGACACTAGAAGCTTGTGACATGCTGTCAAATGGAACGAATACTATACAATATCTCACCTTGTAAACTAATAACCACTGCTTTATTAATAAGTAATGTGAATTAAGCAAATTTTAAGACTGAATGGATTGATGCAAACATTACGACGGTTTGACAGACAGGCATTATTGTGCTACAGCCGCAAGACAGACACTTAACACAGCTCAATACATTCACAAAATGACCGATACGTGTACAATTAGGACAAAATATACCGATAAACGGAGTGGTGTATCTTTATGAGAGCCCGGGCCGGTCAGCAGAGATTGCCAAAGCTGTCCGCCTAGGTAACGGACTTTATTTAGCCAGGGGGGACTTATGTAAGAATGTATGGTAATTAGCTATAAGGAAACTTAAAATTTAAAAGGCTTAAATATAAGCCTGACTCTTTTGATTCGATTTGGATCCTAGTTTCTTAAGATACATAAAGAGTAATCGATTGATAGGATGGACATCAAAATGACACCACCATCAAGGCTAAACATAATGTCTTAATATCTATTTTAGATCGACAACTATTTAATTCCTTATAAATATATAATACCAAGAAGATTATTTTTCTTTTTCGCCAACCAATATTCATACATGGGCTGGGTTTTTAGAAATTATTATATAGTGTTTTATGCAATAAGCCTCATGTCAGTTTTTAAGAATTTAAGGATACCTTATAATAATATTTTAAAACCTTTCAGACTTTGACAGAGAGCAGATTGTAAGACCTCGAATGGGCGGAGCATCGGTAATCCCCCCCTCCCCCCTCTTAAATGTTCGATGTTTGCTGAGGATGTTTCTAAGACAATGACTGTTTATGTGAGTCAAAGAAAGACAAGCTGTAGTGGCTCGCCTGCTTTTATCCAGGCGGATCACTTACCGGATAATGAAATAGATATAAAGGTCAGTATGACAATCGGTAGTGAGCCAAAGGGCACCAGGGGTCGGTTCTCTTTGGGAAGAGGTGCCCGGAAGTATTATGTTTTGGCACCAAATAGCGTTTCGGTGGAACCTTCGTCACTCTGGGGCAGAGGGATCTGTTCCGCATCAGAGTTATGTGGATATAGATACCCATCGGTATAGGATTCCTTGGAACAGAGAGTTTGTTTGTGTATGTTGTGCTGTAAAGACGGAAGCAGTGTTTTAGTTGGTTATGTGTGTGATGAGAAGTGTAAGACGACCCACCCCAGTACAAGGCTGAGCACAGCCTTGTACTGGTAGCCAGAGCTCTACGTGCGCTGAAGTCAGTGTCCGCCCTTGCCGGGATCGAACCCGGTACCGCGACGTTGGCAGACCAACAAAGTATCCACTTGGCTAGCAAGAGCTCTTACAATAAGGGTAATGGCACAAAAAACTAAATGAACGATACCATAAAGTTCTAATGAGCCTATTGTAGAAGAGTGTTAGGACCACAGTTTTAAAGGTGAATGTAAATTTTAATTTATATCATTTAATTGATGTCTCGACCAAAGCTGTTCGTCGAGAACTTCACGAAAGCCGATTTGTTCACAAGGATTCGAAGTTCCAAAGGGTTCGAAGTTCCAAAACTTTGCTTAGGTAAAATAAATTGCCACGCCCAATGGAAGAATCAAATATATAGGACGAACTTCATTTGTCTTATTTCCATGTTCTTTGTGAGTTTACGTCTGAAGGACGTCTAAAAAAGCCTATGGTCCTGGTTGTCTCATTTAAACAGTTACAGTTGGAGGTGGATCAGTGACGATTAGGCAGCAATAACATGGAATTTCCTTGGTCCGATGCATGACAGGGTGAACTTCCAAGTCTATCGATGAATTTTGATTGATCTGGTACACCCCATCTTTCTAATGCTCTTTACCACTAGCGGCACCATTTTTTATGAAGATATGGCAACCATTCACACCGATAAATTCGTTAAAAACTAGTTTGAAATACATTAGTTTGGTCCTCGCAATAGCCATAGATTAATATAAATGAGTATTTGCTGTGTCAATTGGAGCAGCGAATAAAGAAGAAATTCCTTCCACCAGCGTCTAATAAAAGACCTGGAACAGAATGTGCTTAAGGAATGGCTTAAAATTCCTTTAGATACATTTCGAAAGCTGTATGAATCGATTTCTCAAACGTATCGGGGCTTTTTTTTTAAAGTGGGCGTACTTATTATTAAAAGTAAAACTTAGTAATTAAAATAGTGCTTCCATTATTTTTCCCACTCCTGTATGTGGTGGTTTAATTTAATGAACGTCGATGCATTAGTAATACCTCTTTAATCATGCACATATATTTATTCACCAAACTCTCATAATAAACATCAAGTCAGTCATTATAGCTGATGAGATTTTCTGCATGAAGGTTCAACAGAAATTGATTTCCTTTCAAAGGGTCATTAATGATAATGAATATAGATTATAATTACAAAGCTATGAATTATTCATGGTGGTTTACTGAATGGCAGGGTGATAATAGCATCGTCAAGCAATTCAAAAAGTAATGTCGATTTGGATGAAGATATCATCAGTTGTACAGAATGTTTATGGTTGAATTTGTAAAAATATAGGCGAAAACCAATGAGATCACCCTCAGAAAATATGCAGAAGGTATATTACCATATGCTACAAAAAAGATGAGGCAATTTAGAGGCGCTAAAAATCCGATGACGTTCAATTGGCCTGAACTTGCGCGGCTGCGTAACCCAGGCAGGTTTCCTTACGGGTGGCTAACAAAAATCCAATTACCTTTAATTAAAAGCTCGAAGTATTATGGAGTAAATGTATTTAGGTAATAATACTACATTTTAAAACCTGACTTCTAAACTTAAACCTTTTGAGGTAAAAGGAACCCTTTAAATTGCAATTTCTAACAGCTTTTAACCTCTTAATTTCACATATTTCCTCAATTAACAACTAAAATTTCAGGATTAGCTTCATTTTAACGGAAGATTCATAAGTTAGTTTAGATTAGATTGGAGGAGTTTAGTGTTAGTTTAGGTGAGACCATGTCTGGTTACATCAGGTTAGGTTTAGATCAGGTAAGAAGTGGTTAAGGCAAGGTAAGTAATTTACGACCAGATCAGGGTAGGCTAGATAGCATTGACTTAGACCGATTTAGAATAGGTTATGTCAGATTGGTTTAAGTCATATTAAAGCAGTTTTAATCAGGTTAGGTCAGTGAGTCAAGTTAGTTTAGTTCAAGCAGGGATGGGCTAAATTAGGGTAGTTTAGGTAGCCCCGGGGTAACTTACTTTAGATGGCGTTGGTTTAGGCCAAGTTAGGAAAGGTTATAATAAGTTGGGTTAAGCTAAGTACAGTAAGGTAGCGTTAGATTAGGTTAGGTTAAGTTACGCTAGGTTTAGGTTTGGTTAGTTCGAGTCATATGACGTTAGGTTAGGTTAGCAGACCCCCAATGCGATTCAGAACAGCAGCAAACACACTGCAGCTGACATCTGAAGGATTAACTACACTCCAGACTCCTATCCCCTACAATTGAGACCTCCCGCCAAATGGTAGAAGGAAGACTTGCGGCCTATGTATCTTCCACACTTTTTTACTTCTTCCAACTTCACCATTTTTTTCCAGTTATCTCCTTATAAACCTCTGCTGGAGTTACCCGCGTTAGTTTCGCTTTAAATTATAATTAATCTCCCACTTCCTTTGGTAGTTTACACTCCACTAAATGCCTTCGTTAGTTACACTAGTTTTCTTTCAACAGAGAAACAAGTTCAGTTATGAGGCACTGATTTTTTCAACCTCCTACAATCACACCAAGTAGTCTCCTCCTTAAGCTAATTGGGCCATGAATCTCCGGCGTATTTTTCCCTAATCTCACAATTTTGTTCAGCCACTTATTCAAAAATCATTGGTTTTCGCTCCATCGTTTTAAGTAAATAATAATATTTAGTAATTTTTAAGTGCCTCTTATTTCTCTCCTTCATACCTAGAGAATGTGAAAGATGAAGTAAATTATGGTTATTAAAGCAGAATAATTTCAATTCGATCGCTGCATTTACATTCAAAAGTCCTAGTTTTTAATTCCATTGCCACTTTAGCGTCAACATAATTTGAAGCATTTATATGCCTAAACATCCACTTAATTCTTATATTATGCCAAATGAGCTTTCGAACTGCCAGTTGTTGTTTTTTTTACATAAAAGTGCCAAATTATGCCTTCATTTGAATTCTGCATACATAAGATATAGCGATTACCATATTTTAAAATCGCTCAATTTTCTCTGAGGGCAACTTAATTTACATGCTAATTCTAAATAAAAATTTATAATACACAATTTTGACGCGAAAATGGATTTAGCCAACCAATTGTCCTATTCGTTTGGATTCGCCAGTCCATAATAATAAATTCTGGGCTCTTGTCGGTTTTCAGTAACTTAGTCGAACTTAAATTTATGTGTTCTATGTATGTAATATGCTATGAGGTGCATACTAAGACACCGAAGAAATATTATGTAAGTAAGGTCATGTTGGAGTTTGAGATAGCTATAATATGGCAACGAAACATGCTATGGATATGAAAGAGGCCCTGAATTAACGTAGTTCAATGTAGGCTTTCCTTGTAGCCCCTCAAGGCCAGAGGTAGTGAATCTATGGCACACGCCTACAACTTTTTTCGGCACTCGAAATGTCTCCTTTTAAAAAAATCCGACCTCATTACTAAGTTGAGGATTTCACCCTAATTAAATACAATTTCATTTATAAAAACACAAAAAAAATGTAATATAGAAATAAGAAAATACAGACAGTAGTAATAAAAGTGATAAAAAGACACTAAAATGCTATTCAAAGCCATCTAGCCCCACGATTATAATACCGGAATATCCATGTTATTCGGCCAATTTATATGGCTTTTAAAAATCTGATGAAAGCAAGTTATTGTTAAAGTCTATGATACAAACAGTTTGCCAGTAGTAGCGCTATCTTCCAGGAGGACAATATGCCGATTCATAAAGTTAAAATTATTAAACTCTGGTACGAAGAGCAAAACAGTGATATATAACACTTGGATTGGCCCCTACATTCACGAGATCTTAATATTATTTTTTTTTCAAAAGTTCCCCCAAACTTTCCGGATGACGTATTCGATATAAAACTATAAACCTGATCCCTTTTGCAGAATTCACATTTCATATCTTGCTATAGCTAACTGTCTTATCAATGGACACTAAGAAACTTTCACTCACAATTACCGAAATCACAAGAAAGATGATTTGGAAAACCCAATTTCAATTCTTAAATAATGTAAATAAGGAATATACTAACTTTTTTGAGAATATTAATTTTAATTCTATAAGATTATATCTGAGTTTCTATAAAGCCATTAGTGTTATGCCATAGAGAATTAAAAGAATTGCTAAAAAAATACGATTAAATCTGTTGTCACGTTCAACGTATAGTTGTTGACTAATTTCTTTCTTAATTTTTACGTCAAATTTAACATTTAAATTACTATCTCGAAATTTTGTTCTCATATATGTTTTTCAGAAAATTAATATAATGCGATGCCAAATAAAATTGTTTGGTAGCGTGCTTCTTAAGAGGCTATGGATGTGCTTATCTAGCGAGAAAAGTCTTTCAGAATTTTTTTTCCGCAGATAATTATCTGCGTCCTGAATATTCTTTTCCGTTCTTGAATTTTATGTATGTCCTGAACAGAATTTTTGTAATGTAATAAGCATTCCTTCTGTCAAGTAGTTGTAAATATTCTGAAATTATTCGTTTGTTTCGTAAATATCTATCGGCATAGCGTGTCCAAAGTCAGTTAGAACTAAATGAATCCCCTCATCTTATGATAGGATGTGACGGTGAAAGTGCATTGTTCTTGTATTGGCTACAAGATGGAAATTATTTTTTTTATTGTTACCTTTATTATCTTGATTTTCTTCTTAATCGGGATAATTTACGTATAACCTAAATCTGAAGATAATTACACTTGAATGGTACTTACGCAATTAGAATATCGTAAATTAAGGAGGACATTTGAAGTAAGAGTGTTCTGTTTGTGAGACAGTCCTTAATCATTTTCAATCTTCTTTGCAGAAAACGTAAAATATAATAAAAATTATTCAACTAAAACGATGGCTTTGGAAATTAAAATATAATATCATATGTGGATGTCTCCGAGAAAAATGCGGAAAATGAAGATGGATATTCTTGTTTGTGAGACAATGTATATTTCCAATAATATTGTTTTTTTAAGTTAATTAAGGAACTATCGCTATTATTTAATAAATATTTTAATGTATTTATGACAAAAACCGTGATTTAAAATCGTTGAAAAAATTAGGCTTATGACTAGAATTATACAATCAGTCCCACAACATTCCTTGCCATCATCATTCCTCCCTATTATTCTGCTTCTTTGCCCCTTGTAGTTGAGTAGACAGGTAGTTTCATCACTCTATTCCCTTGTTTCGGAATAAAGATCATTTTGGATGTCTAAAGGCCGTCTGGGAAGTATCCTACTGCTAATATTGCGTTGAAAAGATTCTATAATCTGATATTCGTCATCACTGGGGCCTCTTTTAGGCGCCTCGTTGTTATTGGGTGTAGGCCAGCAGAACTTTGCTTACAGCCTGAGATTATAGAGTCCAACACTTTTTGAGTGATTGCCATTCCTTCCGAGATTCACTCTCGCAGCCTGTTGTTGTTTGCGATTTTGTGAAGGGCGAATCTCCTATGGTGTCTTTCTATTTGTTCCAGAACTCTGTTCTTGAAGTCCAGATCGAAGTTTTCCTTCTCTTCTTCAGAGATGTGATAAAGGTCGCTCCAGACTTCTCTAAGAAGCTTGACTTTTTCTTTTAAAGTCCTGGCTCACTTGTTAAGGTGAACGATAGGGAAGTCAGCCTTTGTAGTTGGTCGATCTCTTAACTTGCAGATGACGTTCTTAAAATGATTGGGGTTGTTATTTATATTCAGGTTATGGATCGTGCAGTCACACTTTTCCCTGATTGCATGCAGCAGGGCATCGTTCACTAATTGCCTAAGCTGCTGGACTAGCGCAAACTCCATTGCGTTGCCGTATCCAGCGGCCCGGACGCCGTTGTAAATCAACTGGAATCGCTGCTGCAGGATGATTCTCTCCTGGGTTGGGCACATTGAAATTAAGTCTCAATTTTGATTAACCTGGTACATTGACATCAGAAATCCAACGCCGTATCCACTAAGCGAGCAAGGGCTCCTTTGATTTTAGTTTATATTGCATGTGGGATAAAAACCTCATTTGCCTAAATGTGTTTTATGAGCCTTCAGGATAGCCAAGAACATCTCGCAAATTTACATTTTTGCATGCCCAAATATAAAGGTTTATTTTAAACAATATCTACCTAGTACATTCCAAATTCACTAAGATACAAGGAAATTAGAGCAAATACGTTGTGGTACCAAGGGAGCAAATACCAATAATTTTATTGGCCTTCTTTCCCATAAATTTGAACAAACGCATCATTCACGTCACTTCTATGTTGCTAAACTACATTACTCTAGCTTTGTTATTAGTATATTGTACTTTTTGCATCTTTCTCGACATGAACCATAAAATATGAATTGCAACCTAATTAACGCCCATTATTCATAGCTTTTAAGTCACCCCTGCATATTTTGTGTGCATGAGCTTAAGCGATATTAATAACATGATTATGAATTTTACAACCTCTAATTTGTAACAAGAATACGGATATATGATCGTATTGTGTGACGCAATCAAAATTAATGGATTTTCTCATCGAATAGTAGGACGAAAAAGCGTCATAAGTCAGCCGCTAATTTATTTGTTTAAGGAATAATTAACAAGAATGAAAGAATGAGTGTTGGTCATCAATCTTGCTGAACACTATACACATGTTTATTTCATGATAGGAGCATTTTCAGGGTTAGACAGGATTGTCTAAATATTAAAACCTGAAAAGAGCTACGCAAGGATTTGTAGTCTGGCGTCGATTAGAGCGGTCTCTTGTCTCTATACCTCTTTTCTTTCGTTTGATCTAAGATGATCCTAAAGTCTGAGAAGGTGCAAATTGATGCAGTTCTTTGTTTGATGGTGTAATTGAATTTTATTTGGTTAAGGGCGTTACTTTCCCCACCATAACGATAGAGCGATAATCACAATACACAAATGTATTTCGTGAATATAGAATGTGTAAAAATTTTTAGCCTTTTAACATAATTTTCTTTCAACTGAGGCTCTCTTTTACTTGATGCACTAAGTTATTTTTAACAGAGAAAATAGGATTTTGGAGAGGTTTTAGATCGTTTTATACTTGCAAAATTAATAATCAAGGCTAAAGTAGTGCACTTCTGCCGCCATCCACGGCTACACCCCGTCCCAGACTTGTTACTGAGCGGGGTTTGCCTGGAAGTGGTGGATTTTCGCTGTTTCATTGCCTTGTTTTGACCGACGCCTCACCTAGGTGGCCCATATTCGAAGCCTTAGGGTGTCTTGTAACTACGACATTCTTCGTTCCGTGACGTTGAGCATTTAAGGTGATGATAAGACTATTACCGTGATTTAATACTGATCATTTGTTCGTTCGAAGTTTGTCTACGGAGCGACAACCACCGAGTGTGTATTGCGGAAGGTGGAGTTAATCAACCACGCCGGTGTCAGTTTGGCCTACTTTTCGGTGACTGGGAGATGCCATTTGCTGTGCGCCGTACATAGTACATTATGCGCTTGTACGCCCGAGCCCGGCGTCTCGCTCGGTCGGCAACGGGTCTCACTGCTTATGCGGCGGATCTCAACGGCGCTTATGCCACGAAGAGACGCAAATCATACCATAAGCACTTCGGGTTTAAGGATAGTACCATCTTTGACTTCGCCTTCTGTGGTCTTCTTCGAATGGGGCAATACTCGTGGAGAGCACCACCATCTGATGGAACGTTGCCCTCAAGACTGTTCGGCACATTTTTGTTAGCGTGTCGCTACTGCTTGTTCCTTGCCCTCACAGACACTTCTCTTCAGTGTTTACTGAAGAGTGTGGTCCCATCCCCCAGCCAGCGGATTCCTACTCGGGGAAAAAGCTGGAGGATATGGACTTCACCGAAGGAAAAATAGAAAAGAAGATCACTGACCTAATGACGAATAAGTCACCTGGCCCGGATGGGTTTCTACCTAAAGTGTTAAAAGAAGTGCGCGATCAAGTGTCACGACACCTGATCGCAATCTTCAACATGTAAATCCTGACCGAATGCGTTCCTAGAGACTGGCGTAAAGCGGAGGTGACTCCTATCTTAAAGAAAGGATACCATAGCCAACCGTCGAACTACCGACCTATCAGTCAGACTTCGATAGTCGGTAAACTCATGAAAAGCATGATGGTAGACGAAATGACGTTGTATTTAGAGTCAAAGCTGCTACTGAGGAGTTCCCAGCACGGCTTCCGAAGGCAATGGTCATGCCTGATGAACCTTGTGGAATTCTTCCACTTCGTGTTCAGTGAGCACGATCAGGACAAGGCGGTGGATGTGGTGTACTTAGACTTTCAGAAAGCCTTTGATAAGGTACCACACCGCCGCCGTCTCCGGAAAGTGCGAGCGCTGGGCATAGACGTAAAAGTAGCTACCTGGATAGAGAACTGGCTAAGTGGCAGACGGCAACGGGTGGTGGTGAATGGACAGGCTTCTGAGTGGGTGCCCATTACTAGCGGGGTGCCTCAAGGTTCTGTCCTGGGACCACTACTATTCATCATCTACGTCAACTACATGGACGGTGACATAGTGGAGAGGATTTCTAAATTTGCCGAAGATACCAAGCTTGGTATGAACGTTGCAAAGGATGGAAATACTGCCCGCCTGCAGGAAGATCTTCGGAAGATTGATGAGTGGTCTGATGCGTGGCAAATGCCTTTCAACGTAAAGAAATGCAAAGTGATGCATATCGGCTACCGAAATCCCCAATCACCCTATATTCTTAAGGGCACTGCTATTGAATCCACCGAGACTGAGAAGGACTTGGGTGTAACAATCACTAGTGACCTCAAGTTCTAGAAACAGTGCATTGAGGCGGAGTAAAAGGCCCAAAGAATGCTAGGCTATATGAAGCGCCAGTTTAGATATCGGAACAAGGAAATTGTACTGTGTTTGTACAACTCACTTGTCCGACCGCACCTGGAGTATGCCGTACAATTTTGGAGTCCTTCATTTAGAAAGGACATCGCGAGATTGGAACTCCTGCAAGCCAGGGCAACCAAACTGATTCCCTCTATCAGACATAAAAGTTATAAAGATAGATTAAGGGAATTAGATCTGTTCTCGTTGGAAACCCGTTGACTACGTGGTCAGCTCATCGAGGTATTCAAAATACTTCGAGGGTTTTACAATGTTGACTACAGAGATATTTTCATACTTGCTGAGAGCATAACAAGAAATCACGGCTTTAAACTTGAACTGAAGCACTACAACCGAGATCTGTGTGGAAATTTTTTCACGTACAGTATCTGCTATAGTTGGAATGCACTTCCAGTGGAAGTTGTCAACAGTGAATCTGTTGACCAGTTTCAAGTCAAGACTAGAAAGGGTCTTGAAAAGTGCCCGTTTAACGACGTAAAGCATTTGAGCAGAGATGTGCCCGCTCGACTGCTAGTCCAAAGGTACCCTCTTTGAATGGACCGTAAGGTCTTCTAGGGCACTTTCTTTCCTTGTTCCTTCTTGTTACTTCTTGTTTTTATTTGACCGATTGAACTTTTTATTTGACCGATTGAACTTTTTATTTGACTCTCTTTGTTGTTGATCGAAAGGCTCCGGCTCAAAAGGGAGGGTGGCCTCTCTCCCACGCTGGAACCTTCCTGCTTCTTTTTCCTTTTGTAATGTTGATGATATTGTTTTTCTGTTTGTTGTTTTTTTGCTTACTTTTTGTGTTGTTTTGTTTTGGGGGGTTTGAGTGTGTTTTTTAATGTAGCCTAGCCATAGGATTTTTTATAATTACGGCGATTTATGTACACGGTGGCAATCGCCAGATGGGCGCATTTAAAGAATCTCCCCCCTGCCAGATTATTAAGTTTATTTGTTAACTATTACTTATGATAAGGTTTGATGGAGCTGAATAATGATGGAAGAGGATATTGGAATTTTGTCATTCTGATTAAGTCTCAAAGACTAAATATAGGAATAATAATTAAAAAATAAGTATTCTGATGTTCTCACCAATGGAACCAGAGAAAATGCTTTTGACGGTGAAACTCTGAGGTAAGTTATATTTAGCAACCAAAAAGATCAAGTGGTTTTGAAAGTTAACTCGTAAAAACTAATTCAGATAAATAGTTGGATCTGTCTCCTCCCCCATCCAAAATTTCAATACTAGAAGATAACCCACAGAAAATATCGATCATAGTTGATGACCCTCAAGAAACCTATTGGTATATTTAAAAAGTAATTGGTAAAATAACTTTTAGGAGAGAACGATAAAAATAGACAAATAAATTTAACAAACACAATTAAACTAACCAAAAAGTTAAACATTAATTTCGTGGTTTAAAAGAAAAAATATGATTGCAGAAATTTTCAAATTTACTCAAACCAAATCGATTCTGCCATATAAGTTAGGTTAATTGAACCTAACCTAACCTATCCTAACCAAGATTATCTTAATCAAAATATTTTGATCTCACTCTTATTATCAATTATTATTACATATTAAAAAAATAAATCCTAACTAATAAACCCATAAAAAGCTAAATCCTAGATAATGACCTCTATCATAGGCTAGTGGTTTTCCCAGCGAGACATATTTAGATACACCTTTTGTTTTATAAATTTTAACTTTTGAAACAAAATAAATACAGCTAAATTCCTGTTAAAATCCTTTATTAACAAGACATCTCTTGGTATTAAGAAAACTACGCCTCTAAAAGTAAGCTGGCTGCGATACAAGTTCCTAATTAAGGATTTACAGTTTTCCTGCATGGCCAATATAAGGTTTGATGTTCTTATGAAGAATAAACACTTTGTAGTGGAATAAAATTGCATGAATTCATAGAAGCACATTTTGGAATCACTGAAGATGTGAAACTTATAGCTTCTGTTGGTTGGTGTTCGAGGTGGTTATAACTCATATTAGAAATGTCTCTATTTGTGGTTGAGTTTGCGCCTTGTGTTAAGTGGAACGTGATCGCTCGTCACGGATAATTAATTAATCGATTGATTAACAAGCCATTAGTTGGCAGAAAAGAAGTGATGAACACAAGCAACTTTTGTGCCTTCATATTGTGTACACTAATTCCTGTTGTAAACACAGACTTTCTATTTGTATTTGTTAGGAAAGATCGGCATATATGATATGATCCCCAAAATGATTGGCATTTTAAAGGTTTATTAATTTAAATCTCAGATGAGACAGCAATAAAAACCACACGAACCTTTTGATTAGATACCTACTACTAATAATACAAGAG